>CATIWC010002106.1:0-227275 GCA_948472305.1 Vicia faba
TATTAGATATATATATATATATATTATATATATATATATATATATATATATATATATATATATATATATATATATATATATATATATATATATATATATATATATATATATATATATATATATATATATATATATATATATATATATATATATATATATATATATATATATATATATATATATATATATATATATATATATATATATATATATATATATATATGTATTATATATACAAATTGATAATATTTAATATTTAATAAAAAAGTATTTTTTTCTATAAAATATTTTTAGAAAGTAAAACAAAATAAAAATGTATTTGCACTATTTTAATATTTTAAATAAAAGTATATGTATTTATTTATTTATGTACAAACTAAAAGAAAACCAAATAAATGCCTAATAAATTCAAAAATGGTGAGAAAAATATTTTTTATATTTTTAATATCATGAGAAAAAAATAAATAAATCAATCCAAAAAAGAAAAAGTCAAAAGTCAAAGAAATAAGCAAAATGGGCTCAGGGGGTGCAGAAGTAAAAATATGGTGCAAAAAGAAATGTCAAACAGGCCCAGCCCAGAACCAAGTCATCTTCAACCTCAGAACACCTTTATTCAAGCCAAACACGCGTTTTCTATCTCCCAATTCCTGGACTTTTAAGCAAAACTTCCAACATGAAAAGTGTAGAGCATGAGAAGACGAATCCAGGGATATAAAAAACTTGACTTAACTCTCTAAGATGAGGGAGAATTTCTTCTCCCCCAATTCCTGACCTAGTTTTCATCAATGTTCAGACTCAAAATTCTTGCAGCACACATAATATAAATGAAATCTAATCATATGGGCATATTCAGGGCTATGATTGTGACATGTTTTCTTCACAAACCTAAAGCTAACAATGCCTAATAAGAGAGATACGAGTTCATGAACTTACCTGTTCAGTTGAAGTTGTATCTAGCAATGGAGAAGCTTTCAGTGCAAGGGGATGATTGGTATAGCTTCCTTGAGGTCCAGGGATGCTATTCCAAGCTTTACTTTGTCTTGAAACTTCTCGAATCGTGCTAGAGAACTTCAACTGCAAAACAAGAAAATGAAAATGGTGGAAATGGTTAGAGGAATTACAGGTCGTGTTTTAGGTTTTGGTTAGCTTGCATTGATGGTAGGGAAGGTGTGTGAAGAGCTTTTAGCAAGAAAGCATGACAGGGATGAGAGTTGGAACTCAATCTGCAGAGGTCACTCTGTTTTGGCAGTTTGATGGTGGTTCTGAGTTTGTGAAGGTATTGGAGGTGAAAGGCTCGTGCTTTAGCTTAGGATCAATGTTTGGAATGTGTTTGATATCTTTCTCTAAGGCCTGGTTGACTGATATAGAAGTTGGTATATCATATGCAATGTTACTTGAACTTTAAGCAAATAATGGTCACTTGATGTTTCTAGCCTGTACAGGCCCTCACACTATGCTGCATACATTGGCCTTGATCAGTGCAATTTGCTCCTAAACTTGTGCCAAGAAGATTTGGACTGTACCACTTGGATTTGCAAAATGGACATAAAGTTCTACTTTTTCAAAATGGAAATAATGCTTTTTCTAATTAAGGGTTAATTCTCTATGTAATGTCCAAATGCTTAGAATAACATCTTGGCACAATGGTTTTGAATTGAATTATTTAGTGAAAATGGGATTAGAGGCCTGCAATGTAGCTTAAGCATGCTGAATTCAAAATGGCACCAATGTATGAACATGTCTCGGCCAAGAACAAAAGTGACTTTTTCCCATTTTGCAAAATTCGATTCTCCCTAACCATGAGGTTGTTTGAGAAGTTCTTGGACATTTTGGAAAGCTTGGAATGTGTACTACAATCCATCTTTGAAATGAAAATTGAAATTCCAAGTGTAAGTGTATGAAAAATGGTCTTGAAGTTAGGTAAAAAACTTGCCTAAAAAGGTCAAAATTTCACTAAGTTAAGAATGGTTTGGTACCCTTGTTCCAAAAATTGTAACTTGAGATACAAGCTTATTTTGGGAAAACTTTGTGAATAAAAGTTGTAGATTATGCAACAAGCTACAACTTTCATGTTTTGACTTTTGCTTGAATCCAAATGAATCTCGGTGAGAAAGTGGGGAAAAGTTGGGAAAAAAATTAGGGTTTTCCATAACTTAGAAAAATTCTAAGTTATGAAAAATTTCCATTTCAAACCCTAATTTGCATTCTTGATTTCTTGGTGAACAAGTTTCATGATTTGGCATGTTTTTGATGAAAAATGAACCTTGACCCTTGATTTTGACCAAAAAGTCAAAGTTTGACTTTTCAGTATATAGTCAAAATTGATCAATTGACTAGGAAATTCAACTATCAATCTTGTGTATTTGGGATCCTTTGAACTTGTTGAGCATGTCAAGATAATTCCATGGGGTCCTTGAGTCCATATGTGAGCTTGGTGTGTCATTGGCTAGGTCAAACAGTCAAGAATTGCCTTTGTGCAGTCAAAACCCTAAAAATGACCATTTTGCCCTTTTGATGATCTGATCAAATTTCTTGTGGAATTGTGATCCAAACTTGATCAAATGGTCCATGTGAGTTCATAATGTTGATGTGGGTTAATTTTCATGAGGTTTGACTGTCAATTGGCCACAGTTGACTTTTTCCCCAATACAGTTGATTTCTAGGTCATCTGTCCAATTGACTGGGCAAAACTTGGAATCAAGACTTGAAACTTGGTATGGATAAACTTGGGAGTCCAACATGACGCATGAAAGTCATCTTAGGCATTTTAGGTCAAAATATCCTTGTGCAATCACAAACTCTAATTTGGGTCAACAGTGCAAGGAGAAGTCTTGAGCAGAGGAAACCCTAACTGGATCTTGATCTCCAAGGGCTTTGTGATGAGAAAATGTTGAGGAAATGGGAGGGCAAATTTTGGGGTACAATAGCATATGTCTATTTTGAATCAATCCATTCGTATTCACTATTTCAAAAAATGCATTCTTATTTACTTTTGTGATGTTAAACTCTCGATTTAAAAACTCCAAGCCTTTAGAGGGAGGATGACGAAAATGATACCACAATCTCTACAGTATGCTTTTGAACAGACCCCGCTGACGATGTACAGGCGTTGTTTTTAAATCCTAAATAGTGGAGTTATAAGGAAGATAATCCCTAGTCAACCCCTTTGAGCCAAAGAAGTAGGAGTTTTTCTTTTCACACAAATTAAAACCCTTAATCACAACCTGGGGCAGGGTAGTTTTCTCAGTTAATCCAGGTGCACAATGAATGGCTTCAAAGACGTCCTTCCAAAACAAAGACGGTGATGGTTCCCTATAATCGTCAAGACAGGTAGTCATTATCTCTCGAAATAAAAGCCCGTTAAGTCAAAGCCTATGAAGGAGACTTAAGAAAAAACTAGGGCATCCCGCTGACTGTAATCACAAAAGAAACAGTTCAGGCAAAAGACAGGGATAATAAAATAAAAAAGAAAGAGGTCCTACAAACCCTCAACAAAAAAAATGTCTACCTATTCAAAATAAACTTTCAGTATCTGAACCATCATTAGAATATCAAGGACAAGATGCCAGACTCAACTGGGATTCTAAATGTGCAATTAACTGAGCATAGGACTGAAGAACATCACGAAGAGAGGGCGGGTACAAATAAATTTTGAGCCTTTATCCTTTGTTTCTTGAACCGTGAACGAGGCCACGTTATAACCCTTAAAAGTCCTAGCTGAGCGCTTACTGTTACAAAAGGTATCCTGACTCCTGTAGGACTTGATGTAAATCCTGAGTTGACATCACACTTTTACAAAAAAAAAACAACTTGTTTTACTAAAAAATGAATTTTCAAAACTTCAAGACAGACATAAGCTTTGCATTCTTAAAATAACATTGTTTGCATATGACTATTTGTTCAACAGCAGAGAAATTCGCATGATGAATATCTAGTGAACAAAAACCTTCTCAATAAAAAGGATCACCTCAAGTGGAAAAAACACTTCGAACCGAGGGGAACGGCATGATCATTGTCCATCATCTGGGGGCAGTCAAGTCAAGATTCAAGGAATCTCTCAAAGATGCCAAATAGCCAGGGGCAGATCTCCATCTGAATCACTTGGGGCATTGGACATGAATTCCAACAATGAATCTTATATGATCAAACGAACATTCTTTCGGTAGTGTGGCAACACAACACTACCGATAGTGACAACTCCCTACACCCTGAGAGCGTGGACATAGTAAACAAAATACTGCGCATGAACAAAGACCCGCTAGGTTGACACACCTAGGCAAAACAAGGGCGTCCCGGTGAACCAAAAGGTTCGGGCAAAAATTAGGGATAAAAACAAAAAAAGATTTGTACACCCGACAAGTCGAAAACCTGAGAAGGCGGCTTGGGCAAAAAAGGGTATCCCGGTGGACTGACAAATCTGAAAAGACAATCCAGGCAAAAGTTAGGGATTAAAGCGTACGACTATGTTCCATTATCTTGTCACTTTTCCCTATCAGTAGAAGACTTATCATTCCGATTGGTAGTTTACCAAGCACCTCATAAGTTGGGATGACACTCAATCCACAAGGCCTCTGCAAGAACTTTCTCCAGCAGGTACAGGGGCAGAGAAAGTCTTGATGCAAAGTCATTGTCATATCCTCAAACACGCGTCTCAGTAACATCTACACTCCCCGCAGAGTAAGAAATATCCAAAAGCAGTGGTGTTAATTCTCCCCAAGCAGAGTTCATCTTTCACCAACAATGGAAGACCATCCCCAATGGAGTTTATTTCTTCCACAGACAGAAATTTTATCCCCCGATAGAGTTCATCATTGCCAGCAGCGCGTAATTCATCCCCAACCGAGGTTATTGCTCCAAATCCACGGATCTTCTGACAGAGTATCTCTTCCCCACAGAGTCATTTTTTTTTCTCGCCTAGTTTATTCTCCAGCGGAATTACTCCTCCGACCCAAGTTATTCCTCAAATCATCTTCGGTTGTTATCCCCAGCGATGTGAAACACTCTTATTCTCCAACACAACAGTCATGGATTTATTTTCCCAAACTCGGACGTGCCACAATAGCATTTCATGTTCATATATCATGACGTGCACATACATATTGCATACAGCATAATCTCATTTATTTTGAGAACATCATCATACAATGCATGTCATGCATCATATACGATTAATCATGTACCTTTTTAGGAAAGATGGTTATCATCAACAACTTCCAGCAAGTTCAAGATTAACTCCGGAAACTAAACAGAGTAATTATCTGCACGATCAAATACAACTTTACACGGGTTCATCACAAAGAAATCTTACACGGGTTTCTCCTAAATGCAACTTCACACGGGTTTATCCTGAAAAATCTTACACAGGTCCTTTCTCATATATTTCTGAATGAAGTTTTACACGAACTTATCACAAAGTAACCTTACCCAGGTTCCTCTTGAAGTTTTACACGAACTTATCACAAGGTGACCTTACCCAAGTTCCTCCTGAAGTTTTACACGAACTTATCACAAAGTAACCTTACCCAGGTTCCTCCTGAAGTTTTACACAAACTTATCTCAAAGTAACCTTACCCCGGTTCATTCTGAAGTTTTAGACGAACTTATCATAAAGTAACCTTACCCAGGTTCCTCCTGAAGTTTTACACAAACTTATCCCAAAGTAACCTTACCCAGGTTCCCCCTGAATTTTTACACAAACTTATCCTGAAGCAACCTTACCCAGGTTCCTTCTCGGTCCTGATGTAGTTTCACCCAGACTCATCCTGAAGCAACCTTACCCAGGTTCCTCCTTACAATTTCCAGATGCAGTTTTACCCAAACTCCTCGCAAAGCAACCTTACCCAGGTTCCTTCTCGGTTCAGATGCATTTTTACCCAAACTCCTCTCAAAGCAACCTTACCTAGGTTCCTTCTCGGTTCAGATGCAATTTTACCCAAACTCCTCACAAAGCAACCTTACCCAGGTTCCTTCTCGGTTCAGATGCAGTTTTACCCAAACTCCTCGCAAAGCAACCTTACCCAGGTTCCTTCTCGGTTCAGATGCAGTTTTACCCAAACTCCTCGCAAAGCAAACTTACCCAGGTTCCTTCTCGGTTCAGATGCAGTTTTACCCAAACTCCTCACAAAGCAACCTTACCCAGGTTCCTTCTCGGTTCAGATGTAGTTTTACCCAAACTCCTCACAAAGCAACCTTACCCAGGTTCCTTCTCGGTTCAGATGCAATTTTACTCAAACTCCTCACAAAGAAATCTTACCCAGGTTCCTTCTCGGTTCAGATGCAGTTTTATCCAAACTCCTCACGAAGCAACCTTACCCAGGTTCCTTCCCATAAGCCCTATTATCCAGGTTCCTTCTCATAACCTTACCATCCAGGTTTCTTTTCTCTTATCTCCAGACAGCAGTCCACAACACTGTAAGACCCGGACCTATCAAACACGATCGGTTTCACCTTTCCTTAGTAGGTCGCGATGCAGCCTATACACGACTAGATACGCAGTTCACTTCCGCTTCCTCAAGTCGGAGTTAATTCCCCAATAGATTAACGGACAACTGAAGCTCCTAAAATTCTATTTCTCTCAAGACAGAGACCAACATTCCTCAGCAGATTCCTCCTCAATGATAGGAACAAGAATTCTCATCAAAGGAATATCTCGGGAAATCAACATCCTCTAGATGGCATCTTTAAGCCCATCTCCGGTGACCTCCCGTCATCTCCTCCAAATGGCATCTGTAAGCCCATTCCCAATACTACCTACATAGTCAAGCATCATTACAGACCAGTGTAAATTTCTGGGCACTCTAGTGTTCAATCATCTTCCACCTTCAGATCACGAAAGGCAGATGAGCCAATCTAAATCTTCAGGTTTAAGAAGATTGAACAGAGACAGCTGTTGTACCCCAAAATTTGCCCTCTTTTCATACACGCATATTATTGGTTTTATGGTTATGGAATAAAGATATATTTATCAAGCTTCTTCAGGTTACAAGTGACGTTTATTTCGTCAATGGATATTCTTAGAGTATTTTCTGTGCTGAAGATCGGTTCGCTGTTTTGCAATGATTCGAGGTTCAAAGATTCACAAGTCCAACCCGGCGCGTCATATTCAGGTGTTCTTTCGCCAAGATATCTCTGATAATGTATTCTCAAATTCAGGTTCGGCTCAAGAGTCAATTTTTTAAAGAAGGTATCCGAATGGGTGAGTTTTCTCGAAGAAATATGGTGAAAAAGTGTGTTGAAAGTGCAGTTTTTACGCGCTAAAAATTTATAAATTGAAGATCGTGGCTCTTTTTGAACCCGTTCCGGTGGCCAAAATTCTGTCTTGACGTCATCTACGTTTTCATCTCTCACGGCTAGAAGCCAATTTCGATCAGAAGGTCTTCAAAAATGCGAATTTATCAAGTATTTTCCTACAGAAAATTTGTGACAAGTTTATTTGCGTCATGTTCAGGAAATCATAACTTGGTCAATTTTCATCGTATCGAGCTGGTTCTGGCGCCAAAATTTCACAAATTGAGTTGGCTATGTTTTCACAGGAGGCATCGAGTTTGAACGGTATTCAAAAGGCCTTCTTTTTTTGCTCAGAGTGCGTGTGATGTGCCGAAAATCCTGAATGCTGAATATTATTTCATCTGGGCCGAAACTTCGAAAATTCATAACTCGGTCAATTTTTATCGGATCAGGCCCATCTTTTTACACAAGGTCAATGACTCAGAGATGTACAACTTTTCTTCCAAAGTCGAGACCGGATTATGCTCCGATCAATACCAGTTTTTTATTGAAGAACGTGTCAGAATCAACACTGGAGCCCAAAATAAGTTTGTTTGAGCTGAAACTTAAAAAATTCATAACTAATTCACCATTTATCCGATTGAGCCTATTTTCGGACAGGAGTTAGTTCTTTATGTCGGTTACATTTTTTTTTCACATTTCAACTTCAAAAATTGCACTTAAGCCCGTGAGATTTAGCCTGGAACGTGACGAACTCAAGTGAACATTGGAGGCCCATTTACACATTCAAAGCCCGTTTTTTTCTCTCTAATTTCTATTATATAATCTCATTCTTTTCACACAAACAAAAAAAAGGAAAAAAAAACCCCTTGCCACAGCACTGTCAGAATATCAAATTCTTTCAAGAACCCTAAAACCTTGAAATCCTTATTACAAACCTCCATCTCACTACAAACAAGCCATCCCTGTTACAAACCCACATCTCACTACTTCTCCAGTAAGGGTAAGGCTAGTTTGATCTCCATGATCAAAAGGGTATAATCATTCATACATGCCATATCGATTTTAACGTTAATTTTCTCTCTCCATATATTGGCTTTATTTGTATTTCATGATATATAGTAATTTATTTAATGTGTTCATGAGATTCAACACTGCAGATTTAGACAGGATCCCATGCAGGTTCATTACAGAACGTTGATGCCAAAACACAAATGGCCAAAACAGAACAGCCAACACATGACACCAATACTTGGCGAGGCAGACATCCTGAGAAGGTTAAGGGCGTGGGTTCAACAACCACCCCTATTGGTTTTGATTTTCTTCCTACAGAACGTTGAGGCCAAAACACAAATGGCCAAAACAGAACAGCCAACACATGACACTAATACATGGCGAGGCAGACATCTTGAGAAGGTTAAGGGCGTGAGTTGAACAACCACCCCTATTGGTTTTGATTTTCTTCCTTCCTATTTATCCTTTTACCTATTTTTATTCTTTCTTTTTAAAATCTTTTTTCATAAAACTTAATATTTTTCACAAACCTTTGATTTTTTATAATAAACTCGAATAATTAATTTTAGGTTTTTATTTAATTTTAGGTAACTTTAATCGTTTTGTAAATAAATTAAAATTAATTAGAACAATTAGGATTTTGTTTCTAACTTAATTCTATTTTCTTTTTTCTTAAAATAACAAAACACAAAAATAGGCCATTTAATTATTTTTTTAACTAATTTAATTATTAATTAATTTTGTATTTAATTTTAAAAAACCTAATTCTTTTTTCTTAGAAATGATTAAAAACAACAAAAAATAATTTTTCTTTCGATTAGGTTAGACGGGGTCAAAACCCTAATTCTCTCTCGTTCTTTATTCGCGCACGCTTTATTTTATTTTACCATATTAATGTAATTGCTCACAAGTTGTAATAGATTAATTAGGACCTTTTTACTTTCATTTATCAATTTTTTAAGGGTTTGTTTTTGGCTATGTAAATACCCGAAGCCTTGTAATAGCTTAGCTTATTTTCCGCACTTTAAATTCCGCAAATATTAACTGTTAGATGTATGAATAATTAGGGATGCATGACAAGAATGTATGATTAACTTTAAAACGGTTAGCTAACCCTAATGTGCAAAGATAATAAACTTGAAATTGAATCACTCGCACATGCTCACTCTTAGGGTATGCCTCACTTGGTTGCCTCGGAAAACAATGGTCATGTCCCTCGAACGTAGGGATACCCTTAGCAAAGACCCTAAATCTAAAAGTCATCATAAAGATCATAGTCCCTTAACGTCCCTCGAGTTGCCTATGAGAAATGATCTTGTCCCTCGATGTTGCCTACGAATATATGATGACAGTCCCTTCGTAATGCTAAGGTATCCTTACATGTTGCCTTCAATGACCATTATGTCCCTTTCGAATTGACCCTTACAAACTCCAACGATGGTGCTACCTACTCACTAATAGTAGGATAACGTTGTGTAAAGGAAACGAGCATAGAAAAATTATTTTTTCGAGTAGGTAGATGTTGTTAGTAGGTACTTGCTCAATACAAAATAAACTTTTCCACACTCACACTCCTTTTCAAACAAAGTTTTCAAAAACACTTCGTAACACTCTTGAAGACAGAAGCAAGGGTTAAATCGAAGTCAAACAAAAAAAATTCAAATCACACAAATCACACAAAGAAGCAATTTTCAAAATGATGAGCAAGTACCTAAGAGCCCGTAAAAAACTACAGATAGAAAGGGTGCTAATACCTTCCCTTTCTACAATCTACCCCCTGTACTCAGAATATCTCGAAAAAGGAATTTTTCTGTGCTTTTTTCCTTTCCTGTTGGATAAAATAAAAGTCGATCGCGACTCTTGCTTGCCGCTACATTTTGCGAACAAAAAACGCAAACCAGTATTAAACAGTCGGTTCTGCCACCGTATCACAAGTTTGATAAACTTGTTGAAAAGATCAAAGAGTGAAGATTATTTCACGGCAAATCATACATTCACCCCTAGCATATTTTAATTAAAAAGTTAAAAGTCATATTTTACTTTCTGTTCTTTTACATGTGTGCGAGGATTTATCCAACCAAACCAAAATGATAGTTTTTGTTAATCACACTCAGTATTTGCTACGCAGTCCTCGTGATTGATACTTTGGGAAAATCTCATTATCACCATATTGATGAAAATAGTACAGTTGCTATTTTTCCGATCAAGTTTTTTCCAAAAATATCAATAAGTAGTTAAATGATAAACCATCTCAATGAAACTGTTGTGAAATGGAATTAGGTGTATTTCCAGAGATGTATCTGCAAATTAACCTCAGAAAAATTCGTAGTTGCATCTCCGAACTAAATTTTGGCAAAAAAAGGTATTTTGTGCATTTGAAGATATATCTCCAAGAAATCGAATAGTATTTTGGGGTTTTCAGAGGTGCGTCCTACACCATAAGGGTGGGAAAATAAATTCCCTATTTTTCTTTACGACGGCCTTGCTCATCACAACTCAATCTCGACATTCTTCTAAGAGGTTGTTGTACCCCAAAATTTTCCCTCTCAATTTCTCAAATATTCTCTCACAAAATCTCCATTGCTCAAAATTGCATAAGGTTTGATCAGCTCAAGACACTTCCTCGACGCTGATGTCTCAAATTAAGGTTTGAGTTTTCACAAGTACAATTGGACTTTTAATGCCCCATATAGTTTCTATGAATCATATTGGGCTCTCAAGCATTGGGTCGAAGAAGAGAGGAAGAGGAAAATGTAGAAAGGGAAAAGCAGATCGAAAGGTGTGCACCTGCAGATAACACTTTGAATTCAAAATCTGGTTCTTTTTGTTCGAACCACATGACTGATTGAAAAGGAGTGGTAAGAAGATTTTTGACAAATCGAAGAAGAGCAAGCTTGCTTTGGTCCACAAGCTTCGACTGGTCAATGGTTTCCTTCAAGCAACCTGCTTTGATCCACAAGCTTCGACTAGGCAATGGCTTCCTTCATGCTTGCTTCGATCCACCTCTCAACCTGCTTCGATCCACATACTAAACCCTTCAACACACATAGTTTCGACACTATGAATTACAAGTCTATCTTCATGCTTGATTCGATCCACAAGCTTCGACTGGGTAATGGATTCTTTCATGCTTGCTTTGATCCACCTCTCAACCTGCTTCGATCCACATACTAAACCCTTCGACACACATAGTTTTGACACTATGAATTACAAGTCTATCTTCATGCTTTCTTCGATCCACAAGCTTCGACTGGGCATTGGCTTCTGTGATACGGTGGGAGAACTGACTTGAGTTTTGCGTTTGTTTTCGCAAATGTTTCGGTTGAGCAAGAGTCGCCACCGAATTTTTATTTTATCCTAAGGAAAGGTTAAAAAGCATAGCAAAAACCTTTGAGATGTTTTCTTGGGTTCGGGGAGTAGATTATAGAAAGGGAAGGTATTAGCACCCTTTCTATCCATGGTTATCCATGGGCTCTTAGTTACTTGCTTAGATCAACTTGCCTTGATTTTCAATTGTTTGAAATGGTGCTTTTTGTGTGTGTTTGAAATTGTTTTGAAAAGAGGCCAATGTGATGGCAACCCTTGTAATGATCCATGTTGGGATGTATACAAAGATGTACTTATCTTTTGAAAAGTTTTCAATGTTTTTGAAAGTTGTTTTGAAAGTGTGTTGTGATGTGTGTTTTGAAAAATAGGCAAGTGTTTTTGTTTTGCAAGTTGGCAAGTAACCAAGAGTTTGTCTACTCTAAATTTATCAAAGATCTTTGCTATGTTTTAAACCTTTTAACAATTTTGTTCCACCATTGTATTTGGTGGACAATCTTATGTTAGGATGTGAACGGGACGGGTGCGGGTCATCGTTTAGACCATGATTGCAATGGTGCCAAGTGTCTTTGGCAACTTTTTCTTTAAGGGACTTGATCATTTTTAGGCAAATTTCGAAAGCGTCATCGAGGGACTATGATCATTTGATATTGTTTTGTTTTGCCAAAGACACCCAACATGCAATATGGCCCATTATTGAAGGCAACAAGTGGAGTAACCCTAAGGGGTGCAAGTGTGATTGGTGTTTGTTCATTTTCATGCTTTTATCTTGGAATTAGGTCAAGCTATTTGTTTTGGTTGATTTTTGCATACAAATCCTAATTCTATCATGGCATATATAGAAAGCTTTTAAATGCGGAATTAAAAGTTCTAAATTATTACAACACAAATATGGGATGGAGGGTACAAATGTTCAAATGGGGATATTTTAGCAAGAAATTAAAACCTAAACTATTACATCCAAATTGAATTATACAAATTATTTAATATACAATAATTAAACAAAAATACAATAAATATGCAAGATGCAAAAAATGATTTTTTATATGTATGTAAAAGTGTTTTTTATGTGACAAATAAACAAAATAAAAAGGATTAATTTTTGGTATTTTTTGATGTTTTAGGGCAAAACCCTAATTTTGCTAAATAAAATGTTTATTATTTAATGTATGCAATATTTATTAATTATGTATAAGAAATAAATAAAAAGAAAGTATATTGTAAAAAAATGATTTTTCAAGTCAAATATTAATAAAAAATAAAAAAGTATTATTTTTATGTTTTAAACCTAAATATACTAATAAATATATAAGTATTTATTATTTAATAAATATATTAAATATGTACAAAAAAATAAAATATTTAATATTTACAAAAAAAAGTATATTTTTAATAAATTGTTTTCAAAAGATAAAATAAAATAAAAATCAGAAATAAAATGTGTTTGTATTATTTTTAGTATTTTTAAATAAAAGATATTATGTATTTATTTACATATAAAACTAAATGAAACAAAATAAATATCAAATAAAATGCAAAAAGTGTGAGAAAAATATTTTTAATATTTTTTATGCTTTGACAAAAATAAACAAGTCAGAAACAAAAATCAAAAGTAAAAAATAATGAAAATAAAACACAATGGGCCAAGGGGGTGCATGTGTGAGAATGTGGTGCAAAAAGGAAAACAAACTCAGGCCCAGCCCAAAGACTTTGTCTTCAACCTCTGGACGTTCAAACAGAGCAAACGCGTGCTTCCTGCTATCTCATGATTCCTGGACTTTCAAGCAAAACTCATAACACCAAAAATGTAGAGCATCATGCCACGAGTTCATACATATAAAAAACTTGATCTAACTCTCAGAAATGAGAGAGAATTTCTTCTCCCCCAATTTCTGACCTAAGTTTTTGTCAATGTTCAGGTCTTAAATTCTCTCAGCATATGCAATATAAATGGAAAGTGAGGATATGGGTGGCTTCAGGGACATGAGTATGACACTTTTTATTCATAAATCTAAACCTAACTCTTCCTAGATTGAGAGATAGAAGTCCATGAACTTACCTGTTCAGCTTGGATCGTGTATGATAATGGAGGCACTTTCAAGGCAATGTGAGGACTTGTACAACTTGCTTGAAGTTCAGGGATGCTTCTCCAACCTTTAGCTTGCCTTGAACTAAATGAATCAAGTTATGGAAGTCAACCTGCAAAACAGAAAAAGTGAAAATGGTGAAGTTGGTTAGGGGTGTTACAGTTCGTGTCCAATGCTTGGGATAGTTTGTATAGGTGGTATGGAGTGTGTATGAACTGGTTTTGGCCAAGGCGCACAAATGGATTGAGTTGTAGAAGTCCAACTGCAGAAGGGACTCTGCTTTTTGCAGTAGGATGGTGTTTTGATGAATGATGAGGTTTGGAAGGTGGTTAGCTCGTGCCTTAGCTCAGTTATGATGTTTGGAATGTGTTCACCAAGTTTGTCTAAGCTTCTCTTGGCAGAAATGTGAGATGATGTTGGTTATGCAATGTTTCTTCTTTCTTAAGCAAAAAATGACAAGTTGGTTTACAAGCTTCCCCTAGGCCTCTCAAGTATGCTGCCTCAATCCCTCTTGATCAGTGTGATATCTCCATGAATCTTGTGTCCAAAGATATGCATTGTACCACTTGGATTGCAATTTTGACATAAAGTGTAACTTTACAAAAATGGATAAATTGCTTTTTCCAATTAAGGCTTAATTCTTTGTGTAATGACTATATGAACAAAACAAATCTAGAACACAATGGATTGACATTTTATTTTTGAGTGTAAATGAGATTAGAGGCCTGTAATGTAGCTTGCATATGCTGAATTTGAAAATGCACAAGTTATGAACATGGAAATGGCTCATGAACAAAGTGACTTTTGCCCATATTGTCAAATTCGATTCTCCCTAACCACAAGGGTGTTTGAGAAGTTCTTGGACATTTTGGAAAGCTTGGAATGTGTAATACAATCCATCTTTGTAATGCAAGTTGAGATTCCAAGTGGAAGTATGTGAAAAGTGGCCATGAAGTTAGGCAAAAATCCTGCCTAAAATAGGTCAAAATATTTCTAAGTTAAGAATGTTTTGCACCCTTGTTCCAAAAATTGTAACTTGAGCTACAAGCTTCTTTTGAGGAAACTTTGTGAATCAAAGTTGTAGATTTTGCAATGGAATACAACTTTCATGTTTTGAGTTTTTCTTGAATCCAAATGTATCTTGATGAAAAAATGGGACAAAGTTAGGAAAAAATTAGGAATTTTCATAACTTAGAAAAATTCTAAGTTATGAAATTTCTTCATTTCAAACCCTAATTTGTGATTCTTGATTTCTTGATGAACAAGTTCCATAATTGGACATGTTTTGATGAAAAATGAATCTTGACACTTGATTTTGACCAAAAAGTCAAAGTTTGACTTCTCAGTATACAGTCAAAAATTGATCAATTGACTGGAAAATTCATCTGTCAATCTTGTGCATTTGGGATCTTTTGAAATTGTTGAACATGTCAAGACAATTCCATGGGGTCCTTGAGTCCATATGTGAGCTTGGTTGTCCATTGGCTAGGTCAAACAGTCAAAAATTGCCTTTGTGCAGTCAAAACCCTAAAAATGACCATTTTGCCCTTTTGGTGATCTGATCAAATTTCTCGTGGAATTGTGATCCAAACTTGATCAAATGGTTCATATGGGTTCATAATGTTGATGTGGGTCAAAAATCATGAGGTTTGACTGTCAATTGACCACAGTTGACTTTTTTCCCTAATACAGCTGATTTCTAGGTCAACTGTCCAATTGACTGGGCAAAGATTGGAATCAAGGCTTGAAACTTGGTATGGATAAACTTGGGAGTCCAATATGAAGCATGAAAGTCATCTTGGGCATTTTAGGTCAAAATATCTTTGTGCAAACACAAACCCTAATTTGGGTCAACAGTGCAAGGAGGAGTCTTGAGCAGAGCAAACCCTAACTTGATCTTGAGCTCCAAGGGTCTTGTGATGAGAAAATGTTGAGGAAATGGGAGGGAAAATTTTGGGGTACAACAGTTTCCCCTGTTCAATCTTCTTGAACCTGAAGAGTTAGATTGGCAAGTTTGCCTTTCGCGACTCGAGGGTAAAAGGAGATTGGACACTATAGTGCCCGGAAATTTGCACTCGCATGGTAGAGTATCAACAATGTGATGGAGGGAATGGGCTTATAGATGCCACTTGGAGATAGGATGGATAGGAGGATGGGCTTATAGATGCCATCTGGAGACATGACAGAACCTTGTCGGGAATGGGCTTATAGATGCCATTTGGAAGTGTTGATCGCATAAGAGATTCCTTAGCGAGAACTTGCGTACTTTGAGAAAGGAAGATGTTTCCTGACCTGTTACAGGTGTTGATCTTCCAATTCTTCATGCGGATATGCCCTGGCTAGATACAGGAATCGAATCCACAAATAGTTGCTCACAGATGTGCCCTGGCTAGATACAGGAATCGAATCTGGAACTGTTGTCTACAGATGTGCCCTGGCTGGATACAGGTATCAAATCTGGAAATTGGTCGTCTACAGATATGCCCTGGCTGGATACATGAATCGAATCTGGAATCGGTCATCTACAGATATGCCCTGGCTGGATACAGGTATCGAATCTGGAATTTGTTGCTCACAGATGTGCCCTGGCTAGTTACAGGAATCGAATCTGGAAATTTGCAAAAGTTTGGTAGAGATAGCTTTTCTGGATGGATACAGGTGTAAACCTCTGACCTGAGAATGAAAGATAATTTCCTGGCCTGTTACATGGGTTGATCTTCAAACTCTTCATGCAGATATGCCCTGGCTAGATACAGGAGTCGAATCCATAATTAGTTATTCACATATATGCCCTGGCTAGATACAGGAATCGAATCTGGAATTTGTCCTCTACAGATATGCCCTGGCTGGATACAGGTATCGAATATGGAAATAGTTGTCTACAGATATGCCCTGGCTGGATACAGGTATCGAATCTGGAATTGCGATAGTTGATAGTAATCATCTTTTGGATTGATCTTTTCCTGAAAAGGCAAAACATCAGTTGTATGCAATGTCATGATGTATGAGATGCATGATGTCATGATGCTCAAAAGGAGATAATGTTGTATGCACTTTATCATGTATGTAGGCAGGATGTATGAAATGTGAAATGTCTATTAATGTATTTTCGTCTAGGAAAATAAATCCTTGACGATTGGCCCGGGAATCCAAATCCTTGGCTGATGTTGAAGAGTAGAGTTCTTTGCTTCCGCTGGGGATGATGGTTGCAAGAATAAACCGGTAGGAGAAGACGACTCCGTTGGGGAATAAACTCGTTGGAGAGATTACTCTGGGGGGAATTAACTCTGTGGGAAGAGATATTTCGTTGAGGTTTAGATGAGAGCTCCGTTGGGGATTCCACCGGTAAGTTATGTTAGGGAATTTGATGGACTCCGCCGGGGATAGGAAGAACTTCGCCGAGAACGAACTTTCCGTGGTAATTAGCTGAGGATAACCCAGTTATACCCTGGTGGGGAAATAACCTTTAAACAAAGTCGGGAGAGACGTACTCTGCAGGGGATAAGCTTCCAGAATCTACTGGGAATAAGCTTCAGAACCTGCTGGGGATATGGATTCCACTTTCCTGGGGAAACTTTTCAGGCTGTACTGGGGTGTTGGTATTCCGCCGGGGAACAATCTTATATTAAGACTGTCGGGGATGCTTGCTGAGGAATATCTATACTCCGCTGGGGAATGTTGAGATCTTCTGGGGATACCTAACTTCCCTAAGGCTGACAGTAGACTGACCCTGCTTGGAGAGAGTATTGCTGACTTGCTAAGGGAATATTGTGATTTTTCAGGGCTGAGGGGAGACCAACTCTTCCTGGGGAGAGTATTGCGGAATCTTGGTCTTACTCTGTGGGGAGTCGAGGTAACTTGGTTACATTCTTCAGCTGAACTTACCTTGGTACCTTGGTGGACAAAGCAACTATATCGCTTAGACGAATCTAAATTGCCCCTGTTTCTGATGTCATCTGTAATTAATCCTTTGTTTCACATGCAAGTATTTATGATTAGCAATTAATGTCAAATGCATATATCAAAAATGAACATTGGACGTTCTTCGCAAAACAAAACAGAAAAAGGAAAAACAATGGATAATTTATCTGAGAAAATTGAACTTGTATTGATTTTGAAATTTTCCCGTAAATAGGCGTTTTTGTACAAGAGGCTGACGTCCTAGTAAGAGGATGCCACCGAGCGAAATAGAGTTTATACAATTTTGTGAAAAGGAAACAAAACAGCTATGTGCAAAATAATCCCACTGGGTTCCAACTCTGCTATCGCCTTTATGTCTTTAAGCGTCTCATCACTTTGCTGCTTAGTTGAAGATGAAGCTGATTGATCGATGCCGTCTGAGCCCGATAGTTGATGCCGGATTCTGGATGCAAGGTAATCCAATGAGACATAGTATTACGCTCTATCCCTAACTTTTGCCTGGACCGCCCTTTCGGGTTTTCAGTCCACCGGGATACCCATTTTTGCCCAAGCCTCCTTTTCAGGTTTTCGACTTGCCGGGTGTACAGATTTTTTATTATTTTCATCCCTTATTTTTGCCCGAACCCTTTTGGTTCGCCGGGAAGCCCTTATTTTTGCCTAGGTGTGTCAACCTAGCGGGTCTTTGATTCATGCGTAGTATCTTTTTACTATGTCTGCATTGGCGGGGTGAGGAAGGTCGTCACCATCCATGGTGGTTAAAATTATAGCTCCTCCTGAGAAGATATGTTTAACCACAAATGGCCCTTCGTATGTAGGGGTCCATTTGCCCCTGGGATCACTTTGAGGAAGAATGATGCGCTTGATTACCAGGTCCCCAACTTGATACTCTTGTCGTTTGACCTTCTTGTTAAATGCCCTGATCATCCGTTTTTGATACGTCTGACCATGACAAATAGCAGTAAGTCTCTTTTTGTCAATTAGGTTTAATTGATCAAGCCGAGTCTGGATCCAGTCATCTTTGCTCAAGTCTGCATCCTTCATTATCCGGAGAGAGGGTATCTGGACTTCAATAGGCAAGACTGCCTCCATGCCATAGACCAAGGAAAATGGAGTTTCCCCTGTTGACGTCCGTGCTGAGGTACGGTACCCATGAAGAGAAAACGGTAACATCTCATGTCAATCTTTATAGGTCACTGTCATCCTCTGCACAATCTTCTTAATATTGTTATTTGCCGCTTCGACAGCCCCATTCATCTTCGGCCGGTAGGGAGAAGAGTTGTGGTGCTGTATCTTGAATTGCTCGCAGAGCTCAGTGATCATTTTGTTATTAAGATTGGTACCATTGTCTGTAACGATCCTCTCTGGTACACCGTATCGACAGATCAGGTTATGCCGAATGAACCGTGCCACGACGCTCTTGGTTACGGTGGCGTAGGAAGCTGCTTCAACCCACTTCGTGAAGTAATCAATCGCGACTAGGATGAAGCGATGCCCGTTGGATGCTGTAGGTCGGATCTCGCCGATCATATCAATGCCCCACATTGCAAAAGGCCAAGGTGTTGTCAATACGTTCAGAGGAACTGGAGGAATGTGCACCTTATCTGCATAAATCTGGCACTTGTGACATGTCCGAGAATGTTGGTAACAGTCGGCTTCCATTGTGGACTAGAAATATCCTGCCCGAAGGATTTTCCTTGCCATGGTGTGTCCACTGGAATGTGTTCCAAATGTACCTTCATGTAGCTCTGTCATGATCTTTCCTGCTTCAGTTTTATCCACACAACGCAGTAAAGTTGAATCATGGTTTTGCTTGTATAGAATGCCATTGCTGAGGAAGAACTTTGCCGCGAACCTTCTCAGGAACTTCTTGTCATTAACAGATGCACCTTCGGGGTATTCTTGAGCTTCCAAGTACCTCTTCACTTCATGATACCAGGGTTTCTCTATTACCTCTTCGGCCTCAAGATCACAGCAATATGCAGGTTCGTCCAATTTCCAGATAATGATCCAGGGCGCCTCATTGTCCCATTTGACTTTGAACATAGAAGACATTGTAGCCAATGCGTCCGCTAACTGATTCTCCTCTCTTGGGAAGTGTTCAAAAGTTATCTCCTCGAAGTGGGGAAGCAATGTCAGCACATACTCCTTGTAAGGAATAAGATTCGGGTGTTTCATATCCCACTCGCCTTTGACCTGATTGATCACGAGAGCAGAATCTCCGAAGACACTCAGAAACTTGATCCTTAAGTCGATTGCAGCTTGAAGACCCATGATGCATGCCTCATACTCCGCCATGTTGTTGGTGCAGTTGAAACATAACCGGGCAGTGAGTGGAGTATGAGTGCCTTTAGGGGATATGATCACATCGCCGATACCATTACCCAAAGCGTTCGAGGCTCCGTCAAAGTGCATAGACCATCGGGATCCTTCCTCAGGTCCTTCATCCGGTCCAGGTAATTCACAATCAATCACTACCATGATATCCTCGTCTGGAAATTCAAAGTTCAACGACTGGTAATCGTCCACTGCCTGGTGTGCCAAATGGTCTGCCACTACACTTCCCTTGATTGCTTTTTGAGTCGTGTACTGGATGTCGTATTCCGTCAAGATCGTTTGCCATCTTTCTATTCTTCCAGACAGAGCAGGCTTTTCGAATATGTACTTGATTGGATCCATTTTTGAAATCAACAGAGTAGTGTGAGTCAACATATACTGTCTCAGCCGGCGAGCAGCCCATACCAGAGCGCATCAAGTTTTCTCGAGCAGTGAGTATCGAGTCTCACAGTCGGTAAACTTTTTGCTAAGGTAATAAATGGCGTGTTCTTTTCGGCCAGACTCGTCATGCTGCCCCAGCACACACCCCATTGAGTTGTCAAGTACTGTCAAGTATAAGATGAGAGGTCTCCCTTCAACCGGTGGCATAAGAATGGGTGGTTCTTGGAGATACTCTTTGATTCTTTCGAAAGCGGCCTGACATTCATCGTTCCAACGTACTACTTGATCTTTCTTCAGCAGCTTGAAGATTGGTTCACAGGTAGCAGTTAGATGTGAAATGAAACGGGCAATATAGTTCAGCCGTCCTAGAAAGCCTCTGACTTATTTCTCTGTCTTGGGAGTTGGCATCTCTTGTATGGCTTTCACCTTGGTAGGGTCCACTTGAATACCTTTGTCGCTCACGACGAAGCCTAGCAATTTTCCAGATCTCACCCTAAAGGTGCACTTGTTTGGGTTCAAGCTCAGCTTGTACAACTTCAGACGGTCAAACAGCTTCCGTAGATGGTCAAGGTGTTCCTCCTCAGTTTGGGACCTTGCAATCATATCGTCGACATATACTTCTATTTCGTGATGGATCATGTCATGAAATAAAGCAACCATGGCACGTTGGTAGGTTGCCCCAGCGTTTTTCAACCCAAAAGGCATGACCTTGTAGCAAAAGGTGCCCCACTGAGTGACAAAAGTGGTCTTCTCCATGTCTTCAGGAGCCATCTTGATCTGATTATAACCGGAGAAGCCGTCCATGAAGGAGAATACTTTATGCTGAGTAGTGTTGTCAACCAGGACGTCGATATGAGGCAGAGGGAAATCATCCTTGGGGCTGGCCCTGTTCAAATCCCTGTAATCAACACACATCCGGACCTTACCATCCTTTTTCGGCACTGGAACCACGTTGGCAATCCATTGAGGGTAAGAAGTTACAGCTAGAAACCTGGCATCAAATTGTTTCATAACCTCAGCTTTGATTTTCTCAGACATTTCTGGACGCATACGGCGGACCTTTTGTTTAACCGGAGGGCAGTCTTCCTTGGTAGGCAAATGATGAACCACAATGTCGGTATCCAACCCAGGCATGTCTTCGTAAGACCAGGCAAAGATTTCCACATAGTCATGCAGCATCTGAATCAACCGTTGCTTCACACTGAACTCTAGATTGGCACCAATCTTGACTTCCTTTCTGTCTGTCTCAGTACCCAGATTTACCGTTTCCACTGGCTCTTCATGTGGCTGAATGGCCCTCTCTTCCTGGAGTAGTAGTCTCGCAAGTTCACCAGGCACTTCGCAATCATCTTCACCTTCGTTTTCGGCTAAGTTGATCGGATTTTCAAAGTCATAAATGGCAGTAGCAGAGTCGTTACCAGTGAGATCCAGAGTGGATTGGAACCTGTATAAGTGAGTGTGTGTAAATATAGCTGTTTTGCAATATATAATACAGAAAGAAAAGGAGCGCAAGATTTTGAAATGCAACAAATGTCCAATGTTTTGATTAATGATATATGAAAATGTCATACAAAAGCCCTCACAAATGGAGCTACGGTGCCCCGGGTAGGACACCGAGCCATAAAAGTTTCAACATATTGTTTGTTACAAATTGAAAACAAAAGAGTTCATTACTGAGTGACAAAAGTAATAGGTGTGAAATCTTTGGCAGTCCAGTTTCTTGGTCCACTGTCAGTTGTTGGGTAGATCCAGCTGTCGAATTCAGATTCCTCCACTTCGTCTTCAATAGCATTCACTCCCGGGTTAGTGATGAACACAAGAGGTTTGCCAATCCTTGCCTTACGAACAACCTTCTGAGCCTCTGCAGTGAAACCCAGACCAAACTTGTCAGTCTTTGGAGTAAAGTCAGGAAGTCGGCCCCAGTTTGCACACTCGCCCTTCTCGATAACAGCCCGAGCATCCTTTAAGGAAGTCATCTTCAAAGGAGGGTCTTCAATCACAGTTTCAGCTGATGCCAGTGTCTGAGGCACCTCTTCAAAGTGCTGGAATGGAGTCTCAATGAATTCCCCATCCATTTCTATGTATCGAAACGAGTTGAGGTGGCTGACCATATATTCTTCCTCCCCTTGAACTGTGACAATCTTCCCCCTAACCGGGTATTTAAGCTTCTGATGTAGTGTGGAGGTCACCGCTCCGGCCTTGTGGATCCATGGACGACCCAGTAAACAAGAGTAGGATGGACGGATGTCCATCACATAGAAAGTTGAATCAAAAACTTGAGAACCAACCCTGATTGGAATGTCAACTTCCCCATGTACCATCCTTTTCGAACCGTCAAAGGCTCGGACAACAATGTTACTGGGCTTGAGCTCCAGACCCTCACAATCCAATCTGTCTAGGGCCTTCTTGGGCAATACGTTTAATGAAGAACCAGTGTCTACCAACACATGGGCAAGAGTACTGCCCCTGCATTCAATGGAGACATGCAGGGCGTCGTTATGGTTCTTTCCTTTGGCAGTCAGATCAGCATCAGAGAAGCCCAAACCATTATCGGCAGTCAAGTTGGCCACACAATCAGTAAATTGATCAGCAGGTGTTTCTTGTGGCACATGGGCCGTCTTCTGGAAGGAGATCAGAGCCTTGGCGTGGGCTTCTGAACACAACAACAATGATAGCATAGAAATCTTTGATGGGGTGTGCCCCAGCTGTTCAACTATGTTGAAATCACTTTTCTTGATAATCTTGAGGATCTCCTCCATCTCTTGCTGGGAGGCTTCAACAGTGGTTGTCTTCGGCGCCTCCGTCAGGGCAGGAAAATCAGTAGCAATCCCTTTGCCCCGAGCGTCAGATGACTCAGCAGCAGGGGTAGAGACATGAACTTGATAAGGAAGGGGAATAGGCACACTTGCAGGTGTGATGACAAGGGGTTTCTGAATAGCCGGTGGCGCAATATCTGGCGAGAACAGCCTACCACTGCGAGTAATTTTGGCAGGCTCGGTGATATTGCTGACACCGGTACTTGTATCAAACTCTTGTTTTACTCCAAGAACATAAACGTCTGCCCCATAGTGCCATGAGACAGCTTTGTCAGATGTATAAGGGAGAGGCCTCGGAACAGTAATGATGATAGGAGCAATCTTCTGAGTGGACATGATTTTGACAGGCTTCTTTGAGAGAGCCTTAGGAGGTTTGTTGAAAATAGTGACAATAGAAACGTCTTCAGCAGGGACAGAAGGAACATCAATCTTCTCGAACAAGATCTCTTTGCTATCCATCAGGCTTTGGATACCTGATTTCAGCAAAGGACAACCAACAGGTGAAGCAGCACATAGAAGGCAACCTTTACCACAACCCGGAAATAAACCGACTAGCAACAGGTTCCTCTTGACAGTCAATAACGGAGTAACAATCTCTTCCACGGAGGCTACATACCGATCTTCTTCCACAACATTCACTCTATGCTGGGGCATGGGAGAAGTTACAACATTGGGCCTTTCGGGCGCCTCAAACTGTATTTCTTTAGCATCAATAAGGTCTTGAACCTTATTCCTCAGAGCCCAGCAATCGTCCGTAGTATGCCCCGGGCTATCAGAGTGATAAGCACAACGGGCATTGGGGTTGTACTTTGGAGAAGCCGTGTTCACCACCTTCGGAGCTTCTTTGACAGTTACCAGATTGGTTGATAGTAGTTGCAGCAAAATTTGAGATAGGGTCATACTGAGCCGAGTGTACTGCCTTTTGGGTCTCTCACTCCTTTGTTGATTATACTGCCGAGGAGCAGCAGCATGCTTTGAGATTACCAATGCATTGACAGCTTGGTGGCGTTCCGGCTTAATTTGTCTTCTGGGACCATAAACAACACTAGCTTCCTTTTTGAAAGGCTTCTTTTCAGTACTCGCAGCGTCACCTTTCTGTATCTTCCCCGACTTGATACCAGCTTCTATTCTCTCACCAGTCAAGATCAAATATGTAAACCCAGCAGAAGAATTACCAATCAGATGATTGAAGAACGGACCAGACAGGGTCCCTAAGAACATGTAAACAAGTTCACGGTCAGTCAGGGGTGGCTGCACCCTGCTAGCCAAGTCTCTCCACTTTTGCGCATACTCCTTGAATCCTTCGCCCGTCCCCAATGACATACCCTGAAGTTGGGTACGCGTGGGAGCGAGGTCAGAATTGTACTGATACTCTTTATAAAATGCAGTGGCCAAGTCCTCCCAGTTTCGGATACTGGCTCCATCCAGCTGATAGAACCACTCGAGTTGAGCCCCTGAAAGGCTATCCTGAAAGAAATGGATCCAAAGGTTCTTGTCTGCAGTGTAAGGTTGGATCTTCCTTACATATGATCTGAGATGCATCTTCGGGCAAGATAGCCCGTCATACCTTGCAAAAACTGGTACTTTGAACTTCGGGGGGATCACAATTCCAGCAACTAATCCCAAGTCTTCGAAATCCAAGCCGGGAACTCTCTGCAGCTCCATAGCTGCCAACCTGTCTTCCAAGCCTTTGTACTTATCATCGGCGGGCAGGTATTGTTGATCAGAGTAGTCTTCGTCCTCTTCAGCCTCCTCTTCTTCAACCTCGGATTCAGAAGGTACTTCAGCCGCATTCCCTTTACTGGTTCCCTCTTCAGATGTAGGGGGAAATTCAAGGACTCCTCTGGCTTCACCCTCAAACCTTCTTCCTAGGGTAGCCACCCCGATTCTTTTCTTCTTCTTTTTCACTTGCTCTTTGTTCCCCAGCAGGGCTTTCAGATCCTCCTGACCCTTAGCCAAGGTCATCAGGAGATGTTGAAACTGTGAGTTCTGAGACTGCAAGTCCTTGACCGTCTGTTCGAGATCCATCTTACTGAAATAAACAGCAGAAAGATAAGGAAACCTGATGTGGAGACCTGCTTATGCACATGATGAATGGTATGCTTATGTATGCAATGCATTCAAGGATTTAGAAAGTTCAAAATTGTTGCAAACAAAAAGAACGCACGTCATATTAATAAGAAGAAATTTGTCAGTACATAAATGCCCCATGGGCCAAATATTACAAAAAACTTCTCAAGGTAAAAAGACGCTGCGCATCCTCTTTGGTGCGATGTAGGTGTTGAGGGTCTCTTCCTCGTGGAGTCGACGGGTAAGCTCCAAAACCTTCTTCTCACTGGCGTAGAAGCTGGCTTCTAAAGTGTTCCGTTCCTCCTTGAGTTGGATCCAACCTTTCTGCATCTCCTCCCATGATGTAGGCATGTCAGGATATAGGATGGTGTAGGGAACCTCTCCTAACAGGCTCTTTAATCACAGGGAGAACATGAGGATAAGGCATCATTAGACTTTGGGCTCGGGTTCGTACCCACTTGAGATAAGGCTCAAGAGGGATGGAATTCTTGTGTCCCAGTGTCTTGCTGTCAACCTTGTTAGGCATCCTCCAAGCTCTGATGAATCTTTGGCGAAGTCCTTGCGCATCGTTGTCGAAGTCAAAAACTAGGTCAGGAATCAACATGTCGTGAGGGCCATCCCTCCGTGCATATCCAAATTGTCTCAAGGCTAGACAAGGGTTGTAGGTAATGCCTCCTCTAATGCCAAGCAATGGAACATTAGGGAACTCTCCACAATGATCGACGATGATGACATTTTCTCTGGACGGAGAACACCAATGTACATCAGAGTGAGTGAGGGTCATCAATCGTTGTGACCACCTTAAGCCTTGGTCATTCTTCAAGACAGATTGTGGAAGGTGCGAAATAAACCACCTTGCAAGGAGAGGAGCACAGCACATGAGAACACCCCTCTTTCTCATTGTTCGTGTGTAAAATGAGTGAAGAATGTCCCCAAGCAATGTTGGTATTAGATTTCTGGATAAGAAGATTTTGACGGCGTTGACATCTACAAGCTGGTCAGGGTTTGGGAACAAGACCAACCCATAAATGAGGAGTGCCACAATTTCTTCAAAGGCTTGTAGGTCCAATGAATTCCAACACTCTTGTGCCTTCTCAAACAAGAATTTTGCCAAGAAACCTTTGACACCGCTTCTAGTTTCCCAATGCCCCTTGATGTCAGATGGTTGCAAGTGTAGTGCTTGAGCAACATCTTCAGGCTTTGGTTCCTTTTCCGTACCGTTGAAAGGTAGTTGATTAAGAATAGGAATTCTCAGGAGTTGAGAAAATTCCTCCAAAGTGGGCACCAACTGGTAGTCGGGGAAAGTGAAACAGTGGTGAAGGGGGTCAAAGAACTGGAACAACACCTTTACCATGTCCTCTTCAATGTTGGTGTTGACTAAGCTGAGCAGTCTACCATGTCTTTCACTGAAGGGAGAGCTTTCCGGAATTCTTGATGTGAGCTCTTTGAGTTGAGGAGCGATTCTCACAAGGTTGACTTGGATAGTTTTCCTGCGAAGAATTTCCATGACCTACAAAACAAGAACAAAGATGAAGATCTAAACCCTTGAAATGGTTAGTATATGCATATGATGCTTCATGATGTTTATGATGTATGCACAAACATATGTACAAGCAAATCACACAAAACCCTAGTTTCAGGCTTGCATGGGGTTTCATAGGTAAGTACCCTCTTGAGTGTAGTTGGCTTAAAAACCTGTCCTATAAATAGTAATCGGGTTCTAAGGAGCTCAATATCATTGGATTGTTTTCCATGTTCATTGTTTTGGTTTAGCCACTTAACTAGCGACCAAAATATTCCAAGAAAACAACCCTCAATGAGTGTAGTATCGAGTATCTACCAACTTCGGACTGCACCAAAGCCGGTCATCTCACTACCCCTAATGAAAGGCCAAGATGGTCAAGTAAGGTTCTAGGTCATTAGTGCTTAGTGACATCACTCAGCGGCCCCATACTCTCCTTGATTGAACTCAAGGGTTACCGGTACTCACAAATATGTCGCACTAATATAGCTATTTCTTCAACCGTGTCGGTATACCCCGCACAGTTTCCACAACGTATTGCTATCTATGAATGTTTCCCCAAATCTGGGTGTAGGATTTCAAACCCAAACAAAAGACCCAAAATGTAAAGCAATCAAAACAAACAAATAGTCATGCAAGAGGGTGATCTAAGCCCTAAGGTTACTCCACTTTTAAGTTATCCCCAGCGGAGTCGCCAGTTCTGTGATACGGTGGGAGAACTGACTTGAGTTTTGCGTTTGATTTTGCAAATATTTCGGTTGAGCAAGAGTCGCCACCGACTTTTTATTTTATCCTAAGGAAAGGTTAAAAAGCACAGCAAAAACCTTTGAGATGTTTTCTTGGGTTCGGGGAGTAGATTATAGAAAGGGAAGGTATTAGAACCCTTTCTATCCATGGTTATCCATGGGCTCTTAGTTACTTGCTTAGATCAACTTGCCTTGATTTTCAATTATTTGAAATGGTGCTTTGTGTGTGTGTTTGAAATTGTTTTGAAAAGAGGCCAATGTGATGGCAACCCTTGTAATGATCCATGTTGGGATGTATACAAAGATGTACTTATCTTTTGAAAAGTTTTCAATGTTTTTGAAAGTTGTTTTGAAAGTGTGTTGTGATGTGTGTTTTGAAAAATAGGCAAGTGTTTTTATTTTGCAAGTTGGCAAGTAACCAAGAGTTTGTGTACTCTAAATTTCTCAAAGATCTTTGCTATGTTTTAAACCTTTTAACAATTTTGTTCCACCATTGTATTTGGTGGAAAATCTTGTGTTAGGATGTGAACGGGACGGGTGCGGGTCATCGTTTAGACCATGATTGCAATGGTGCCAAGTGTCTTTGGCAACTTTTTCTTTAAGGGACTTGATCATTTTTAGGCAACTTTCGAAAGCGTCATCGAGGGACTATGATCATTTGATATTATTTTGTTTTGCCAAAGACACCCAACATGCAATATGGCCCATTATTGAAGGCAACAAGTGGAGTAACCCTAAGGGGTGCAAGTGTGATTGGTGTTTGTTCATTTTCATGCTTTTATCTTGGAATTAGGTCAAGCTATTTGTTTTGGTTGATTTTTGCATACAAACCCTAATTCTATCATGGCATATTTAGAAAGCTTTTAAATGCGGAATAAAAAGTTCTAAATTATTACAACACAAATATGGGATGGGGGGTACAAATGTTCAAATGGGGATATTTTAGCAAGAAATTAAAACCTAAACTATTACATCCAAATTGAATTATACAAATTATTTAATATACAACAATTAAACAAAAATACAATAAATATGCAAGATGCAAAAAATGATTTTTTATATGTATGTAAAAGTGTTTTTTATGTGACAAATAAACAAAATAAAAAGGATTAATTTTTGGTATTTTTTGATGTTTTAGGGCAAAACCCTAATTTTGCTAAATAAAATGTTTATTATTTAATGTATGCAATATTTATTAATTATGTATAAGAAATAAATAAAAAGAAAGTATATTGTAAAAAAAAGATTTTTCAAGTCAAATATTAATAAAAAATAAAAATGTATTATTTTTATGTTTTTAACCTAAATATACTAATAAATATATAAGTATTTATTATTTAATAAATATATTAAATATGTACAAAAAAATAAAATATTTAATATTTACAAAAAAAAGTATATTTTTTATAAATTGTTTTCAAAAGATAAAATAAAATAAAAATCAGAAATAAAATGTGTTTGTATTATTTTTAGTATTTTTAAATAAAAGATATTATGTATTTATTTACATATAAAACTAAATGAAACAAAATAAATATCAAATAAAATGCAAAAAGTGTGAGAAAAATATTTTTAATATTTTTTATGCTTTGACAAAAATAAACAAGTCAGAAACAAAAATCAAAAGTAAAAAATAATGAAAATAAAACACAATGGGCCAAGGGGGTGCATGTGTGAGAATGTGGTGCAAAAAGGAAAACAAACTCAGGCCCAGCCAAAGACTTTGTCATCAACCTCTGGACGTTCAAACAGAGCAAACACGTGCTTCCTGCTATCTTATGATTCCTGGACTTTCAAGCAAAACTCATAACACCAAAAATGTAGAGCATCATGCCACGAGTTCATACATATAAAAAACTTGATCTAACTCTCAGAAATGAGAGAGAATTTCTTCTCCCCCAATTTCTGACCTAAGTTTTTGTCAATGTTCAGGTCTTAAATTCTCTCAACATATGCAATATAAATGGAAAGTGAGGATATGGGTGGCTTCAGGGACATGAGTATGACACTTTTTATTCATAAATCTAAACCTAACTCTTCCTAGATTGAGAGATAGAAGTCCATGAACTTACCTGTTCAGCTTGGATCGTGTATGACAATGGAGGCACTTTCAAGGCAATGTGAGGACTTGTACAGCTTGCTTGAAGTTCAGGGATGCTTCTCCAACCTTTAGCTTGCCTTGAAACTAAATGAATCAAGCTATGGAAGTCAACCTGCAAAACAGAAAAAGTGAAAATGGTGAAGTTGGTTAGGGGTGTTACAGTTCGTGTCCAATGCTTGGGATAGTTTGTATAGGTGGTATGGAGTGTGTATGAACTGGTTTTGGCCAAGGCGCACGAATGAATTGAGTTGTAGAAGTCCAACTGCAGAAGGGACTCTGCTTTTTGCAGTAGGATGGTGTTTTGATGAATGATGAGGTTTGGAAGGTGGTTAGCTCGTGCCTTAGCTCAGTTATGATGTTTGGAATGTGTTCACCAAGTTTGTCTAAGCTTCTCTTGGCAGAAATGTGAGATGATGTTGGTTATGCAATGTTTCTTCTTTCTTAAGCAAAAAATGACAAGTTGGTTTACAAGCTTCCCTTAGGCCTCTCAAGTATGCTGCCTCAATCCCTCTTGATCAGTGTGATATCTCCATGAATCTTGTGTCCAAAGATATGCATTGTACCACTTGGATTGCAATTTTGACATAAAGTGTAACTTTACAAAAATGGATAAATTGCTTTTTCCAATTAAGGCTTAATTCTTTGTGTAATGACTATATGAACAAAACAAAGCTAGAACACAATGGATTGGAATTTAATTTTTGAGTATAAATGAGATTAGAGGCCTGTAATGTAGCTTGCATATGCTGAATTTGAAAATGCACAAGTTATGAACATGGAAATGGCTCATGAACAAAGTGACTTTTGCCCATATTGTCAAATTCAATTCTCCCTAACCACAAGGGTGTTTGAGATGTTCTTGGACATTTTGGAAAGCTTGGAATGTGTACTACAATCCATATTTGTAATTCAAGTTGAGATTCCAAGTGGAAGTATGTGAAAAGTGGCCATGAAGTTAGGCAAAAATCCTGCCTAAAATAGGTCAAAATATTTCTAAGTTAAGAATGTTTTGCACCCTTGTTCCAAAAATTGTAACTTGAGCTACAAGCTTCTTTTGAGGAAACTTTGTGAATCAAAGTTGTAGATTTTGAAATGGAATACAACTTTCATGTTTTTAGTTTTTCTTGAATCCAAATGTATCTTGATGAAAAATTGGGACAAAGTTAGGAAAAAATTAGGAATTTTCATAACTTAGAAAAATTCTAAGTTATGAAATTTCTTCATTTCAAACCCTAATTTGTGATTCTTGATTTCTTGATGAACAAGTTCCATAATTGGACATGTTTTGATGAAAAATGAATCTTGACACTTGATTTTGACCAAAATGTCAAAGTTTGACTTCTCAGTATACAGTCAAAAATTGATCAATTGACTGGAAAATTCATCTGTCAATCTTGTGCATTTGGGATCTTTTGAAATTGTTGAACATGTCAAGACAATTCCATGGGGTCCTTGAGTCCATATGTGAGCTTGGTTGGCCATTGGCTAGGTCAAACAGTCAAAAATTGCCTTTGTGCAGTCAAAACCCTAAAAATGACCATTTTGCCCTTTTGGTGATCTGATCAAATTTCTTGTGGAATTGTGATCCAAACTTGATCAAATGGTTCATATGAGTTCATAATGTTGATGTGGGTCAAAAATCATGAGGTTTGACTGTCAATTGACCACAGTTGACTTTTTCCCCAATACATCTGATTTCTAGGTCAACTGTCCAATTGACTGGGCAAAGATTGGAATCAAGGCTTGAAACTTGGTATGGATAAACTTGGGAGTCCAATATGAAGCATGGAAGTCATCTTGGGCATTTTAGGTCAAAACATCTTTGTGCAAACACAAACCCTAATTTGGGTCAACAGTGCAAGGAGGAGTCTTGAGCAGAGCAAACCCTAACTTGATCTTGAGCTCCAAGGGTCTTGTGATGAGAAAATTTTGAGGAAATGGAAGGGCAAATTTTGGGGTACAACAGCTTCCTTCGAGCAACCTGCTTCAATCCACAAGTTTAGTTGGTTGTGGCATTTGAAGTTTGTACATTTGAACTTTCAACCACTCAATCAACTGATTACTCAAGATATGGTTTTCCAAATCTTGAGATGCCTGAAAAACTTTGTGAAGTTTGTTTAGTAGGAAAGCAATCCAAAAATTCTTTCGTTTCGACTATGCCAATGAGATCATCTTGCATACTGAAAGTGGTACTTTCATATGAATGTGGTCCATTCGAAGAACACGTAATTGGTGGAAACAAATATTGTTTTGTCTGTTGATGAGTTTGGTCGAAGGTTGTAAGTGGTCCATTCGAAGAACACACAATTGGTGGAAACAAAAATTGTTTTGTCTGTTGATGAGTTTGGTCGAAGGTTGTGGATCTATGTGATCAAAACTAAAGGACGGAGTATTCAATTCAAGGAATCAAGTCGAAGATAGAATCCATATGCCATGCTACACGATCTTGCTTTGCAGGCCTCAAGCTTGTGTTTCACTCCATAATTAATTGTTTACACAATGAATTAAGCTACCACCCAAGTTATTAAGCCATTGTCCAAAAGATCTTTCCATAAAACAAGCTTTTTGGTACAAAATTTGTCTTGAGCCCATACCTTTCTTACTTCTGATCATGAAAAGTAGCCCCTATGTACCAACAACTTTGGTACTTCATCTTGGGATCATGGAAGACTTGACATAACTTGAAATTTGCATTCAAACCAAACCATAATTTGTTATCTTGCAAATCTAATTACTTCAACTTCTCAAACCTTTTCTCTATAAATAGAGAGGCCATTTGCAAGCTAAAGACTCCAGATTCTTGTTGTGTTGAATAATCCTCAAACACTCCCAAAATTTCAAAAAACTCAATCTGCACACAAGCACAAAACATGGCACATCCCTACTTTGCACACAAAAATCTAAAATCCCTTTGTGCGTTAGTGATCCTTTCGATTCACTCCCAGCTTCCATATACCAGCCTTAGAACACTCCCAAAGCCCTAAAAAACCTCTCAAGGAAGGTAGTGATCCTTTCGATTCACTCCTAACTCCCATATACCAGCCTTTCGATTCAGTGACTTTTAAAGCAAAGTAGTGATCCCACTAGCTCAAGGAAAGTCCAGGCAAGCTTAATCCATCATTGAACCATTTATAGAAGTCAAACAAAGGTCATTCAAATTGCACTTCAAGATGTAATATTTCTTAATTGTGATATCTTGATATAAGCATTTTCAGTACATACAAATAAAAGAAAAGATGTAGATATCATTTTTAGGAAGCTGACCATGCTCTTACATTTGATTTTCATTGCTTGTGTCTTAAGAATTTCAACTATGACCAGTTAGGTTTTGATTTTGGTACCAAACAAATCCTTGCTAACCTCTGATCCATAGCTTTTACAAGTTACATGGTTAGATTTGTATTCAAATTTTAGGCATGTTTGATGTTTACACTTTTTGATTTGGCTGAGAAATGAAGCTTTTAGAAGCTTAACAATGGTGATATATATCCCTGCACACACGAAGGAAGAAGATGAAGCTATGTTCAAACATTCAGAAATGAGTTCATTTTATATTTAATAAAAGTTATCTTATGAATGGATAAAACATACCACCCCAGTGGTACAAACAACACGTACTAAAGCCTTTCCATTTAGAAGGTCCTGGGTTCGAGCCCGAGCGAGACCTTTTACAATTTTCATATTTTTTTCCATTTCTTCTTTTGCAGGAAGCGCACTTGGGCATCCATGGGCCAGACCAAACAAAAACTATTTTCATGTAAAAACCCCTAAAAATTGCACCTTTGATTAATTTCATTTTTAACTTAATTCAATTTTCCTATTTTAATTAATTACCCTTATTTAATTATTTAGGTCAAAATCCTTTCTTAACAAAAATCCAAAAAAACCAAAATCCATTCCCTTTCCATTTCTATCCTAGTACATCATATACATTTTAATTCTTGTACATTATTCAAGTTCGATATGGTTGTAATAGATAATTAGGTTTAATTTCTTGCAATCTCCATTTGTAAATTTGTACACCCCATCCCCAAATGATGTAATAGCATAGTAAATTTACTTTATGTAATTTATCGCTTTCATATAAATGCTAGTAACTTAAGGTTTGTATGGAAAGATAAAATCAATGCTCAGAAAACACTAATTCAATATAAATCAAGCATGAAATACAAAAACTTACACACTTGCACCTTTAGGGTTAACTCCACTTGTTTCCTTATGAAAAATAGTCGTAATATGCATGTGAGACATCTTAGTAAAAACAATCAAAAAATACAAGATCATCGTCCCTCAATGATGCTACAAATGTTTCCTTACAAATGATCTTAGTCCCTCAAGAGAAATGCTAAGATATCTCACAACATTGATATTCATGACTATCGATGACCCGCGCCTGCCCCTTTACATCCAAAGATAAGGCTTCTTATCAATCAATGGTAAGATAGTGTGATACGGTGGGAGAACTGACTTGGGTTTTGCGTTTGTTTTTGCAAATGTTTCGGTTTAGCAAGAGTCGCCACCGACTTTTTATTTTATCCTAAGGAAAGGTTAAAAAGCACAGCAAAAACCTTTGAGATGTTTTCTTGAGTTCGGGGAGTAGATTATAGAAAGGGAAGGTATTAGCACCCTTTCTATTCATGGTTATCCATGGGCTCTTAGTTACTTGCTTAGATCACTTGCCTTGCATTTTCAATTGTTTGAAATGGTGCTTTGTGTGTGGGTTTGAAAATGTTTTGAAAAGAGGCCATTGTTGTGGCAACCTTTGTAATGATACTTGTTTGAATGTATACAAAGGTGTATTTGTCTTTTGAAAAGTTTTCAATGTTTTTGAAAGTTGTTTTGAAAGTGTGTTGTGATGTGTGTTTTGATGTGTGTTTTGATGTGTGTTTTGAAAAATGGCAAGGATTGTTTTGCAAGATTGGTCAAGTAACCAAGAGCTATCTACCCTAAATTTCTCAAAGATCTTTCCTATGTTTTAACCCTTTTAACAGTATTGTTCCACCATTGCATTTGGTGGACAATCTTGTGTTAGGATGTTAACGGGACAGGCGCGGGTTATCGTTTAGACCATGAATGCAATAGTGCCAAGTGTCTTTGGCAATTTTCCTTTAAGGGACTATGATCATTTTGTTTAGGCAACTTGAGAAAGCGTCATCGAGGGACTATGATCATTTGATTTGTTTTGTTTTGCCAAAGATACTCAACATGCAAGCATGGCCCATTATTGAAGGCAACAAGTAGAGTAACCCTAAGGGTGCAAGTGTGATTGGTGTTGTCCATTTTCATGCTTTTTTATATTTGCATTAGGTCAAGCTATTTGCTGGTTGATTTTTGCATACAAACCCTAAGTCTATCATGGCATAATTAGAAAGCTTTAAAATGCGGAATTTAATGTCCTAAATTATTACAACATAATTATGGGGATGGGGATACAAATGTTCAAATGGGGGATATTTAGCAAGAAATTTAAATCTAAGCTATTACAATCCAAATTGAATATACAAGTTATTTAACTGTACAATAATTAAATAAATACAATAAATATGCAGAATGCACAAAAAATGGTTTTGTATGTATGTAAAAGTATTTTTCATGAAAAATATAAACCAAAATAAATAAAGTCAATTTTTGGATATTTTCATGGTTTAGGGCAAAACCCTAGTTTTCTAAATAAATAGTATTTATTAATTATATTATATACAATATTTGTTAATTATATACAAAAAATAAAAAAAGAAGTATATTGTGAAAAAAAAGTATTTTTGATGGCATATATTAATAAAAATAAAAATGTATTATTTTCATATTTTTATCCTAAATATTTTAATAAATATACAAGTATTTATATTATTTATAAAATATACTAAATATATAAAAATGAAATATTAATTATTTACAAAGAAGTATGTTTTTTTTAGAAAATGTTTCCAAAATGTAAAATAAAAAATAATAACTAAAAATATATTTTTTGTATTATTTTCTAGGGTTTTGAAATAAAAGTATATACATTTATTTACTTGTATGAGTTTAAATAAAACAAATAAATTCCAAATAAATGCAAAAATGGGTAAAAAAATATTTTTAATATTTTTTATATTTGAGCAAAAAATAATAAGTCAGAATCAAAAAGAAAAAATAAAAAATGATTAAAAAAACACACAATGGGCCAGGGGGGTGTAAGTGGAAAAAATGGTGCAAAAAGCAAAAACAACTCAGGCCCAGTCCAAGTCAAGCTTCTTCAACCTCCAACCATTTCTGTCTCAAAAACGCGCGCCCTCCATGCTTGATTCAAACTTCCTGATTCTTTGACTTTTAGCAAAAACTTATAACATCAATAATGTAGAGCATCATGTCACGATTTCAAATATATAAAAAAGTTGTTCTAACTCTCAGAAACGAGAGAGAATTTCCTCTCCCCCAATTTCTGACCTAAGTTTTTTTCAATGTTCATGTCCCAAATTCTCTCAGCACACACAATATAAATGAAAAGTAAGTATATGGATAGCTTCAGGGCCATGAGTAGAACATACTTTCTTCACAAACTTAAGCCTAAATATGCTTGGATAGAGAGATAGAAGTTCACATTTTACCTGTTTCAGCTTGACTCGAACAGAGTAATATGGCCAACTTCAATGGTGTTTGAAGACTTGTAGAGCTTGCCTGAGGTCCAAGGAACCTTCTCCTATGCTTGGTGTACCTTGAATCCTTCTGAATCAAGCTATGGAAGTCAACCTGCAACAATGAAAAGTGAAGATGGAAAACTTGGCTATGGAGTTTACAGCTTGTATCTAAGGCTTGGGACAACTTCAATGGATGGTATGGAGTGTATTGGAACTTGCTTGGGCAAGAACGCGCGAGGGAATGATGTTGGCCAAGTCAAAATGCAGAATGCCCTGTTTCTTGCAGAAAAATGGTGTTTCTGTGAATGAGGAGGTTTGAGGGATGGTTTGGTCGTGCTTTAGGTCAGTTAGGGAGTGTGAAAGATGTGGACAAAGTTTGCTTAGGCTCCTGCTTGCAGGAAGTGAATGTGGTCTATGTTTTGCAATCTTGCTTGTTTTTGAAGTAAGGAAATGCAAGTTGAGTTATAGGCCTGTACCAAGTCCTTGAGTATGCTGCATATCTTCTTCTTGATCAGAGGGATTTGTGTACAAATGCTAGCTCCAAAGATCTGGCCCATGCCTCTTGGATTTGTATTTGACATAAAGTGTACCTTTTCAAAAATGGCAAAAATGCTTTTTCCATTTAAAGGTTAATCTTTCATGTAATGACCAAATGAACAAAATAAAATCTTGGCACAATGGTTTAGCATTGAATTATTGAGTGTGAGAAGGATTAGAGGCCTATAATCTAGCTTGTACAAGCTGACTTGAAAAATGCCAATGTATGAACATGCCTTGGTCAAGAACAAAAGTGGATTTTGCCTAACTTTGCAAATTCGATTCTGCCTAACCACAAGGGTGTTTGAGAAGTTCTTGGACAATTTGGAAAGCTTTGAATGTGTACTACAATCCATCTTTGTAATGCAAATTGAAATTCCAAGTGGAACCATGTGAAAAGTGGCCATGAAGTTGGGCAAAAATCCTGCCTAGAATAGGTCAAAAATTTTCTAAGTTAAGAATGTTTTGCACCCTTGTTCCAAAAATCATAACTTGAGCTACAAGCTTCTTTTCAGGAAACTTTGTGATTAAAAGTTTTAGATTTTGCAATGGACTACAACTTTCATGTTTTGAGTTTTGTTTGAATCCAAATGTATCTTGATGAAAAAATGGGACAAAGTTAGGAAAAAATAAGGAAATTTTATAACTTAGAAAATTTCTAAGTTATGAAATTTCTTCATTTTAAACCCTAATTTGCAATTTTGGGTTTCTTGATGAACAAGTTTCATAATTTGACATGTCTTGATGAAAAATTAATCTTGGCACTTGATTTTGACCAAAAAGTCAAAGTTTGACTTTTCAGTATACAGTCAAATTTTGATTAGTTGACTGGAAAATTCATCTGTCAATCCTGTGCATTTGGGACCTTTTGAACTTGTTGAATGTGTCAAGACCATGCCATTGAGTCCTTAAGTCCATATGTGAGCTTGGTTTTCCATTGACTAGGTCAAACAGTCAAAAATTGCCTTTGTGTAGTCAAAACCCTAAAAATGACCATTTTACCCTTTTGTTGATCTGATCAAATTTCTTGTGGAATTGTGATCCAAACTTGACCAAATGGTTCATATAAGTTCATTATGTTGATGTGGGTCAAAAATCATGAGGTTTGACTGTCAATTGGCCATAGTTGACTTTTCCTCCAATACAGTTGATTTTTTGGTCAACTGTCCAATTGACTGGGCAAAGATTGAAATTAAGGCCTGAAACTTGGTATGGATAAACTTGTGAGTCCAATATGAAGCATGAAAGTCACTTTGGGCATTTTAGGTCAAAACATCTTTGTGCAAATTCAAACCCTAATTTGGGTCAACAGTGCAAGGAGGAGTCTTGAGCAGGGCAAACCTTAACTTGATCTTGAGCTCCAAGGGTCTTGTGGTGAGAAAATGTTTATGAAATGAGAGGGCAAATTTTGGGGTACAATAGTTGCCCTTGTTCAATCTTCTTGCACCTGAAGAGTTAGATTGGCAGGTTTGCCTTTCGCGTCTCGAAGGTAAAAGGAGATTGGACACTAAAGTGCCCTTAAATTTGCACTCATCAAAACAATGGATGTGGGAATGGGCTTAGAGATGCCATTTGGAGATGGGCTTAAAGATGCCATCTGGAGAGGTGACAGAATATTGTCGGGGATGGGCTTAAAGATGCCATCTGGAACGTTTGTTGAACTGCAATGTGATAGGTTAGAAAAATAAGGGTCAAAATGGTATCCGTGTCTGGAATGCCTTTGAACTGTATCTAAAGACTGAGTTTGTATGAGCAAAAGAATGGCATCCGCGTCTGGGGCGTATCCGAGCTGTAACTGCGTTTGAAGGAAGAATGAATATCAGAATGACTGCCGTGTCTGGAGTGTATCTGTATTGTATCTGGGTAACAGAGAAATATCTGTGTGGAGCAACTGCGTGCTGGGGACAAATTCTAAATGAGTGACAGAATGGCAATCGTGTCTGGAGCGTATCTGGACTGTATCTGAAGTTGAAAGTTGTATGAGTAGCAGAATGACTTCCGTGTCTGGAATGTATCTGAAACTGTAACTGGGATTGAGATCCGTATGAGTAATAGAATGACTTCCGTGTTTGAAGTGTATCTGAAACTGTAACTGGGATCTAAATAAATGACAGAATGACTTTCGTGGCGAACGCACTGGGGAGAATCAAACTGCTGTTTGTAAGGGTTAGAATGGTATCCGTGCTTGGAATGCATTGAACCTTGAGGTGGATAAGTGAATCTGAATGAGAGATAGAATGGCTGCCGTGTCTGGAGCGTATCTAGTCTGTATCTGATTCCTGTAGCCTGAATGAGTAGTAGAATGACCGCCGTGTCTGGGGTGTATCTGTACTGTATCTGACTTGAAATTCTGAATGAGTAATAGAATGACCGCTGTGTCTGGGGTGTATCCATACTGTATCTGAATAAATTCTGAATGAGTAATAGAATGACCACCGTGTCTGGGGTGTATCCATACTGTATCTGAATAAATTCTGAATGAGTAATAAAATGACCACCGTGTCTGGGGTGTATCCATACTGTATCTGAATAATTGTTAATGATGCCTTTTAATCTTATCCTGAAAAGGATGAAATGTTAGCTAAAACACAAAGTTATGTTGCATGATATGTATGATGCAATATATATGTTATATCAATGTTTATGATATGAATGTAAATGAATGTGCATGTAAGCTGAAGAGCTGTCTTGCTGAGGATAGATGAATCCTGGATGGCTGGAGATAAAAGAATCTTGACTGCTGCCAGGGAAAGTGAATCCTTGACTGCTGTAGGGGATTGCAAGAATTTTAATTGTTGAAGATGAGACATCCTTGTTGACTACTGCTGGAGAATCAGGAGCTTGGGTTGTATGCCAATCCACTGGGGATTCCTATCCTGAGGAGATCTTCACTGGGGAACATCTGAATATCCTGTGAGGAACTGAGAAAGAGAGTCTTCATTCTGCTTGGGAAATGCAAGATCTTTAATTGTTGAGGGATCTTAGGACCACTGCGGGGGATCGGAACTCCTTGGTGATTTGTAGGGAATGAGAATTTCTGATGATCTCTACTAGGGAGTTCAGACTCTGGTAGACTTATGCTGGGGAGGCATGACTGAGGATCTTCAGTTTAATGGGAAGTATCTCTGTGGGGAGAAGGTTTATTAGTCTGGTTCCGCTGGGGATTGATGGTTGGAAATTTTTTAGCTTCGCTGGGGATTGGATTTTCAGATTTTTAAGGCTCCACTGGGAATACTGAAACTCTGAGGGGAATTGAGTTCTGGAAGGCTCTCTGGCTGGGGAAGTCAGTTTTGAGAAAGCTTTCTGCTCTGCTAAGGATTCTGAAGTTTAACTCTGTTTGGGAATTAAATTCTGGATTGAGGAATTTGGAGTTTAAATCTGCTGGTGATTCCTTCTGAAAGGGCATCGAGATATCTACTTGTACCTTCAACCTATCAGTAATCATCTTTCTTGATTCATAAGGGAATGATTATGTTCAAATGCATATGCCTATTTAACAAAACATTGGACGTTTCTAAAAATAAAACATAAGTGCAAAAGAAAAAAGAAAAGGAAGACAAAGCAAATTTCTGTATTTGGAAAAGTATTTGTATTAACTTTCTATGGGTATATTTGTACAAAGGAGACAGTCATCCTAGTAAGAGGATGTCGTCGTAAAAATTAAAAAATTTACACAAAAGAAAGATGGCTATGTGAAACAATTCCATGGGATCCCCGTTCTGCTATAGCCTTTACAACTCTGAATATCTGTCCATTAATGCTTCGTCTGCCGGTGACTGGATTGATCAGAAGCTTGGAGTTGGTTGATGAAGAGATTGTCCCTAAAGTGATCCGACGAGACATAGTCATACGCTTTAATTCCCTAACTTTTGCCTGAATCGCCCTTTCGGGTTTTCGATCCACCGGGAAACCCCTTTTTGCCCAAGCCGCCCTTTCGGGTTTTCGACTTGTCGGGTGTACAAATTTTTTTGTTTTATCCCTAATTTTTGCCTGAACCGCCCTTTCGGGTTTTCGGTTCACCGGGATGCCCATTTTTGCCCAAGCCGCCCTTTCGGGTTTTCGACTTGTCGAGTTATTTTATGCGTAGTATCTTTTGACTATGTCTGCGTTCGCAGGGTGTGGCAGATCGTCGCCGTCCATGGTGGTTAGAATCATTGCACCACCAGAAAGTATGCTCTTGATCACAAATGGTCCTTCGTAAGTAGGAGTCCATTTGCCCCTGGGATCACTTTGTGGTAAGATAATCCGCTTGATTACGATATCTCCGACTTGATATACTTAACGTATGACTTTCTTGTTGAAAGCCTTGATCATCCATTTTTGATACGTCTGACCATGGCAAACAGCAGCGAGTCGCTTCTCGTCGATCAAATTGAGTTGATCAAGTCGGGTCTGAATCTAATCGTCTTCGTTCAAACCAGCGTCCTTCATAATCCTTAAAGAAGGAATCTGAACTTCCATGGGTAAAACAGCTTCCATGCCATATACCAAGGAAAATGGGGTTTCCCCTGTTGAGGTGCGTGCCGTGGTACGGTATCCATGCAGAGCAAACTGTAGCATCTCATGCCAGTCCTTGTAAGTGACTGTCATTTTCTGGATGATCTTCTTGATGTTTTTATTCGCAGCTTCAACAACACTGTTCATCTTCGGCCGATAGGGAGATGAATTGTGATGATAAATCTTGAACTGTTCGCATAGAGCGGTGATCATAGTATTATTCAGATTTGTACCATTGTCTGTGATGATCCTGTCAGGGACACCATACCGGCATATAAGGTTCTGCTTGATGAAGCGGGCAACCACATTTTTAGTAACAGAGGCGAAGGAAGCTGCTTCGACCCATTTGGTGAAATAGTCAATAGCAACCAGGATGAAGCGATGTCCATTGGATGCCGTGGGCTTGATCTCTCCAATCATGTCAATGCCCCACATTGCAAATGGCCAAGGAGCTGTCAGAACGTTGAGAGGAACCGGAGGAATATGAATCTTATCAGCGTAGACTTGACATTTATGGCAAGTACGGGAATGTTGATGGCAGTCAGCTTCCATGGTAGACCAGCAATAGCCTGCCCTTAGGATCTTCTTAGCCATTGTATGCCCGCTCAAGTGGGTGCCAAATGTACCACTGTGTATCTCAGTCATGATTAACTCTGCTTCAGCTTTGTCTACACATCAGAGTAAAACACAATCATGGCTGCGTTTATAGAGGATGCCGTTGCTCAGGAAGAACTTGGCTGCAAATCTCCTTAAGAACTTCTTGTCATTTACGGAAGCTCCTTCAGGATATTCTCTAGTCTGGAGATACCTTTTGATTTCATGGAACCAGGGTTGTTCCACTACTTCTTCGATATTAATCTCATGACAATGCGCAGGTTCATCCATTCGCTCGATGGTGATTTGGGGAGCCTCGTTATCCCAGTTGAGTTTAAACATGGAAGACATTGTAGCCAGAGCATTTGCTAGCTGATTTTCTTCTCGCGGGAAATGCTCGAAGGTGATCTGCTCGAAATGAGGCAACAACGTCAGGACATGTTCTTTGTATGGGATAAGATTAGGATGTTTGGTGTCCCACTCTCCTTTGATTTGACTGATAACCAAAGCCGAGTCCCCAAATACGATCAAAGATTTGATCCCCAAGTCTATAGCAGCCTTGAGACCAAAGATGCAAGCTTCATATTCGGCCATGTTGTTGGTACAGCTGAAACAAAGTCGGTCTGTGAAAGGTGTATGGCAACCTTCTGAGGAAATGAGTACCGCACCGATACCGTTTCCAAGTGCATTTGAAGCACCATCAAAGTACAGGGTCCATCGGGATCCATTTTCAGGTCCGTCATACGGTCCGTTACCTTCAATGTTGTCCAAAGTCATGATGTCCTCGTCCGGGAAGTCGAATCTCATGGATTGATAATCTTCGATAGCTTAATGAGCTAGATGGTCAACTAGTACACTCCCTTTTATAGCTTTTTGGGTAGTATACTGGATGTCATACTCAGTCAAGATCATTTGCCATCTAGCGATTCTTCCAGATAAAGCAGGCTTCTCGAAAATATACTTGATCGGGTCCATTTTGGAAATCAGCAAAGTGGTATGAGTCAACATATACTGCCTTAGCCGGCGAGCAGACCATACCAAAGCGCAGCAAGTTTTCTCGAGCAGTGAGTAGCGAGTCTCACAGTCGGTAAACTTTTTGCTAAGGTAATAAATGGCATGCTCTTTTCGACCAGACTCGTCATGTTGGCCCAGTACGCACCCCATTGAGTTATCCAAAATAGTCAGATACATGATCAGAGGCCTTCCTTCGACGGGTGGCATCAGAATAGGAGGTTCTAGCAAATACTCCTTGATCTTATCAAAAGAAGCTTGGCAATCGTCATTCCACTCGACTACCTGATCTTTCTTCAATAGCTTGAAAATTGGCTCACAGGTAGACGTCAGATGAGAGATGAATCTGGCAATATAATTCAAGCGCCCCAAGAACCCTCTAACCTCCTTTTCAGTATGGGGAGCAGGCATTTCTCGTATAGCTTTCACTTTTGATGGATCGACCTCAATGCCTTTGTTGCTGACAATAAATCCTAGAAGTTTTCCAGACCTAACTCCAAAAGTACACTTACTTGGATTCAGCCTGAGTTTGTACTGTTTCAACCTGGAAAACAGCTTCTGCAAATGCTCAAGGTGTTCCTCCTCTGTTTGTGATCGAGCTATCATATCGTCTACGTAAACTTCGATCTCATGATGTATCATATCATGAAATAAAGCTACCATGGCGCGCTGATAAGTTGCCCCTGCGTTCTTCAGTCCGAACGACATCACCTTGTAGCAGAAGGTACCCCATTGTGTAACAAAGGTTGTTTTCTCCATGTCCTCGGGGGCCATTTTGATCTGGTTGTAGCCCGAGAATCCATCCATGAAGGAAAACACCTTGTGCTGAGCCGTGTTGTCAATCAAAATGTCGATGTGCGGTAGCGGAAAATCATCTTTAGGACTAGCCCTATTCAAATCCCGGTAGTCCACACACATCCTGACCTTGCCATCTTTTTTAGGTACTGGCACAATGTTAGAAACCCATTGTGGATAGGATGTGACATCCAGAAAGCCAGCGTTGAATTGCTTCATTACTTCTGCTTTAATCTTCTCAGACATGTCAGGCCTCATTCGGCGGACTTTTTGCTTGATCGGTGGACAATCCTCTCTTGTAGGGAGACGGTGAACCACGATGTCTGTGTCTAAACCAGGCATGTCTTCATAAGACCAGGCGAATATTTCAACATATTCATTCAACAGCTGTACCAAACGCTCCTTGACACTTGGCTCCAGATTGGCACCCACTTGCACTTCTTTCCGGTCTTCCTCTATTCCTAAGTTGACAGTTTCCAACAACTCTTCGTGAGGCAAGATGGCCCTCTCTTCTTGTTGTAGAAGTATGGCTAGCTCTCCTGGTACTTCACAACCTTCGTCATCTTCATACTCAACCTGATTGACCAGATCTTCAGAGTTATTGAAGGACATAGCAGAATAGTCACCCATAGAATCCATAGTGGATGGGTACTGATTAATAAAAGTAATGGGGACAAAGTCTTTTGCCTCCCAGTTGCGTAGTCCCCCTTCGATGGTTGGGAAGATCCAGTCTTCAATGTTGGCCTCTTCGTCTTCACCTTCTAAAGCATTTATTCTGTAAGGAGTAATCTTGATGGGTGTTCTTTCAACTTTTGAGCGGCGCATAGCTTTCTGCCCTGCAGCAGTGAATCCTAATCCAAACTTGTCTGTTTTGTGAGGAATATCAGGCAACTTCCCCCATGCTGAGCTCTTCCCTTCCTTCATCACAGCCTTCGCGTCTTTTAGGGATGCCATCCTGGCCATCTGCTTGGGTACCCCAGCTACCGTTTTTGCTACTACCACCTCAGGAGAGACTTCCTCAAAGTGCTGGAATGGTGTTTCAATGAATTCACCCTCCACCTCTACATACCGAAAGGAGTTCAAGTGGCTGATCATATATTCCTCTTCACCGTGGACGGTTATGATTTTTCCTTTGACAGGGTATTTCAGCATTTGATGTAGGGAGGAAGTGACTGCCCCCGCATTATGTATCCATGGTCTCCCCAGTAAGCAAGAGTATGACGGACGGATGTCCATCACATAGAAGGTTGAGGGGAACACTTATGTGCCCACTTTAATGGGAATGTCTACCTCCCCATGTACCATTCTCTTTGACCCGTCAAATGCCCTTACAATGATATTACTTGGCCTTAACTCCAAGCCTTCACAGTCCAATTGGTCGAGATCCTTCTTAGGCAGCACGTTCAGAGAAGAACCAGTGTCGATCAAAACATGGGCCAGAGTAGTCCCTTGGCATTCTACTGACACATGTAATGCATCATTGTGCTTTCTTCCTTTTGGGGTCAGGTCAGCATCATAGAAACCTAAGCCGTTGTCTGCGGTAAGACTGGCTACGCAATCTTCGAATTGGTCGGCAGAGGTTTCCTGGGGCACATGGGCTGTCTTCAGAAATTTTATCAATGCTTTGGCGTGCGCCTCTGAACAAAGCAGTAATGCTAACATGGAGATCTTCGAGGGGGTTTGCCCCAATTTCTCTACCACGTCATAATCACTCTTTTTAATTATTTTCAGAATCTCCTCCATCTCTTTCTTAGAGGTTTCAGGGATGACCAAAGGTTGAGCCCTCGTCCTGACGAGCTCATCTTGGATCCCTTTCCCCTTATCAGCAGAAGTAGGAGGGATAACAACAGGAATAACAGCTTCTTCAATCAACGGAGTTTTTGCGGAAAGTTTTATCGGTGCAGGAATAACTTTGGCAGCAGCTGAGGGTCCAAAGATTGCCTTTGGGGGGCAATCTCTGGAGAAAATATTCTCCCACTTCAGGTGATCTTGCTTGTACCGGCAATGTTTCCAATGCTGGCATCTTCTTCATCAGAGCTTTCTTCGGTTATCTTAACTTGTTTAACACCATGGTAGTAGATTTCTCCACCGTAATTCCATGGTATTGACTTGTCAGAAATGTAGGGGACAGGCCCAGGCATGGTTATTTTCAAGGGAACAATCTTTGTAGAGGATGTAATCTTAACAGGCTTTTTGACGGCCTTGGAAAGATTGGTGGAAATGGTGATTATTGAAACATCTTCGATATGGGTTGGAATAGCAGGAATCTTTTCGAACATAATTTGTTGACTGTCCATCAGGCCTTGGATGCCTTTCCTCAGCAATGGACAGTCGATTGGTAGAGAGTAACAACAGTAGCATTCTTCTTTGCATCCTGGGAAAATCCCAACTTTCAACAGATTTAACTTGATTGTTAACAGTGGAGTTATCAGGTCATTAACATCAGAAACATACAGATCTTCTTCAATAGCATGGACGTTTCGACCATGCTTCGGCATCAGAGCGAATATTATGTTTGGCTTCTCTGGAGCATCAAATTCAACCTCTTTTGCATCTATCAAGTCTTGGATTTTATTTTTTAGCGCCCAACAATTGTTGGTGTCATGTCCGGTGCTATCAGAATGGCAGGCGCATTTGGCATTGGCATGATAGTATGGAGATGTGGTGTTAGGGTTTTTCGGTGCCTCCTTTAAACCAGTCAGATTCAACTTCAACAAATGTGGAAGAACTTGCGCAGGTGTCATATTGATGCGGGTGAACTGCCGTTGTGGCCGCTCTACCCATTGCTGATTTGGTCTGGACTGATTGCCACGAGGCTGATCATTTGATGAATTTTGGATCATCACGGCCCCTACAGTCGGCCGGCGCTCAGTTCTTCCCACTCCTCTCTGAGAGTACACAACAATCGTTTCCTTCTTTGCCGGAAATGATTTCTTAACAGTTGTAGACGCAGAGGCATCCTTTTGAAATCTTCCCATTCTTAATGTCGGCTTCCACCCGTTCGCCAGTCAGAATTAATTCAGTAAACCCTGCGGAAGAGCTCCCGATCAAATGGTTGAAGAACGGGCCAGATAGTGTCCCCAGGAACATATCAACTAGTTCTCTATCAGAAAGAGGTGGCTGCACTCTCCCGGCCAGATCGCACCATTTTTGGGTGTATTCCTTGAATCCCTCACCTAAGGCCATCCCCATACTCTATAGCTGAGTACGGGTTGGTGCCAGGTCAGAGTTATATTGATACTGGCGATAAAAGGCAGCTTCCAAGTCTTCCCAACTATGTATCTCCGACCTCTCAAGCTTGTAAAACCAGTCTAGTTGTGTACCAGATAGGCTATCTTGAAAGAAGTGTACCCAAAGATTTCTGTCGGAGGTGTGAGGTTGAATTCTTCGGACATACGACCTTAGGTGCATCTTCGGGCAAGACATCCTGTCATACTTTGCAAAAATTGGCACCTTAAACTTTGGAGGGATCACAATTCCAGCAATTAATCCCAAATCCTCGAAATCTAACCCGGGAACCCTTTGCAGCTCCATAGCTGCCAGTCTACCCTCTAGGTTTTTGTATTTGTCATCGGCCGATGGGTATTGTTGCTCTGAGTAGTCTTCATCTTCTTCAGCCTTTTCCTCTTCAGCTTCGGATTCAGAAGGTACCGCAGCCCCTTTTCCTTTACTGGTCTCCTCTTCAGATGCGGAGGGAAATTCAAGAACTCTTCTGGCTTCGTTTTCAAACCTTCTTCCCAGGGTAGCCACCCCGACTCTTTTCTTCTTCTTTTTCACTTTCTCTTGCTCTTTGTTCCCAAGAAGTGCTTTTAGATCCTCCTGACCCTTTGCTAAGGTCATTAGGAGATGTTGAAACTGTGAGTTTTGAGACTGCAGATCTTTGACCGTCTGTTCGAGATCCATCTTACTGAAATAAACAGCAGAAAGATAAGGAAACCTGGTGTGGAGACCTGCTTATGCACATGATGAATGATATGTTTATTTATGCAATGCATTCAAGGATTTATAAAATTCAAAATTGTTGCAAACAAAAAGAACACACGTCATATTAATAAGAAGAAATTTTGTCAGTACATAAATGCCCCATGGGCCAAATATTACAAAAACTTCTCAAGGTAAAAAGACGCTGCGCATCCTCTTTGGCGCGATGTAAGTGTTAAGGGTCTCCTCCTCGTGAAGTCGGCGGGTAAGTTCCAAAACCTTCTTCTCACTGGCATAGAAGCTGGCTTCAAAAGTATTTCGTTCCTCCTTGAGTTGGATCCAACTCTTCTGCATCTCCTCCCATGATGTTGGCATGTCAGGATATAGGATGGTGTAGGGAACCTCTCCTTCCTTAACGGGCTCTTTAATCAAAGGGAGAACATGAGGGTAAGGCATCATTAGACTCTGGGCTCCGGTTCGTACCCACTTGAGATAAGGTTCAAGAGGGATGGAGTTCTTGTGCCCCAGTGTCTTGCTATCTACCTTGTTAGGCATCCTCCAAGCTCTGATGAATCTTTGGCGAAGTCCTTGCGCATCCTTGTCGAAGTCAAAAACTAGGTTAGGAATCAGCATGTCATGAGGGCCATCCCTCCGTGCATATCCAAATTGTCTTAAAGCTAGACAAGGGTTGTAGGTAATGCCTCCCCTAATGCCAAGTAATGGAACATTAGGGAACTCTCCACAGCGATCGACGATGATGACATTTTCTCTGGACCAAGAACACCAATGTACATCAGAGTGTGTGAGGGTCATCAATCGTTGTGACCACCTTAAGCCTTGGTCATTCTTCAAAACAGATTGTGGAAGGTGCGAAATAAACCACCTTGCAAGGAGAGGAGTACAGCACATGAGAACACCTATCTTTCTCATTGTTCGTGTGTAAAATGAGTGGAGGATGTCCCCAAGCAATGTTGGTATGGGATTCCTGGATAAGAAGATCTTGACGGCGTTGACATCTATAAGTTGGTCAGGATTTGGGAACAAGACCAACCCATAAATGAGGAGTGCCACAATCTCTTCAAAGGCTTGTAGATTCAATGAATTCCAACACTCTTGTGCCTTCTCAAACAAGAATTTTGCCAAGAAGCCTTTGACACCACTTCTAGTTTCCCAATGCCCCTTGATGTCAGATGGTTGCAAGTGTAGTGCTTGAGCAACCTCTTCAGGCTTTGGTTCTTTTTCCGTACCGTTGTAGGGTAGTTGATTAAGAATAGGAATTCTCAGGAGTTGAGAAAATTCCTCCAAAGTAGGCACCAATTGGTAATCGGGGAATGTGAAACAGTGGTGAAGGGGGTCAAAGAACTGGAACAACACTTTCACCATGTCTTCTTCAATGTTGGTGTTGACTAGGCTGAGCAGTCTACCATGTCTTTCACTGAAGAGAGAGCTTTCTGGAATTCTGGACGTGAGTTCCTTGAGTTGAGGAGGGATTCTCACAAGGTTGACTTGGATAGTTTTCCTGCGAAGAATTTCCATGACCTACAAAACAAGAACAAAGATGAAGATCCAAACCCTTGAAATGGTTAGTGGATGCATATGATGCTTTATGATGTTCATGATGTATGCACAAACATATGTACAAGCAAGTCACACAAAACCCTAGTTTCAGGCTTGCATGAGGTTTCATAGGTAAGTACCCTCTTGAGTGAAGTTGGCTTAAAAACCTGTCCTATAAATAGTAACCGGGTTCTAAGGAGCTCAATATCATTGGATTGTTTTCCATGTTCATTGTTTTGGTTTAGCCACTTAACTGGCGACCAAAATATCCCAAGAAAACAACCCTCAATGAGTGTAGTATCGAGTATCTACCAACTTCGGACTGCACCAAAGCCGGTCATCTCACTACCCCTAATAAAAGGCCAAGATGGTCAAGTAAGGTTCTAGGTCATTAGTGCTTAGTGACATCACTCAGCGGCCCCGTACTCTCCTTGATTGAACTCAAGGGTTACCGGTACTCACAAATATGTCGCACTAATATAGCTATTGCTTCAACCGTGTCGGTATACCCCGCACAGTTTCCACAACGTATTGCTATCTATGAATGTTTCCCCAAATCCGGGTGTAGGATTTCAAGCCCAAACAAGAGAACCAAGATGTAAAGCAATCAAAGCAAACAATTAGTCATGCAAAAGGGTGATCTAAGCCTTAAGGTTACTCCACTTTTAAATTTTCCCCAGCAGAGTCGCCAGTTCTGTGATACGGTGGGAGAACTGACTTGGGTTTTGCGTTTGTTTTTGCAAATGTTTTGGTTTAGCAAGAGTCGCCACCGACTTTTTATTTTATCCTAAGGAAAGGTTAAAAAGCACAGCAAAAACCTTTGAGATGTTTTCTTGAGTTCGGGGAGTAGATTATAGAAAGGGAAGGTATTAACACCCTTTCTATCCATGGTTATCCATGGGCTCTTAGTTACTTGCTTAGATCACTTGCCTTGCATTTTCAATTGTTTGAAATGGTGCTTTCAATTGTTTGAAATGGTGCTTTGTATGTGGGTTTGAAAATGTTTTGAAAAAAGTCCATTGTTGTGGCAACCTTTGTAATGATACATGTTTGAATGTATACAAAGGTGTATTTGTCTTTTGAAAAGTTTTCAATGTTTTTGAAAGTTGTTTTGAAAGTGTGTTGTGATGTGTGTTTTGATGTGTGTTTTGATGTGTGTTTTGAAAAATGGCAAGGATTGTTTTGCAAGATTGGTCAAGTAACCAAGAGCTATCTACCCTAAATTTCTCAAATATCTTTCCTATGTTTTAACCCTTTTAACAATATTGTTCCACCATTGCATTTGGTGGACAATCTTGTGTTAGGATGTTAACGGGACAGGCGCGGGTCATCGTTTAGACCATGAATGCAATAGTGCCAAGTGTCTTTGGAAATTTTTCCTTTAAGGGACTATGATCATTTTGTTTAGGCAACTTGAGAAAGCATCATCGAGGGACTATGATCATTTGATTTGTTTTGTTTTGCCAAAGATACTCAACATGCAAGCATAGTCCATTATTGAAGGCAACAAGTAGAGTAACCCTAAGGGTGCAAGTGTGATTGGTGTTGTCCATTTTCATGCTTTTTTGTCTTTGCATTAGGTCAAGCTATTTGCTGGTTGATTTTTGCATACAAACCCTAAGTCTATCATGGCATAATTAGAAAGCTTTAAAATGCGGAATTTAAAGTCCTAAATTATTACAACATAATTATGGGGATGGGGGTACAAATGTTCAAATGGGAGATATTTAGCAAGAAATTTTAATCTAAGCTATTACAATCCAAATTGAATATACAAGTTATTTAACTGTACAATAATTAAATAAATACAATAAATATGCAAAATGCACAAAAAATGGTTTTGTATGTATGTAAAAGTATTTTCATGAAAAATATAAACAAAAATAAATAAAGTCAATTTTTGGATATTTTCATGGTTTAGGGCAAAACCCTAGTTTTCTAAATAAATAGTATTTATTAATTATATTATATACAATATTTGTTAATTATATACAAAAAATAAAAAAAAAGAAGTATATTGTGAAAAAAAAGTATTTTTGATGGCATATATTAATAAAAATAAAAATGTATTATTTTCATATTTTTATCCTAAATATTTTAATAAATATACAAGTATTTATATTATTTATTAAATATACTAAATATATAAAAATGAAATATTAATTATTTACAAAGAAGTATGTTTTTTTTAGATAATGTTTCCAAAATGTAAAATAAAAAACAATAACTAAAAATATATTTTTTGTATTATTTTCTAGGGTTTTGAAATAAAAGTATATACATTTATTTACATGTATAAGTTTAAATAAAACAAATAAATTCCAAATAAATGCAAAAATGGGTGAAAAAATATTTTTAATATTTTTTATATTTGAGCAAAAAATAATAAGTCAGAATCAAAAAGAAAAAATAAAAAATGATTAAAAAAACACACAATGGGCCAGGGGGGTGTAAGTGGAAAAAGATGGTGCAAAAAGCAAAAACAACTCAGGCCCAGCCCAAGTCAAGCTTATTCAACCTCCAGCCATTTCTGTCTCAAAAACGTGCGCCCTCCATGCTTGATTCAAACTTCCTGATTCTTTGACTTTTAGCAAAAACTTATAACATCAATAATGTAGAGCATCATGTCACGATTTCAAATATATAAAAAAGTTGTTCTAACTCTCAGAAACGAGAGAGAATTTCCTCTCCCCCAATTTCTGACCTAAGTTTTTTTCAATGTTCATGTCCCAAATTCTCTCAGCACACACAATATAAATGAAAAGTAAGTATATGGATAGCTTCAGGGCCATGAGTAGAACATACTTTCTTCACAAACTTAAGCCTAAATATGCTTGGATAGAGAGATAGAAGTTCACACTTTACCTGTTTCAGCTTGACTCGAACAGAGTAATATGGCCAACTTCAATGGTGTTTGAGGACTTGTACAGCTTACCTGAGGTCCAAGGAACCTTCTCCTATGCTTGGTGTGCCTTAAATCCTTCTGAATCAAGCTATGGAAGTCAACCTGCAACAATGAAAAGTGAAGATGGCAAACTTGGCTATGGAGTTTACAGCTTGTATCTAAGGCTTGGGACAACTTCAATGGATGGTATGGAGTGTATTGGAACTTGTTTGGGCAAGCACGCGCGAGGGAATGATGCTGGCCAAGTCAAAATGCAGAATGCCCTGTTTCTTGCAGAAAAATGGTGTTTCTGTGAATGAGGAGGTTTGAGGGATGGTTTGGTTGTGCTTTAGGTCAGTTAGGGAGTGTGAAAGATGTGGACAAAGTTTTCTTAGGCTCCTGCTTGCAGGAAGTGAATGTGGTCTATGTTTTGCAATCTTGCTTGTTTTTGAAGTAAGGAAATGCAAGTTGAGTTATAGGCCTGTACCAAGTCCTTGAGTATGCTGCATATCTTCTTCTAAATCAGAGGGATTTGTGTACAAATGCTAGCTCCAAAGATCTGGCCCATGCCTCTTGGATTTGTATTTGACATAAAGTGTACCTTTTCAAAAATGGCAAAAATGCTTTTTCCATTTAAAGGTTAATCTTTCATGTAATGACCAAATGAACAAAATAACATCTTGGCACAATGGTTTATCATTGAATTATTGAGTGTGAGAAGGATTAGAGGCCTGTAATCTAGCTTGTACAAGCTGACTTGAAAAATGCCAATGTATGAACATGCCTTGGTCAAGAACAAAAGTGGATTTTGCCCAACTTTGCAAATTCGATTCTCCCTAACCACAAGGGTGTTTGAGAAGTTCTTGGACAATTTGGAAATCTTGGAATGTGTACTACAATCCATATTTGTAATGAAAATTGAAATTCCAAGTGGAACCATGTGAAAAGTGGCCATGAAGTTGGGCAAAAATCCTGCCTAGAATAGGTCAAAAATTTTCTAAGTTAAGAATGTTTTGCACCCTTGTTCCAAAAATCATAACTTGAGATACAAGCTTCTTTTGAGGAAACTTTGTGATTAAAAGTTTTAGATTTTGCAATGGACTACAACTTTCATGTTTTGAGTTTTGTTTGAATCCAAATGTATCTTGATGAAAAAATGGGACAAAGTTAGGAAAAAATAAGGAAATTTTATAACTTAGAAAATTTCTAAGTTATGAAATTTCTTCATTTTAAACCCTAATTTGCAATTTTGGGTTTCTTGATGAACAAGTTTCATAATTTGACATGTCTTGATGAAAAATTAATCTTGGCACTTGATTTTGACCAAAAAGTCAAAGTTTGACTTTTCAGTATACAATCAAATTTTGATTAGTTGACTGGAAAATTCATCTGTCAATCCTGTGCATTTGAGACCTTTTGAACTTGTTGAATGTGTCAAGACCATGCCATTGAGTCCTTAAGTCCATATGTGAGCTTGGTTTTCCATTGACTAGGTCAAACAGTCAAAAATTGCCTTTGTGTAGTCAAAACCCTAAAAATGACCATTTTGCCCTTTTGGTGATCTGATCAAATTTCTTGTGGAATTATGATCCAAACTTGACCAAATGGTTCATATGAGTTCATTATATTGATGTGGGTCAAAAATCATGAGGTTTGACTGTCAATTGGCCATATTTGACTTTTCCCCCAATACAGCTGATTTCTAGGTCAACTGTCCAATTGACTGGGCAAAGATTGGAATCTAGGCCTGAAACTTGGTATGGATAAACTTGTGAGTCCAATATGAAGCATGAAAGTCACTTTGGGCATTTTAGGTCAAAACATCTTTTGGGCAAATTCAAACTCTAATTTGGGTCAACAGTGCAAGGAGGAGTCTTGAGCAGGGCAAACCCTAACTTGATCTTGAGCTCCAAGGGTCTTGTGGTGAGAAAATGTTGATGAAATGAGAGGGCAAATTTTGGGGTACAACAGATAGCAATATCAAAGGAAGGAAGAAATGAACAAAAGACTTTTGAGTAGGTAGAACATTCTTAGTTGCTTGCTCACAATCCATCTTCAAAAAACAAACATCTTTTCAAACACACCAAACACTTTCAAAACATTGAAATATTTTCGAAAAAGTCCAACACTTTGTATGCATTCTTATAGAGACGAGAGTCATTACAAAGTTTGCCTAAACAAATGCGCTTTTCAAAAATACTTTCAAAACCCACCACAAACACATTTCAATCAAAGCAATTTCAAAAGTGATCTAGAAAGAAACTAAGAGCCCATAGATAACTATAGATGAAAAGGGTGCTAACATCTTCCCTTTTCATAACCTACCCCCCGAACTCAAGAAAATATCTCAAAGGTCTTTCCTGTTCTTTTCACCCTTTCCTTATTGGATAAAATAAAAGTCGGTGGAGACTCTTGCTATCCGCAACAATTAAGATGAAACACAAAACAACCAAGTCAGTTGTCCCACCGTATTATAAAGGTTTAGCTTTTTCTTGCATCTTTTTTTATTCTCATCTCTTGGAAATAAGTGTAAAGTCCTCAAAACTAACTCGCTCTCTTGGCAAAAAATGTAAACTCCTCTAAACAAACTTCCTTATTTTGACGGGTATCACGGTGTTGTACCCCTAAATTTTCCCTCCCATTTTCTTCAAGATATTCTTCTAGGGTTCTCAAATGCTCAAGGATTCTCAAGAGTTGATCAGACAAACTCTCCTCCTAAGCAATGGGTCCACAACTAGGGTTTCATCTTTCACAAGGAATAATGGGTTTCAAAGGTCTCAAATAGTTTTCATGGTTCATCATAGGTCTTTGTTGTACCCCAAAATTTGCCCTCTCATTTCTCAAAAGATCATCCTGGACCCTTAGCTTTTGCTTCCATCCAATTTCAAGTCTTGAATTACAATTTTCCAAGAAAACCATTCACAAGGGTGAAATGGTCAAAAGCACACTAAAAAGTCAAACTTTGACTTTTAGATCAAATCAAGTTTCAACAATTTTATTTCATCAAGACATGAAATTGGTTCATCAAAAAAATCAGGAGTCAGAAATTACTTTGAAAAAATCAAATTTCTAAACATTTAGAAAATTTTCTAAGTGTTAAGAGTATATGATAATTCAGAACTTTTGAGCCAGCCTCCATGCAAGTGCAGTCAGAAGTTGCAAACATGGTTCAGAACATAGTTCTTCAATCAGAACATGACTCTTCAGCATATGGAGTTTACGTTTCTGATCTTCTGCAATCAAAACATCACCAAATCCTAAAACCTCGTTTAAACAACCTGCTGCCCCGCTACATCACAGTCATGCAATCAGTTGCTGACCCAGTCCATGCCTGCACTTTCTCAAACCCCACATTTGCATCAAATTAGCATACAAAAATTGTGATTAAAAAGAAATGAAATAGTATACCAAAAAGGTTTGAATCCCATTTGTTTTTCCCCCCAAAACCACAACAAAACCACCTATAAATATTTGGCTCCTTCACACGTTCAAGGGGGCTGGTTTTCGGAGAGAGAGAATTGTCAAAAGAGAGAAAAGAAAACTGTGAAGCCTTCATAAAAAATCCAGAATTCCCAAACAGAAAACAAAAACATTTATTCTTCCCTTTGAGTCAAAGAACTTGGCATTTTCTCTTCCGCTACTTTTGCTAACTCCAGAACATCTGAAGGTAGCAGTTCAAGCTCCAAGCACACGCTCTAGATCCAAGGTAAGTCTTTCTGACTTCACATCTTTCATTCGGAACATCATTAAATATGTAAATAACATCATATTAATGTTGTCCATATTGTTGCATGAGTAGAAAAACTGTGGATCAAAACTTCTTGATTAAGGCTAGGCTCATGATTAGGATTAGAACTTCTATAAACTGTTGTGCTTTTATCCTTCTGATTTGCTGTTTGTTAGAAAACTGAATAAATTACTGATGTGCTGATTAATATGAGAAAAGATTTGAAATGTAACATAGAACTTCTGATTTTCACATGCTGATAACACACAAAACTTCTATGATTCGCTCACTGTTTTAACACTTAGAACTTCTAATTTTCACATGCTAATAACACATATAAAATCTATGATTCACTCACTGTTTTAACACTTAGAACTTATGATTTTCGCACACTGATAACACGCTGAATTGCTGATTATTCATTCATTGTCTTAGCACAATACAGAACTTCTGAGATCTTCCCACTGTTTTAACACGTACAGAGCTTCTAAGGTTTTCTCACTGCTCTCACATTCAGAACATTAGCACGTAACAACCTAGAACTTATGTGTTTTCCCTCTGACGTTTTTTGCAGGACCTCAGAGTTTACCAATCCAGAACTTCTGATGCCCACTGACGTTTCCTTCTGAGTCACAGCACTCCTGGCATCAGAACTTCTGATTCCTTTTGTTTTTCTTGCAGCAGGATGCTGATTCTATATCTCATTTATTTCCTTTTTTATCACTTTCAATATTAATATTCTTTTTATCAATATAAAAAAGGCATAAAAATATTTTCTTTTTACTAGCTAATTCATTCTTTTTTTAAAATTCGTTAAGACAAAAAACCATTTTTTTTAAACAAGGTCTTTTTTTTCTTTCTTGCATTATTATTTCAATATGGTTGTAATAAATAATTAGGAATTATTTTCTTGCAAACCCCCCATTTGTAAATTTCTACACCCTATCCCCCTAATGATTGTAATAGCGTAGAATCTTTACTTTCCGCACTTTTATTGCTTTCATATGTTGTTAGTAATTAGGGTGTGTATGGCAAGACATGAAATCGACAAATTGATAACCCTAATCAAGACTAAACGCATGCAATCAAACACATTTTGCACACATTCACCCTTAGGATAATCTCACTTGTTGCCTATCGGAAACTAGTCATGTCCCTCGAACATGGACGTTTTAGCAAAAGATCCTCAATAAAAGATCGTAGTCCCTCGATGACCCTCGATGTTGCCTTCAATAAACGATCTAGTCCCTAACACGACATTGCTAAAACGTCCCATGGGCTGCCTTCTATGACTATACAAAGCGTCCCACGCCCGTCCCTTCACATCCAACGACGGGGCTTCTTACCAAATCAATGGTAAGATAGCAACATCTAAAGGAAGAGGAAAATAACATCTAAGACCTTTTTAGTAGGTAGATTCGCTCCTAGTTGCTTGCTTGCTCGCAACAAAAACATTTTTATACACCAACACATCTCTTTGAACTATTTTCAAAACCAACACTTTGTACGCGTTCTTATAGAGACGAGAATCACTATAAAGCCACATTTTCAAAATACTTTCAAAACCCACATCACAAAGCATATTTCAAAACAAAAGCAAGTGATCTAGCAAGTAACTAAGAGCCGATGGAAAACCATGGATGAAACGGGTGCTAATACCTCCCCTTTTCATAATCAATCCCTCAAACTCAAGAAAAATTCTCTAAAGGTCTTTCCTGTTCTTTTTCACCTTTCCTTATTGGATAAAAGAAAAGTCGGTGGCGACTCTTGCTATCCTCAACATTGCGATCAAACGCAAAAATAAAAGTCAGTTCTCCCACCGAACCACAGAACTAGCGACTCTACTGGGGACTACTAGAAGTGGGGTTACCTTAGGGTTAGATCACCTTTACTTGCTTTTCTTTGTTAGACTTGTTTGCTTTACATTTAAGGGTTTTTTGCTTGGGTATTTTTAAAGATCCTACACCCGAATCTGAGGGCACTTATTAGGTAAACAATAAAAGATCGTGGAGATTGTACGATGTAGACCAATATGGTTTAAGCGATGTCTATGTTGGTGTGACATTTTGGTTGGTACCAGTATATTTCGTGTGGAAACAAAGAGAATACGGGGCCGCCGCGTGGTGTCGTGAAACACTAACGGACCTTAGAACCTTAGTTAAACAAAATTGGCCATTAGAAAGTAGTGAGATATTTGGCCTCGGTATAAAGCTGAGGATTGGTTGATACTCGATGCTACACTCGTTGAGATCAGACTTTCAGGATATTTTGGCTGCAAGAAAAGATTGCCTGAGCTGAAACAATGCCCGATAGAGGATGATCAGTGATATCGAGAATCCTTAGAACCCAGCTACCTTTCTAAGACAGGTTTGAAACCAAGTAAACTCCAAGAGGGTACTTACCTTTAACCGCATGCAAGCCGTTGAACCTATGGTCTATTGTGTGCTGGGATTGTGTGTGATTTACTCTGTTTGAACATAACATCATGCATCATAACATCTCATCCATTCTTATTACACTAACCATTTCAAGGACCGATGGATTTTATCATTGTTCTATTTTGTAGGTCATGGCTTCCGCTCGTAGAAACACTATCCGGATCAGCTTCGTGAGAACACCTCCCCAACTCAATGAACTAGTATCGAGGGTTCCTGAAACTTTTGTGTTCACCAAGAGACATGGTCGACTTCTCAACCTAGTTACTTCAAGCTTTAATGAAAAGATGATGGGTGTACTCTTTCAGTTTTTTGATCCCGAGCACCACTGCTTCACCTTTCCAGACTATCAGTTGGTGCCTACCATGGAAGATTTCTCTCAGTTATTGAGTATACCCATTCTTGACCAGCTTCCTTTCAATGGTTTAGAAGAGGTTCCGAAGCCAGAAGTCATTGCCTCGACTTTGCATCTGAAACGGGCCGACGTGATATCCAATTGGGAAACAAGAAGCGGAGTCAAGGGTTTTCTAGCCAAGTTCCTAATAGACAGGGCCCAACTGTTTTGGGATGATTTAGATTTTCAGGCCTTTGAGGAGGTCCTGGCCCTTCTAATCTATGGGTTAGTACTATTCCCTAATCCGGACTTACTCATAGATGTGAATGCTATCAAGATTTTCCTCTCTCGCAACCTTGTGCCTACCTTACTCGGAGATGTCCTGCATGCTCTCCATACTCGTACCATGAAGAGAAGAGGGGTCCTTATGTGCTGCATCCATTATTGTCGAGGTGGTTTATTTCTCACCTCCCTAAGTCAGTGCTGAAGAATGAAGAAGGTTTGGGTTGGTCGCAAAGGATAATGTCACTTTCTCACGCGGATATTCTCTGGTATTCCCGATTTATGGGAGATGTTTCTATTATTGACCGTTGCGGGGAGTTCCCTAACGTCTCATTACTTGGCATCAGGGGAGGCATAACTTACAATCCTTGTTTGGCTCTGTGACAATTTGGTTATGCTCGAAGGGATGGTCCTCATAAGTTACTTATCCGGGGCATTATATTTAACTATGAGGGGGATATTCAAGGGTATCGCCAGAGGTTCATACGAGCTTGGGGCATGATAAACAAATCTGACGCCAAGACTTTGGGGCCGAAGAATTCCATTCCTATGGAACTTTATCTCCAATGGGTACGAGCTCACGCTCAGAAACTTATGATGTCCTACATAGCCGTCTTACCAGTGATTGTGGAGCCCATTACTGAAGGAGATATTCCCTACACGATTATCCATCCTGATATGCCCATTGATCTTGAAGAGCTACAGAGGTCTTGGATCCAGTTGAAGAAGGAGCGGGATACTTATAGGGACCAGTTCTATGCCCAAGAGAAGAAGGTTTTAGAGCTCACAAAGCAGTTTCATGAGGAAAGAAGCCTTAATGACTATCTCGGCACGAAGAGGAAGCATCCTTGGGAAACTTGATTTTTTTTTAGTTTTTAGAATTTTTAATTGTAACTCCTAAGAGGAAATTGTACCTTGAATTCTACTAATAAAATCATTGTTTCATTTTGGTTTACAAATTTAAATTTCCCGAAGTCCTTGAAATCATTGCATACACACACCATCCATGACATTGCATAAGCAGGTACCGTTACAAGTTTCTCATCTCCTTCGCTGTTTATTTCAGCAGAAATGTCTTCTGAACAAAGCATCAAAGATCTTCAGGCCCAAAATGCCCAATTTCAACAGATGTTCATAACTCTGGCAAAAGGGCAGGAGGATCTGAAAGCCCTCATCCTGAAAGAAGAAAAGAAGAAGAAGAAGAAGAAGAAGAAGAAGAAGAAGAAGAAGAAGCTCGTTGGTGCCCTCAATATAGGCAGAAGATTCAGGGGGCCAATAAAGCAATCAGTTGATCTGACCTCCTCGTCCAAAGAGGGGGAAAATTAAGAGAGGCCGACAAGGGAAGAGGACCCCATTCCTGAAGTCTCTGACAATGATACCGACTAAAATGATGAGCAATATCCTCCCATTGAGGATAGAACAAGCAGTTAGAGGATCGGCTGAGCGCCATGGAAGTCCAGAGAATACTTGGGTTGGACTTCAAAGAACTGGGATTGGTGTCGGGAGTGGTCATCCTGCAGAAATTTAAGGCTCCAATTCTCGCAAAGTATGATGGGGTGTCTTGCCCAAAGATTCACCTTCGTTCCTATGTAAGGAAGATCCAGCCCCACACCACTGATAGAAACTTGTGGGTTCACTTCTTTCAAGACAGCCTGTCAGGGACTCAGCTCGAATGGTTCTACCAATTGGAAGGAACCAATGTCCGAAACTGGGAGGATTTGGCTGATGCTTTTTACAAGCAGTATCAATACAATACCGACCTAGCCCCTACTCGTACTCAACTCTAGAGTATGTCCATGGGTGCAGGTGAAGGCTTTAAGGACTATGCGCAGAAGTGGAGAGATTTGGCCGAGAGAGTCCAGCCCCCTTTGTGTGATAGGGAGTTGGTCGACATGTTCCTTGGGACGTTGTCTGGTCCATTCTTCAACCATTTGATTGGTAGCTCATCGGCTGGTTTTATAGAGCTGATATTAACTGGAGAGAGGGTAGAAGGTAGAATCCAGAGCGGTAAAATACAGAAAGACACCTCCTCGAGTTCAGTAAAGAAGCCCTTCACTGGTAAGAAGGAAGCCAGTGCTATCTATAGCCCAAGAGGTCATGGTTGAGCTGAACATCGTCCGACGGTAAATGCTGTAATGATACCTATGCATGCGGCTTCCCCATAATGCAACAATCTGCAAAGGGTAGAAAGACCACAAAGGCAGTTCACTCAGATTAACATGACATTGACAGAGGTTCTACCCCATCTTCTAAGATCTAACTTGGAAACTTTGAAGGAGGCTCCCAAGAATCCTAATACCTCCTCTCCTCGCTACAATCTGAACGGCCGGTGTGCCTACCATTTCGAGAGTCCTGGCCACGATACAAACGACTGTTGGGATCTAAGGAATAAAGTACAAGATTTGATCGAAGCCAAGGAGATTGAGTTCGACGCTCCGGAGAAGACCAATGTCATAACTTCTCCCATTCCTAGGCACAACCATGGAGTTAACACCGTTGATACCGATCTATTTGTGACCTCAGTTGATGAAGTTTCTACTCCTCTTATGACTGTTAAGAATAATTTGTTGTTGGCCGGTTTATTTCCGGGTTATGGTGAAGGTTGCCACAAGTGTTCATCTCTGCCTTCTGGTTGCTATCTGCTAAAGATAGGTGTCCAATGCCTGATGGATAGTAGAGAAATTTTGTTCGAGAAAACATCGACTCCTGCTGTTTCGTTTGAAGATGTTGTTATTATAACCATTTCTGCCAATCCTTCCAAGGCCTCCTTGAGAAGACCAGTTATGATTACACCCGCTCCGAGAGTTGCTCCATTAATAATCACCTATCCTGGTCCAGTCGCGTACACCTCGGACAAAGCTGTCCCTTGGCATTATGGCGTCGATATCTACTATCATGGTGTTAAACAAGACCTAAAGAATGAAGAGGCTGATCCCAATGTAAGTAACATTGTCGGGACTAGTAGGATTACTAGAAGTGTAAGGGTTTTTTCTCTTGAGATTTCCCCAAAGACTGTCACTAAGCCTGTTGTTATTTCATCTGATGTTCCTACCAGTACTTCCGTCGCTACTCCTGTTCTTACTCCAATTGTTACTCCTGCTGTAGATTCATATGGGACTCAATGCAAAGAAGCTTTAGGTGAGCCTTCCCAGACGGAGGCACCTAGGAAAGTTGTTGTGGAATCCTCTAAGCAAGAGATAGAGGAAATTTTAAAAATAATCAAAAAGAGCGACTACAACATGGTCGAGCAGCTGGGGCAGACCCCCTCGAAGATGTCAATGTTGTCTTTGATGTTATGTTCTGAGGCCCATGCAAAGGATCTGATTGCATTCCTCAAGACCGCGCATGTGCCGCAAGAAACCTCAGTCGATCAATTTAAAGCATGTGTGGCAAGTTTGACTGCCGACAATGGGTTGGGTTTTTCAGATGCTGACTTAACTCCGAAAGGGAGGAAGCATAATGATGCTTTACATGTATCGATTGAATGCAGGGGTACCACTATGGCTCATGTGCTGGTGGATACCGGGTCTTCAGTGAATGTCCTGCCTAAGAAGGCTCTCGGTCGAATAGATTGTGAAGGCTTGACCCTAAAGCCCAGTAACATCGTGGTAAGGGCTTTTGACGGGTCGAAAAGAATGGTGCATGGGGAGGTGGACATCCCTGTCAAGGTAGGCTCTCAGAATTTTGAGTCCACTTTCTATGTGATGGACATCAGACCATCGTACTCTTGTTTGTTGGGTCGTCCTTGGATCCACGAAGTTGGGGCTGTTACTTCTACACTACACCAAATGTTGAAGTGTCCAGTGAAGGGGAAGATAGTCATTATGCATGGAGAAGAGGAGTATATGGTGAGCCACCTGAACTCCTTCAGGTACGTAGAGATGGAAGGAGAATTTATATAGACTCCTTGTCAAAACTTTGAAGAGGTTCCCCAGATTTTGGCATCAACAGAGACCACTACCATCACCAAACTTCCTCTAAAGATGGATTCTCTCAAGGACGCTAGAGCAGTAGTTGAAGAAGGTAGAAGTACCAATGGCTTCTCGAGTTTATTCACAAAACTGACAAATTTGGTTTGGGCTTTACTTCAGGGGCCCAAAGGTCTGTTCGACACGCTCGGGCTGGAGGACCTCCCCTACGCATCAGCAATCGTGGGGTCAATGCTATTGAAGACAGTGAGGAAGACTTTGATATTGACAGCTGGATTTACCTAACTACCAACGGTGGACCGAGTAATTGGACGACCAGAGATTTTATTCCAGTTTATTTTATTCTGCAGTAATTGTCTTACTTATGTTCTGAATTTGTAATGAACAATTTTTTAAAAACTTTTTGGCCTTGTACCTTACCCGAGGCACAATGTTTCTATCTGTGAGGGTTATTATATGTCATTTCATATATCATCAATGAAGCATTGGACGTTCTTTGCATACAAATTTTGCGCTCTCTGTTTTTTCTTTTCTGTTTTTACTTTGTCAATTCAGCTTTGCTCTTACACACACTCACGTATCAAACTGCAGATCCACATCCACTCTGGATCCCATTGATAACAATGCTGCTATTACCAGCTATGACTTCGAAAATCCGATCAACTGAGCCAAGGACGAAGGTGAGAATGATTGTGAGGTGCCTGGAGAACTGGCTAGACTATTACAACAGGAAGAGAGGGCTATACAGCCTAATGAAGAGCCAGTTGAGACAATAAACTTGGGCACAGAGAAGGACAGAAAAGAAGTCAAGATCGGCACAAATTTGGAAGTTAAGATCAGACAGTGGTTGATACAGATGTTGCAAGACTACGTTGAGATTTTTGCCTGGTCATATGAAGACATGCCTGGTTTAGACACTGACATTGTGGTACACCGTATGCCGACTAAAGAGGATTGTCCTCCGGTTAAACAGAAGGTCCGGCGTATGCACCCTGAAATGTCAGAGAAGATCAAGGCAGAGGCCATGAAGCAGTTTGACGCAGGGTTCTTAGCTGTCACCTCCAATCCGCAGTGGGTTGCTAACGTCGTTCCGGTACCTAAGAAGGACGGCAAAGTACGGATGTGTGTGGATTACATAGATCTGAATAAGGCAAGCCCCAAGAATGACTTCCCGCTTCCCCACATTGATGTTCTGGTTGACAACACCGCAAATCATAAAATCTTCTCCTTCATGATTGGTTTCTCTGGCTACAACCAGATCAAGATGGCTCCTGAAGATATGGAAAAGACAACCTTCTCCACACAGTGGGGCACCTTCTGTTACAAGGTGATGCCTTTTGGGTTAATGAATGTCGTGGCAACCTATCAGCGAGCCATGGTCGCTTTGTTCCACGATATGATTCACCACAAGATCGAATTTTATGTTGATGACATGATATCCAGGTCTCAAACCAAAGAGGGACATCTCGATCATCTACAAAAATTGTTCGACAGTTTGAAGACATACAAGCTGAGGTTGAATCCGAACAAGTGCACCTTCGGGGTAAGGTCTGGTAAGATCCTGGGTTTCATCGTCAGTGACAAAGGTATTCAGGTAGATCCCGTAAAGGTAAAGGCCATACAAGAAATGCTGACTCCTCGTACTGAGAAGGAAGTTAGAGGTTTCTTGGGACATTTGAATTATATCGCTAGGTTCATTTCACATCTGACTGCTACTTTTGAGCCCATCTTCAAGCTCCTGAAGAAAGATCAAGTGGTAAACTGAAATGACGAATGCCAGGCTGCTTTTGAAAGGATTAAAGAATATCTCCAAGAACCGCCAATTCTGATGCCTCCAGTTGAAGGAAGACCTTTGATATTATACTTAATAGTGCTAGACAATTCAATGGGGTGTGTGCTAGGGCAGCATGACGAGTCTGGTCGAAAAAAGTACGTAATATACTACCTTAGCAAAAAGTTGATCGACTGTGAGACAAGATACTCATTGCTCAAGAAAACTTGTTGCGCTTTGGCATGGGCTTCTCGCCGACTGAGACAATATATGTTGACCCACACTAATTCGTTGATATCTAAGATGGATCCAATCAAATACATCTTCGAGAAGCCCGCACTCTCCGGAAGAATAGCGAGATGGCATATGATCTTAACCGAATACGATATACAATATACAACCCAGAAAGCAATCAAGGGGAGTGTATTGGCTGATCATTTGGCTCATCAGGCCATGGATGACTACCAGTCCATGAATTTTGAGTTCTCGGACGAGAACATTATGTTGGTGACTGACTACGAAGAACCCAGACCAGATGAAGGACCTGAAGAAGGATCCCGATGGACTATGGTCTTTGATAGAGCTTCGAACGCACTTGGTAATGGCATCGACGCTGTAATCATATCCCCTGAGGGATGTCACACTCCTTTCACTGCCCGATTATGTTTCAACTTCACTAACAACATGGCGGAGTATGAAGCCTGCATCATGGGTCTCAAAGCCGCTATTGACCTCAAAATCAAGTTCCTAAATGTCTTTGGGGATTCAGCCTTGGTGATAAGTTAGATCAAAGGCGAATGGGATATGAAGCATCTGAATCTCATCCCATACAAAGAGCACGTACTGACATTGCTCCCACACTTTGAGGAGGTAACTTTTAAACATTTCCCATGAGAGGAGAATCAGTTAGCGGACGCGCTAGCTACCATGTCTTCTATGTTCAAAGTTAGGTGGGACAATGAAGTTCCCCGAATTACCATTGAAAGGTTGGATGAACCAACACACTACTACAAGATTGATACCGAAGAAGTGGCAGATAAACCCTGGTTTCATGAAGTGAGGAAGTACCTCGAGACGCAAGAGTATCCCGAAGGGGCATCTGCCAATGATAAGAAGTTTCTGAGAAGGTTCGCTGCGAAATTCTTCCTCAGTAATGGAATCCACTACAAGCGCAACCGTGACTCTACCTTACTGCGATGTGTAGACAAAAGCAAAGCAGAGAGGATTATGATAGATCTACATGAAGGTACCTTAGGAACCCATTCCAGTGGAAATACCATGGCTAAGAGGATCCTACAGGAAGGATACTATTGGTCCACTATGGAAGCAGATTGTTATCAGCACTCCTGAACCTGTCATAAGTGCCAAATTTATACTGATAAGGTGCATGCGCCTCTGGTTCCTTTGAATGTCTTAACAGCTTCGTGGCCCTTTGCAATGTGGGGAATAGACATGATTGGAGAAATCAGGCCCACCGCCTCCAATGGGCATCGCTTCATCCTAGTGGCCATTGATTACTTCACGAAATGGGTTGAGGTGGCCTCCTTTGCTACTGTTACCAAGAATGTTGTGGCGCGATTTATCAAACATAACCTGATCTGTCGGTATGGTGTGCCAGAGATAATTATCACCGACAATGGTACGAATCTCAATAATACGATGATCACCGAACTCCGTAAGCAATTCAAAATACAGCATCATAACTCTTCTCCCTACCGGCCGAAGATGAACGGCGTTGTTGAAGCGGCTAAAAAGAACATCAAGAAGATTCTACAGAAGATGACAGTGACATACAAAGACTGGCATGAGATGCTACCATTCGCTCTGCATGGGTACCGTACCTCGACACGAACGTCGACAGGGGCAACACCATACTCTTTGGTATATGACATGGAGGTAGTCCTACCCATCAAAGTCCAGATACCTTCCCTCAGGATTATGAAGGACGCGGGTTTAAATGAAGACGACTGGATCCAAACTCGGCTTGATCAGCTAAATCTAATCGATGAGAAGAGACTTACTTCTACCTGTCATGGTCAGACGTATCAAAAGCGAATGATCAAGGCTTTTAACAAGAAAGTCGGGGGTCAAGAATATCAAGTCGAGGATCTAGTGATCAAGCATATCATACTTCCGCAAGGTGACCCCAGGGGCAAATGGACTCCCACATACGAAGGGCCATTTATGGTTAAAAACATTTTCTCGGGTGGAGCCATGATTCTGACCACCATGGACGGTAACGACCTTCCTCACCCTGTCAATGCGGACATAGTGAAAAGATACTATGCGTGATAAAAGACCCGCTAGGTCGACTGGCCTAGGAAAAAATAAGGGCTTCCCGACGAACCAAAAGGGTTCAGGCAAAAATAAGGGATGAAAATGAAAAAATTTGTACACCCGACAAGTTGAAAACCTGAAAAGGCGACTTGGGCAAAAAAGGGTATCCTGGTGGACTGAAAACCCGAAAGGGCGGTCCAGGAAAAAGTTAGGGATGAAAAGCGTATCACTATGTCCCTTGGATCACCCTGCGATCTAACCTCAGTATCAATTGTCAAGCTCAAACAACATTGGTCAATCTAATCAGCTTCAGACAAGCAGCAAAGTGATGAGATGCTCGAAGACATAGCGACAATAGCAGAATTGGAACCCAATGGGATTATTGTACATAGTTGTTTTCTTTTTACACAATATTGTATAACTTCTATTTTTTACGGCGGCGTTCTCTTTCTAGAGAAGAGCGTCAACCTCCTTGTACAAAAATGCCTATTACAGGCCAACTTCAGAAAATCAATACAAAATCATTTTCATAAGAAGCTTTGAGTTTTTCTTCTTCTGTTTTGTTTTGCAAGAACGTCCAATGATTTATTTTTGACATATGCATTTAAATATGATCGCTGCTCATAAATATTTACATAAAGAAACAAAAGAAAATTACTCGTAATTCCAAAAATAGGGGCAAAAATAAAAAAATGTCAAAACCCGACAGTTACTCTATCCAGCAGGTGCCATGGCAGAGACAGCTTTGGAACAGAGTCATCAATACATGCGACCTTGTAATATATGTATTCCCCACAGAGTAAAGGTAATCAAAGCATTGATGTCAATTCTCTCAAAACAGGAAGTAATTTCCCTAGCCAGGGTCGTCCAGAAACCTGACATCTATATCCCCCGACCGAATTGCATGATCGCGAGCGGATCATCATAAATTATTATCTCCCCAACAGAGCTTAACAGAGTCATTCCTCCGCAGAGCTATTCTCGAACAAAGTCTCTCCTTGGCAGAATATTCACAAACAACAAGAGAAAATCTCCAGCATAATTATTTCCGTTCACCATCCCCAACGGAAGTAGAAGAACCGCAGTTTTCCACAACAGTCAGGAATGTTATACTCTCCAGCAGTGGTCATGGATTTATTTTCCCAGACTGGATATGTCACAACTAACATCCCATGCTCATACATCATGACATGCGCATACATATCACATACAACATAATCTCATTTATTTTGAGAACATCACCTCACAACGCATTCCATGCATCACGTATAATTGACCCTGTTATCTTTTCAGGAAAGACAATTATCACTGACAATTCCAGCGGTTATACGTGTCATATCTGCAGACGGCTAACGAAAAATTAGTTCCCGAAGCTAAACAGGTCAACTAATCTACATGATCAAGCGAGGTTCCCTCCCATAAGCCCTACTATCCAGGCTTTCATCTCGAAGTAACCCTACTATCCAGGTTCCTTCCTACAAGCCCTACTGTTGTACCCCAAAATTTACCCTCCCATATTCTTCAAGATTTGCCAAGTCAAAACTTCAAAATCTCCCCAAGGGTTGCACAGTTCAAGGGCCTCCTAACAGTCAAAAGCTAGGGTTTTGGTTATGACAAAGAAAATGAAGTTTCCAAGGGTCCAATCAAGTCCCACATGCTTATAAATAGGGTCAAGCATCCTCATATCAAGTTTCAAGACTTACAGCACAAAATTGCACAGTAAAAAACCCTAATTGCTCTACAGTCAGCTGTAGGGGTAAAATGGTCATTTGACAGTCAAAAGTTCAAATTTTTGGTCAACATCTCATTTTGAAGCCACAAACATCATTTGATCAATGCTTGATCATGATTCTCAAAGCTTGGCTCAAAAAGTCTCAAGATGCAAAAGTTTCCATATTTGGACAGTTGAAAAAGTCAACTGTAACTTGACCAAGGCATAACTTTCACATGGATTATCAGAAAAATTCCATCCAAAGCTCATTTTGAAGATAAAGACATTTCCTACAACTCCTCTTCATACTTCAAGTCAAAGAAATGCTCTCACAAAAAGTTATCAATTTCAACATTATAGGTCATTTTCAAAAGTCAACAAAAAGGGACTTTAAGTCAAAGGCCATAACTTGAGATTGGTAAATCAAAATGACATGGGACCAAAGGCATTGGTTAGAGGACTCAAAGACCTTTCCAAAATGTCCAAGAACATGAGCAAAGCTTAAAAATTGAGCAAGATATGCCTTGTGGAAGTTGGGAAATTTTTGGATATTTTGAAAAGTCAACATTGCTTCAAATGTCTTAAAAATGCTAATGGGCCTCTTTTTCTTCCAAGAATCATTATCCAAGGCATGTGCACGACCATTTGGCCCAAAGGGAAGTTTTTCATCATTTTTATTTATTTATTTGAATTTTTAAATGCTAATAATTCATTTAATTAAAATAAATATGTGGAAAATACTAAACCTAAGTTTTTAAATCTTTTTGTGCATGAAATAGTCTCAAGATTTCGTGCATGATCTGATTTAGAAAGAATCCATGTGATTGGACATGATTGGAACCAAAATAGCATGAAAAAGATTGAAAACTTATGGCATAAAAATCAAATATTTTCTCATCAATTCATTGATTCTTTGGACCAAATTGCCAACCCTAATCATTCACACATATATACTAATGCCAACCCTAATGTTCGGAATCTCCCAGCTGCGCAAGAACATCATCACCACTTTTGCATTTTTTGTGAAAAACTCAAATACTGAAAACTGTCCTCCAGTACGATTCAAGCCAAAATAATTATCTCATCACCTTCCTGAGACATCAAGAAACGTGTCTGAATAGTTTTCCACATCCCTAACGCCCAGAATTGGTGAATGGAACTCAAACTTTTTCACTTTTTTGCATAAATCGTATTTCATCATTCATGTCATGTTTTTGAATTCTAATACTTGTTTTGTGTTACTCTCATCATTCTGAAGCTAACTGTGTGCTTTAATTGAGTTTTCACGCGCTATATGAAGAACCACCATTAAAGGACGTTAGGGTTCTTCAAGTTTTAAATTAGGCGTTTCTGAATACTGTAAAATTAGAACACCTTAATACCATGGTTGAACTCAGCATGCTTGGACGATTTGAAAACACCCATCGCGCCTAATTTATGTGGCCATATGGCCTATTCGCTATTATTGAAAAGTGCATATTTTGGGGGGGTTTAAAACCCCCGCTAACCCTTTTTCATGTTTTAGGAAAATACAAACAATGAAGAAGACGATGACGTGTGGGATAGCAAGTGGCTCATTTAAATTTTCGCGCTAAATTTCCCACTAACTTTTGTTTTGTATTATATTGTTCATTGGCCAGATAATAAACAAAGCGCGTTGGTAGCTCCACTGGTCAGGCTTAGCATTGGTAACCCCTGGGACCTGGGTTCGAATCCCAGGTCCCCCTTTCTATTCCATATTATTTTTCTAATGATGCTTCTATGCAGTTCAAGCTTCAAAGCCTACCATACGCTCCTCAATCAAACGCGCCACACGTCCCACTGCATTCAACCAAGGGCCAGGATTCAGAGACCATGATGTGCATCAGTCAACGCACATGCATGCCAACACAAAAGTCAAACGAGGCCATAGACAAGTGGGCCTAAAATGCTGATTTAACCTCCAATTGGGGACAGAACCCCCCCTAGGTTTTACAATTCTTTTCTTTCTTATTTTATCTATTTCAATTATTTCTTTTTATTCCTTAAATTAATTATTTTCATAAAATATAAAAAATAACAAAAAAATCAGAAAAGACAAAAAACTAATATATTTTATTTTAATGTTTTTTTTTTGTAAATAAATTTCACTAATTAATTAGGTCAAATTTAGGTTTAAATCTTAATATTTTTCTAATAAACTTAAAATTTATAGAATTAGGTTTTAATCACTTTTATTCTTTTTTTTCTTTTTTCACCATAATTAATTATTAAATGTTATTTTTGTAAATAAATTACCATGTAAATAATTAGATTAATTTTAGGTTTAACTTTAACATGTTTTTCTTAATAAATAAAAATTGTAGAATTAGGGTTAGTTTAATTTTAATTTCATCTAATCTTATAAAAAAACCATAAATACAAAAAACCTCAAAAACAATTTCTTTTTCTTTTAATTTAATTAATTTGTAAATAATAAGTTAATTTCATTAAAAAGGGTCCAACGCCCTCGCTTTCGATGTAATTCCAATTCGCGCATTTTATTTTATTTCTTATAATATTAATGTAATTCTCCAAAAGCCTTGTAAACTCGGACATTTTATTTCTCGCACTTTATTTCTTTATTTTTTGTCAAATCGGGTCTTGGATTTTAATTTGGCGATGTGGACCCGCGCCTTTGTAATAGTTTAGGAACCTTTATTTCTCGCAATTTTTTAACTGTTAATAATGGCATGCAAGAATGAATGTTAAAATAAAAACAAAAGCGTAGATCACCCATGACATGACAAAAGACAAAAATAAATGAATCTGACACACAAATCACACACCACCCCTAGGGTACGCCTCACTGTTGCCTTGCCTCGAAAGGTGATCGTCGAGTAGAGGATGTCTTAGTAAGTCCTCATGATCCGGGAACCTGGCATGAGGGTAACTTCTAAGGTATCTTCCCATTGCTCTGGTGATCACCATGTCCCGAACCTCGAATTGACCCGAACACCTCCAACGGTGGTGCTACCTACCTCTCAATGGTGGGATGGCATTACTTTAAAGGACATTTACACAGACGAATTCCTTAGGGTAGGTAGACGACTCTAGATACTTTCTCTAATTTCAAAACAAATTCAAAAATACTTTTCACACCGACACCTTTTCAAAAAGCTTTCGAAAGCAATTTTTCAAATACTCTTGAGGACCGATACAAGAGTCGAACTGGAATTTTCAAGGAAACTTTTTAAAACCCACATTGAAAAGCAAACAAGCCATTTTTGAAAACACAAGTGAGCAAGTATCTAAGAGCCCATGGATAACCATGGATAGAAAGGGTGCTAACACCTTCCCTTTCTATAATCTACCTCCCGAACCGAGAGCAATCTCTTTAAGGAATTTTTCTGTGCTTTTGTCCTTTCCATTTGGAGAAAATAAAAGACGATGGCGACTCTTACTTCCGCGACATTTCGCGAACCAACATTAAACAGTCAGTTCCAGATCCACCGATCACAGAACTGGCGACTCTGCTGGGAATTACTTATAAAAGTGAGGTGTACCTTAGGACTAAGATCACTTGTGTTTTCAATTGTCTGAATTGTGTGCTTTAAATTGTGGGTATTGTCTTGGGAGTTCTATAGATCCTAACCCGGATCTGGGGGATACCTTCTTAGAAAGTAGCAACAAGACTGTGAGGGAACTGTGCGGGGTATACCGACATGGTTGAAGCAGTCTGCTACATTGATGTGGCACTTTGGTGTGTACCGGTAACCCTTGAGTTCAGTCAAGGAGAGTACGGGGCCTCCGCGTGGTGTCGTGAAGCATCAAATGACCTTAGGAACCTTAATTGAACCATCTTGGCCTCTTTAGGGTAGTGAGATAACTGACTTTGGTGCAGTCCGAGGTTGGTTGATACTCGATACTACACTCAATTGAGGGTTGTTTTCTTGGAATATTTCGGTCGCCAGTTCAGTGGCTAAATCGAAACAATGAACAATGAAAGCAATCCAATGATATTGGGACCCTTAGAACCCGGTTACTTTGATAGGACAGGTTTGAGCCCACCAACTTCAAGAGGGTAATACCCAGACCCCATGCTGGCCTAAACTCTAAGGGCTGTGGTGTGACTTGTCTGCTTTCATACTTGACTACTTGCATGCTTGTTATCTGACACTTGAGTTTCTTGCAGGTTTTGTTTATAGTCCTTAATTGGGACTCATAACAGGGTTTACCTACATTACCCCATGCATAGCATAACATCATACCATTGCATGCATCCCGCATAAGGACTAACCCATTTCAAGGATCTCAAGGGCTTGTGATACAGGTCATGATGAACCAACATGTCTGGCAAGGGGCAAAGGGGATTTATTTTCCTCTAGCCAAGGTTGTCAGGGGCTATGACCCACTCGATATGGTGAGCCTTGACCCTTGAAGAAGGACTCTCAACAACATGCAGTTCCTTCAATCAAGCTATCAGACTCCAATTCTAACAAGTTTCTTTGTTTACCCCGCGAGATCCTTGAAAACATTGCATGCATACATACACATCATTGCATTACAGGTATCCCTTGTTGCAGGTCGCTTACCCTTTTTCGCTGTTTATTTCAGCAATGGCTTCCCAACAAGATAACCAGGGTCTTCATGCTCAAGAGACTCAGTTCAGGGAGATCTTTCTAAGCCTATCCAAGGGGCAGGAAGAGTTAAGGACACTCCTCATGGGGAATCTGGCCAAGAAAAGTCCCGAGGATGACAAGGACGAACGGCTGAAACGTCTACAAACTGAGGTAGATACAATGAAAACCCAGATGCTGGGGCAAAGGGCTCTCATCCAAGGTTTAGCTCGGGAGCAAGAAGAGTTGAGGACCATGATCAGTCAACTCCACCAAGACAGATCCAATATGAAGAAACCAGTCCGAGTCAGGGACCAGGTCTTTAATCAGCTTCCAAGAGGACAAGAGTCTGGTATGGTGAAGAACAGACCCCTCCAAGTTGCTACCACTTCACAAGCCCAACATCAACCTTGCCCAGAGCAACAAGTTGATCAGAATAAGCCAAGCAGGTCCAAGAGGCAATTCACCCAGCTTAACGTGTCGCTGTTTCAAGCTCTACAACACCTGTTGAGGTTGAATCTGGTTACACTAAGGGCTCCTCCCCGGAACCCCAACATCTCTGCTCTTAACTATCATCCCAACAAAAGGTGTGCATACCACTCCGATAGTCCTGGACACGACACTGCTGACTGCTGGGCTCTGAAGAACAAGGTCCATGACCTGATTAATGAAGGGGCAGTGGATTTCACCCAAGTGGGTCAGGCTGAGTGCTTCTACCATCCCTACAGGATTCACCATTTGAAGTAACAAGCCCTGAAATGAGAAGACTTTTTGTCTATTAGAATTTTCAAGTTGTAATTTTCTTTTGATTGTTCAAACATTTATTCATGTTAAACGTTGTTATTTCATTAATGCATCGCATATGTCTGTTTTGAATCAATATATTCGCATTCGCCATAATCAAACTGTTCTCATTTTTTGATGTCAACTCTCAATTAATAATTCTAAGCCTCTTGAGGGAGGATGACGAAAACGATACCACAATCTACAGTATGCTTTTGAACCGACCCCGCTGATGAGGTACAGGCATTGTTTCAATTCCTAAACAGTGGAGTTATAAGGCAGATAATCCCTCGTTAACCCCTTTGAGCCAAAGAAGTAGGAGTTTTTCTTTTTGAAAATTAAAACCCTTAATCATAACCTGGGGCAGGGTAGTTTTCTCAGTTAATCCAAGTGCACAACGAATGGCACCAAAGAAGTCCTTCCGAGACAAAAAGACAGTGATGGTTCCGAATAATCATAAAGACAGGCAGTCATTATCTCCTAGAAGTAAAAGCCCAATAAGTCAAAACCTATGAAGGAGACTTACAAAACAGGGGCATCCCGCTGACTGTAATCACAAAAAGAAACAGTTCAGGCAAAAAAATAGGGATAACAAAAATCAGACAAGAAAGAGGTCTTACAAATCCTCAACAAAAAGGAAATGACTGCCTATTCCAAATAAACCATCAATATCTGAACCATCACCGGAAAATCAGAGCAAAGACTCAAACAAGGTCTAATGCACGATCAACTGAGTTTAGGTTTGAAGAACATCACGAAGAGCGGGTGGGTACAAATGCATTTTGAGCCTTATCCTTTGTTTCTTAAACCGTGAACCAGGCCACGTTATAACCCTTAAAAGTCCTAGCTGAAGCATGGGTTAGTTCGAAAGCATACTGTTACGAAAGGTATCCTGACTCCTTAAGGCTTGCGGTAAAATAACGAGTTGACATCACAGCTTACAAAAAGGTTTCATTTGTGCATTCTCAAAACTTCAAGACAGACATAGGCTTTTGCATTCTTAAAATAATATTGTTTGCATATGATCATTTGTTTGAACAGCAAAGGAATTCGCACGATGAATATCTGATGAACAAAGGTCTTCTCAACAAAAGAGTCACCTCAAGTGGAAAGAGCACTTCCAATCAAGGGGCAGACATGATCATGGCCCGGCATCAGGGGCAACTCCCTACATGCTGAGAACATGGACATAGTCGAAAAATACTACGCAAAATTAAAGACCCGCTAGGTTGACACATCTAGGCAAAAACAAGGGCTTCCCAGGGAACCAAAAGGGTTCGGGCAAAAATAAGGGATGAAATGAAAGATCTGTACACCCGGCAAGTCGAAAGCCTGAAAAGGCGGCTTGGGCAAAAATAAGGGCTTCCCGGCGAACCAAAAGGGTTCGGGCAAAAATAAGGGATGAATATGAAAAAAATCTGTACACCCGGCAAGTCGAAAACCTGAAAAGGCGGCTTGGGCAAAAATGGGTATCCCGGTGGACCGAAAACTTGAAAGGGCGGTCCAGGCAAAAGTTAGGGATCAAAGCGTACGACTATGTCCTATCATCTTATCACCTGCCTACCAGAAGAAGTTTTGTCCATCAACGACTATCAGCACCTCACAGGTCCTCCTCTCCCTACATCAGAAACAGGGGCAATAAAGAGTTGTCCAAGCAATCTAATTGTTCCGTCCTCCAAGGTACCAAGGTAAGTTCGGATGAAGAACATAACCAGATATCTCAATCCCCAAGAGAGTCCAATCCAGCTCCCCCAGGAAAGTTGGAATCCATCTCCCCAAGCAGTAAGCTTATCCCCAGTAGATTCTGGAAGCTTATCCTCGCAGAGCACGAATGCGTCTCTCGGCTTTATTTAAAGAGTTATTTCCTTACCAGGATATAACTGGGTTATCCTCAGCCAAAAGCCACGGAAAGATCGTTCTCGGCAAAGTCTTCTTATCCCCAGCGAAGTCTATTAACACTTCCAGCGCAACAATGGTATCCCCAGCAAGTTATTATCAACAACTCAAGTACCTCTCTCCCCAGCAAGATCGCTAGAGTACTTTTCTCCCCGCAGAGTAATCCATTCGCCAAGTTTATTCCCCAACGGAGTTATCTTCTCCTACCGGTATTCTTGCAACTCTCATCCCCAGAGGAAGCAAAATCTATTCTTCAACATCAGCCCAGGAGTGACTTCCTGGCACCCGTCAAGGATTTATTTTCCTAAGACAAAAGATACATTCATAAACATCGCACTTCCATACATTATAGCATGCATATACGCATCATATCTTACAAATCTCATTTATGTTGAGAACATCATTGCTTGATCCATATCATGCATTGCATATGACTGACCTTTACTTTTCAGGAAGAATTCTGTTAAGTTCTCAGCTATATTCAAGACCTTGACCGGTTCAGTTAAGTCGACCCTAAGACTTTTCTGTTTCTTATCCAGTCAAAGGCCTTCTCTGGTTCAGTCAGATCGACCCTAAGATCTCCCTGTTTCTTATCCAGTTGAAGACATTCAAGACCTAGACCGGTTCCGTTAAATCGACCCTAAGATTTTTCTGTTTCTTATCCCGTCAAAGGCCTTCTCTGGTTCAGTCAGATCGACCCTAAGATCTCCTTGTTTCTTATCCAGTTGAAGACATTTCAAGACCTAGACCGGTTCAGTTAAATCGACCCTAAGATTTTACTGTTTCTTATCCAGTCAAAGGCCTTCTCTGGTTCAGTCATATCGACCCTAAGATCTCCCTGTTTCTTATCCAGTTGAAGATTTCAAGACCTTGTCCGGTTCAGTTAAATCGACCCTAAGATTTTACTGTTTCTTATCCAGTCAAAGGCCTTCTCTAGTCCAGCTAAATCAACCCCTAACAAATTTTCCTGATAAAGACTCAGTAGAAGATATCCAAGATTCTCTCAGCGTTACTGTTGAGGTAGAAGTCGCCCAAGATTCTCTCAATGATTACTGTTGAGGTTGAAGTCGCCCAAGATTCTCTCAATGATTACTATTGAGGTTGAAGTCGCCCAAGATTCTCTCAATGATTACCGTTGAGGTTGAAGTCGCCCAAGATTCTCTCAATGATTACTGTTGAGGTTGAAGTCGCCCAAGATTCTCTCAATGATTACTGTTGAGGTTGAAGTCGCCCAAGATTCTCTCAATGATTACTGTTGAGGTTGAAGTCGTCCAAGGTTCTCTCAGCGTTCCTGTTGGGGTAGTAACCATCCCTGGTTCATTCATCACCTTTTGAAGATCCAGATTCAGCTTCTGTAACCAGTCAGGGTACACATTCATACAGAGAGTTTGAAGACCAGCTCCTGTAACAGGTCAGGTAATCATTTTCTTTTGCAGGTACGCAAGCTCTCGCTAAGGAATCTCTTATGCGATCAACATCCAGATGGCATCTATAAGCCCATCCACCTTCCATCATCTCTTAGCATGGCATCTATAAGCCCATCATCCTATCCATCAACCTCCAAATGGCATCTATAAGCCCATTCCCATCATCACACTACTATGTGAGCGCAAATTTCTGGGCACTCTAGTGTTCAATCATCTTCCACCTTCGGATTACGAAAGGCACGTCAGCCAATCTGCATCCTCAGGTCTAAGAAGATTGAACAGGGGCAACTGTTGTACCCCAAAATTTGCCCTCCCATATTCTTCAAGATTTGCCAAGTCAAAACTTCAAAATCTCCCCAAGGGTTGCACAGTTCAAGGGCCTCCTAACAGTCAAAAGCTAGGGTTTTGGTTCTGACAAAGAAAATGAAGTTTCCAAGGGTCCAATCAAGTCCCACATGCTTATAAACAGGGTCAAGCATCCTCATATCAAGTTTCAAGACTTACAGCACAAAATTGCACAGTCAAAAACCCTAATTGCTCTACAGTCAGCTGTAGGGGTAAAATGGTCATTTGACAGTCAAAAGTTCAAATTTTTGGTCAACATCTCATTTTGAAGCCACAAACATCATTTGATCAATGCTTGATCATGATTCTCAAAGCTTGGCTCAAAAAGTCTCAAGATGCAAAAGTTTCCATATTTGGACAGTTGAAAAAGTCAACTGTAACTTGACCAAGGCATAACTTTCACATGGATTATCAGAAAAATTCCATCCAAAGCTCATTTTGAAGAGAAAGACATTTCCTACAACTCCTCTTCATACTTCAAGTCAAAGAAATGCTCTCACAAAAAGTTATCAATTTCAACATTATAGGTCATTTTCAAAAGTCAACAAAAAGGGACTTTAAGTCAAAGGCCATAACTTGAGATTGGTAAATCAAAATGACATGGGACCAAAGGAATTGGTTAGAGGACTCAAAGACCTTTCCAAAATGTCCAAGAACATGAGCAAAGCTTAAAAATTGAGCAAGATATGCCTTGTGGAAGTTGGGAAATTTTTGGATATTTTGAAAAGTCAACATTGCTTCAAATGTCTTAAAAATGCTAATGGGCCTCTTTTTCTTCCAAGAATCATTATCCAAGGCATGTGCACGACCATTTGGCCCAAAGGGAAGTTTTTCATCATTTTTATTTATTTATTTGAATTTTTAAATGCTAATAATTCATTTAATTAAAATAAATATGTGGAAAATACTAAACCTAAGTTTTTAAATCTTTTTGTGCATGAAATAGTCTCAAGATTTCGTGCATGATCTGATTTAGAAAGAATCCATGTGATTAGACATGATTGGAACCAAAATAGCATGAAAAAGATTGAAAACTTATGGCATAAAAATCAAATATTTTCTCATCAATTCATTGATTCTTTGGACCAAATTGCCAACCCTAATCATTCACACATATATACTAATGCCAACCCTAATGTTCAGAATCTCCCAGCTGCGCAAGAACATCATCACCACTTTTGCATTTTTTGTGAAAAACTCAAATACTGAAAACTGTCCTCCAGTACGATTCAAGCCAAAATAATTATCTCATCACCTTCCTGAGACATCAAGAAACGTGTCTGAATAGTTTTCCACATCCCTAACGCCCAGAATTGGTGAATGGAACTCAAACTTTTTCACTTTTTTGCATAAATCGTATTTCATCATTCATGTCATGTTTTTGAATTCTAATACTTGTTTTGTGTTACTCTCATCATTCTGAAGCTAACTGTATGCTTTAATTGAGTTTTCACGCGCTATATGAAGAACCACCATTAAAGGACGTTAGGGTTCTTCAAGTTTTAAATTAGGCGTTTCTGAATACTGTAAAATTAGAACACCTTAATACCATGGTTGAACTCAGCATGCTTGGACGATTTGAAAACACCCATCGCGCCTAATTTATGTGGCCATATGGCCTATTCGCTATTATTGAAAAGTGCATATTTTGGGGGGGGGGGGGGGGTTTAAAACCCCCGCTAACCCTTTTTCATGTTTCAGGAAAATACAAACAATGAAGAAGACGATGACGTGTGGGATAGCAAGTGGCTCATTTAAATTTTCGCGCTAAATTTCCCACTAACTTTTGTTTTGTATTATATTGTTCATTGGCCAGATAATAAACAAAGCGCGTTGGTAGCTCCACTGGTCAGGCTTAGCATTGGTAACCCCTGGGACCTGGGTTCGAATCCCAGGTCCCCCTTTCTATTCCATATTATTTTTCTAATGATGCTTCTATGCAGTTCAAGCTTCAAAGCCTACCATACGCTCCTCAATCAAACGCGCCACACGTCCCACTGCATTCAACCAAGGGCCAGGATTCAGAGACCATGATGTGCATCAGTCAACGCACATGCATGCCAACACAAAAGTCAAACGAGGCCATAGACAAGTGGGCCTAAAATGCTGATTTAACCTCCAATTGGGGACAGAACCCCCCCTAGGTTTTACAATTCTTTTCTTTCTTATTTTTATCTATTTCAATTATTTCTTTTTATTCCTTAAATTAATTATTTTCATAAAATATAAAAAATAACAAAAAAATCAGAAAAGACAAAAAACTAATATATTTTATTTTAATGTTTTTTTTTTTGTAAATAAATTTCACTAATTAATTAGGTTAAATTTAGGTTTAAATCTTAATATTTTTCTAATAAACTTAAAATTTATAGAATTAGGTTTTAATCACTTTTATTCTTTTTTTTTTTTCTTATTTCACCATAATTAATTATTAAATGTTATTTTTGTAAATAAATTACCATGTAAATAATTAGATTAATTTTAGGTTTAACTTTAACATGTTTTTCTTAATAAATAAAAATTGTAGAATTAGGGTTAGTTTAATTTTAATTTCATCTAATCTTCTCATAAAAAAACCATAAATACAAAAAACCTCAAAAACAATTTCTTTTTCTTTTAATTTAATTAATTTGTAAATAATAAGTTAATTTCATTAAAAAGGGTCCAACGCCCTCGCTTTCGATGTAATTCCAATTCGCGCATTTTATTTTATTTCTTATAATATTAATGTAATTCTCCAAAAGCCTTGTAAACTCGGACATTTTATTTCTCGCACTTTATTTCTTTATTTTTTGTCAAATCGGGTCTTGGATTTTAATTTGGCGATGTGGACCCGCGCCTTTGTAATAGTTTAGGAACCTTTATTTCTCGCAATTTTTTAACTGTTAATAATGGCATGCAAGAATGAATGTTAAAATAAAAACAAAAGCGTAGATCACCCATGACATGACAAAAGACAAAAATAAATGAATCTGACACACAAATCACACACCACCCCTAGGGTACGCCTCACTGTTGCCTTGCCTCGAAAGGTGATCGTCGAGTAGAGGATGTCTTAGTAAGTCCTCATGATCCGGGAACCTGGCATGAGGTTAACTTCTAAGGTATCTTCCCATTGCTCTGGTGATCACCATGTCCCGAACCTCGAATTGACCCGAACACCTCCAACGGTGGTGCTACCTACCTCTCAATGGTGGGATGGCATTACTTTAAAGGACATTTACACAGACGAATTCCTTAGGGTAGGTAGACGACTCTAGATACTTGCTCTAATTTCAAAACAAATTCAAAAATACTTTTCACACCGACACCTTTTCAAAAAGCTTTCGAAAGCAATTTTTCAAACACTCTTGAGGACCGATACAAGAGTCGAACTGGAATTTTCAAGGAAACTTTTTAAAACCCGCATTGAAAAGCAAACAAGCCATTTTTGAAAACACAAGTGAGCAAGTATCTAAGAGCCCATGGATAACCATGGATAGAAAGGGTGCTAACACCTTCCCTTTCTATAATCTACCTCCCGAACCGAGAGCAATCTCTTTAAGGAATTTTTCTGTGCTTTTGTCCTTTCCATTTGGAGAAAATAAAAGACGGTGGCGACTCTTACTTCCGCGACATTTCGCGAACCAGCGTTAAACAGTCAGTTCCAGATCCACCGATCACACCTACTACCCAGGCTTTCATTCCAAAGTAACCCTACTATCTAGGTTCCTTCCCACAAGCCCTACTACCCGGGCTTCCATCTCGAAGTAACCCTACTATCCAGGTTCCTTCCTGCAAGCCCTACTACCCAGGATTTCATTCCGAAGTAACCCTACTATCCATGTTCCTTCCCACAAGCCCTACTACACAGGCTTTCATTTCGAAGTAACTCTACTATACGGGTTCCTTCCCGCAAGCCCTACTACCCAGGCTTTCATTCTGAAGTAACCCTACTATCCAGGTTCCTTCCCACAAGCCCTACTACCCAGGCTTTCATTTCGAAGTAACCCTACTATCCAGTTTCCTTCCCGCAAGCCCTACTACCCAGGATTTCATTCCGAAGTAACCCTACTATCCAGGTTCCTTCCCGCAAGCCCTACTACCCAGGCTTTCATTCCGAAGTAACCCTACTATCCAGGTTCCTTCCCACAAGCCCTACTACACAGGCTTTCAATCCGAAGTAACCCTACTATCCAGGTTCTTTCCCACAAGCCCTACTACCCATGATTTCATTTCTAAGTAACCCTACTATCCAGGTTCCTTCCCTACAAGCCCTACTACCCAGGCTTTCATTCCGAAGTAACCCTACTATCCAGGTTCCTTCCTACAAGCCCTACTACCCAGGCTTTCATTTCGAAGTAACCCTACTATCCAGGTTCCTTCTCCCTTATCTCCAGATAACAGTTTACAACACTGTAAGGCCTGGACCCGACCATATACGATCGATTTCACATTCCCCCAGTGATTCGCTGTAAAGCCTGGACCCTGACCAGGTATACATTCTACTTTCACCATCTCAATCAAGAGTTAATTCCCCAGTAGAGTATTGGACAATCGAAGCTCCTAGACTCTACTTCTTAGGAAATAAATTAACATTCCCCGGTGAAGTCCTCCTCGACAGCAGGGACGGGAATTCTAGCCAAGGAATCTTTTATGCAACCAATCTTTTCTGGATGGCATCTTTAAGCCCATCTCCAATGATTTCCTGTCTCCTTCCAAATGGCATCGGTAAGCTCATTCCCGACATCACCGATTAGTATTACTTCATGCGAGTGCAAATTTCTGGGCACTCTAGTGTTCAATCATCTTTCACCCTCAGATCATGAAAGGCTGACCAACCAATCTACATCCTTAAGCTTAAGAAAATTGAACAGGGGCAACTGTTGTACCCCAAAATTTCCCCTCTCATTTCTCAAAAGATCATCTTGTACCCTCAACTTTTGCTTCCATCCAATTTCAAGTCTTGAATTACAATTTTCCAAGAAAACCATTCACAAGGGCGAAATGGTCAAAAGCATAAAAAGTCAAACTTTGACTTTCAGATCAAATCAAGTTTCAACAATTTTATTTCATCAAGACATGAAATTGGTTCATCAAAAAAATTAGGAGTCAGAAATTACTTTGAAAAAAATCAAATTTCTAAACATTTAGAAAATTTTCTAAGTGTTAAGAGTATATGATACTTCAGAACTTCTGAGCCAGCCTCCACGCAAGTGCAGTCAGAAGTTGCAAACATGGTTCAGAATATAGTTCTCCAATCAGAACATGACTCTTCAACATATGGAGTTTACGTTTCTGATCTTATGCGATCAAAACATCACTAAATCCCAAAACCTCGTTTAAGCAACCTGTTTCCCTGCTACATCACAGTCCTGCAATCAGCTGCTGACCCAGTCCACGCCTGCACTTTCTCAAACCCCATATTTGCATCAAATTAGCATACAAAAACTGTGATTAAAAAGCAATGAAACAGTATACCAAAAAGGTTTGAATCCCATTTATTTTCCCCCCAAAATCACAACAAAACCACCTATAAATATTTGGCTCCTTCACACGTTCAAGGGGGATGGTTTTCGGGGAGAGAGAGAGAATTGTCAAAAGAGAGAAAAGAAAACTGTGAAACCTTCATAAAAAATCCAGAATTCCCAAATAGAAAACAAAAACCTTTGTTCTTCCCTTTGAGTCAAAGAACTTGGCATTTTCTCTTCCGCTACTTTTGCTGACTCCAGAACATCTGAAGGTAGCAGTTCAAGCTCCAAGCACACGCTCTAGATTCAAGGTAAGTCTTTCTGACTTCACATATTTCATTCAAAACATCATTAAATATGTAAATATCATCATATTAATGTTGTCCATATCGTTGCATGAGTAGAAAAACTATCGATCAGAACTTCTTGATTAATGATAGGCTCAGGATTAGAATTAGAACTTCTATAAACTATTGTGCTTTTATCCTTCTGATTTGCTGTTTGTTAGAAAACTGAATAAATTACTGATGTGTTGATTAATATGAGAAAAGATTTGAAATGTAACATAGAACTTCTGATTTTCACATGCTGATAACACACATAACTTCTATGATTCGCTCATTGTTTTAACACTTAGAACTTCTGATTTTCACATGCTGATAACACACAGAACTTCTATGATTCGCTCACTTTTTTAACACTTAGAACTTCTGATTTTTCACACGCTGATAACATGCTGAACTGCTGATTGTTCATTCACTATCTTAGCACAATAGAAAACTTCTGAGTTCTTCCCACTGTTTTAACACGTACAGAGCTTCTAAGGTTTTCTCACTGCTCTCACATTCAGAACTTTAGCACGTAACAACCCAGAACTTCTGTGTTTTCCCTCTAACATTTCTTGCAGGACCTCAGAGTTTACCAATCCAGAACTTCTGATGCCCACTGACGTTTCCTTATGAGTCACAACACTCCTGGCATCAGAACTTCTGGTTCCTTTTGTTTTTCTTGCAGCAGCATGCAGATTCTATATCTCATTTATTTCCTTTTTTATCACTTTCAATATTAATATTCTTTTTATCAATATAAAAAAGGCATAAAAATATTTTCTTTTTACTAGCTAATTCATTCTTTTTTTTAATTCGTTAAGACAAAAAACCATTTTTTTAAACAATGTCTTTTTTTTCTTTCTTGCATTATTATTTCAATATGGTTGTAATAAATAATTAGGATTTATTTTCTTGCAAACCCCCCATTTGTAAATTTGTACACCCCATCCCCCTAATGATTGTAATAGCGTAGAATCTTTACTTTCCGCACTTTTATTGCTTTCATATGTTGTTAGTAATTAAGGTGTGTATGGCAAGACATGAAATCGACAAATAGATAACCCTAATCAAGACTAAACGCGTGCAATCAAACACACTTTGCACACATGTACCCTTAGGGTAATCTCACTTGTTGCCTATCGGAAACTAGTCATGTCCCTCGAACATGGGCGTTTTAGCAAAAGATCCTCGATAAAATATCGTAGTCCCTCGATGACCCTCAATGTTTCCTTTGATAAACGATCTAGTCCCTAACACGACATTGCTAAAACGTTCCATGGGCTGCCTTCTATGATTATACAAAGCGTCCCGCGCCCGTCCCTTCACATCTAACGATGGGGCTTCTTACCAAATCAATGGTAAGATAGAAACATCTAAAGGAAGAGGAAAAGATCATCTAAGACCTTTTGAGTAGGTAGATTCGCTCCTAGTTGCTCGCTTGCTTGCAACAAAAACATTTTTATAAACCAACACATCTCTTTGAACTATTTTCAAAACCAACACTTTGTACGCATTCTTATAGAGACGAGAATCACTACAAAGCCACATTTTCAAAATACTTTCAAAACCCACATCACAAAGCATATTTCAAAACAAAAGCAAGTGATCTAGAAAGTAACTAAGAGCCCATGGAAAACCATGTATGAAAAGGGTGCTAATACCTTCCCTTTTCATAATCTACCCTCGAACTCAAGAAAACATCTCTAAAGGTCTTTCTTGTGCTTTTTCACCTTTCCTTATTGGATAAAAGAAAAGCCGGTGGTGACTCTTGCTATCCGCAACATTGCGATCAAACGCAAAACAAAAAGTCAGTTCTCCCACTGAACCACAATCTTCAATAGTGCTCATGTCAAGTTTCAGGTCCTACATCACAAGTTTGCTCAGTCAATGGCTCAGATGATTCAAAATCAACTGTATTGGGTAAAAAGTCAACTATGGTCAACATATAGTCAAACTTCAAGATTTTTGGTCAAAATCAACATTTTGAAGTGATATTCATCATTTGATCAAGGGTTTATCATGATTTCTCAAGGAAAGCGCTCAAATCATCAAAAGTCAAAAGTTGCCAAATTAGGGTTTCCTTAGGAGAAGTCAACTGAACTTTGACCAAGCATAACTTTCACATGCTTCATCAAATTTTCCCCAACCAAAGCCCATTTTGAAGGAAATTCAATTCTATACAACTTTTTATTTATCTCAAGTCCAAAAAGTGCTTCATTTGAGATATATGAGCTAATACATTATAGGTCATTTCAAAAGTCAACAAAAAGACACTTTTTGTCAAGGCAACTTACATCAAGATAAAGTCTCCAAATGCAAAAATGATAAAAAGATAACTTAAAGAGGACCTCTTGATATTTCCAAAAATTCAAAGATCACCTTCAAAAATTGAAAATTGAGAGAGATATGATCAGTGCAAGTTGGGAAACTTTGAGGAAATGCATGAAATGCTAAGTGAGCAAACTTGAAATTTTGAACTAATGAGCCTAACTTTTGATCTTCAAACATGTTCACAATGTGTTAGAAGACATCTAAATCCATTCATATATTTTTTATGATTTTTATTTCTTTTATTTAAACTTTTATTCATTTAAATGCAAGTAAATCAAATAAAATATAAAATCATTGGGCCAAGGCGCATGGGCTTTTGATTTCAATCACATGAAGGCCCAAGAACACATGACAAATATGCCAAAACTGTGAAAACATGTTCGAAACAAGAATCTTCAAGTTTGGAATGTTTTTTTTAAATAATTGTAGAAAGATTTCAATATGTTTTTTTGCAATGAATTGTGACATGATGGTACAAGATTCTTGTCTTATTCTTGTTCCATTTAACTCCTCTATAAATACTCAAGCCCTCACACTACAAGGGGCCCGAAATTTGCCTCTCAAGAACACACTCTAAATTTCTCAAATTTTGTCAAAACTATGGCAAACACAAACCCATATTTCTGGCCACTCTCAAACGGTTCCAAGTATTCCATCAAACTCCTGAAGGTCCCATGAGCATTTTCCAATCCTTACTCACGCTCAAGCGATCCCAAGACGAGCCAACCAAGTGGCTCTGACTTGGTAATGTTCTTCAATCTCAAAATTTTCATCCATGCTATATAAATTAATTCTAAGCATATATATGTGTTTCTAATGATGTCTGGAACCGTTTGGAACCATCATTTTTTTGAGATTTGATGCAGGAACAACAATCCACCATTGTTAGGGCAAAGTTTCGACGAAGCTTCAGATCCATAGCTGCAGTCACTTTTAGACCAAACTAACCTTACTACCCAATTCGCAAGATCCAAATTAGTCGATCTGAGTGGTTTGATTTTGTTGTTTGAATCTTTTTATCAATAATCAATTTTGACATCTTTTTAACTAAATTTAATTAACATTTTTCTTTATTAAAATTAATTAGAAACAAGTAGGTTTTAATTATTTAATTAACATCAAACTATTTTACATAAAAATACAAAAAAAAACATTTCTTTTCTAACATTTCTCTTATTTATTTTTTTGCTATTTAAAATTCCTAGAGAAATTATATAGGTCGCGCAGTTTAAATGTAATAACTTAGATTACATTCTCCCACTTTTTTCTTAATTATGTAACTGTACCAAAGCCCTGTAATAGTTGTATGCCTTTTGTGATACAGTGGGAGAACTGACTTGAGGTTTTGCGTTTGTGTTCACACTTGTGCGGTTTAGCAAGAGTCGCCACCGACTTTTTATTTTATCTAAAGGAAAGGTCAAAAAGCACAGGAAAGACCTTTGAGATATTTTCTTGGGTTCGGGGGGTAGATTATGAAAAGGGAAGGTGCAAGCACCCTTTTCATCCATGGTTATCCATGGGCTCTTAGTTACTTGTTTAGATCACTTGCTTTTGCTTTTCAATTGTTTGAAATGGTGCTTTGTGTGTGGTTTTGAAAATGTTTTGAAAAGAGGCCTTGTCTAGGCAACCTTTGTAACAATTCTTGTTTGAATGTTTTACAAAGGTGTTTGTATTTTGAAAAGATGTTTTAATGTTTGAAAGTTTGATTTGGAAAAATGTTTTGAAGTTGTGTGTTTTGAATTTAGCAAGGATGGTTTGCAAGAGATCAAGTAACTAGGAGTTGTCTACCCTTACTCAAAGATCTTTCCTACACATTTTTAACCCTTTGACATTGTTGTTTTACCATTGTATTTGGTAAACAACCTTGTGTTTGGATGTTAAACGGGACAGGCATGGGTCAAATTTACAATCATTGAAAGCAACTTGTGAGACGTTCTAGCAATTTTGTAAGGGATGAGATCGTTTTATCAGAGGCAACATCGAGGGTCATCGAGGGGCTACGATCTTTGTTTATTGAAGGGTCATTTGCTAGAGCGTCGCATATTCGAGGGACATGATTGTATTTCCGAGGCAACGAGCAAGGTTACCCTAGAGGTGCGTGTGTGAGAAGTGTGTTGATTTTAAGTTATTTATTCTTGGATTAGGTCATCTAGCGATTGATTTTTGAATCTTGCCATACATGCCTAATTACTACACAGTATATCGAAAGCGATAAATTGCGGGAATTAAAAGTCTAAGCTATTACAAAAGTATCCGGGAATGGGGGTACAATTATTACAAATGGGGATGAATCTCATAAGAACAACAATGTCCAAATATTACAACCAAGTTGAATTGTTGTGCGATTCAACATAAAGCTAAGACAAAATAAAATCAACAAAGCATGAGATGTATGTATTTACTTGGAAAGGAATAAATAAAAATCTATTCTAAAAAAAGATTAAAAAATTATATTATTATTATTCTTCTATGTATTTTATTAATCATGTAAATAAAGAAAGAAAAAATAAACTAACTTAAATGTTTTTGGTGTTTTTATTAAGTGTAAGGAATTAGTAAAAATAAGTTTTTATTAAAAGAGAAAATGGTAAAAGAAAATTAATTACCTTAAAGAAAACTAAACCAATTTAATAGAATGAATTTAAAAAAAAACATTAGTATTATTGAAAAAAAGAAAAGAAAAAAAATTAGATTAAAAAAGAATGAAAAAAGAGTGGGCTTAAGATTTTGAATATGCTAGGCCCAAAACAAAGATTATTGTCTTGCTGAGACAAAAAGCTTACAGGGGGGATTGTTAGTAAACGCATGGGCTTCCGAGTTTGCAAATGGAGCCCAATACACATTCTGATTAGGGTAAAACGCAATTAGGGTTTGTGAACCTGTTCCTCACAGCGGCGTCATTGCTCCTTCGTTCTTTCTCACTCGTTCTCTCGTTCCTCTCTGATCTTCCCTTCCCCATTTCTGTTGTCGGTGCATCTCCCACTCTCAACCCTTTAAACGATTCTCAAAGTTTTTTTATGAAAAGGGAAGGTTCTGCTAGCTTAACAGTTTCGTTGGTTTTTTGTATGTTTTGCTCATGTTTGCTCATTAATCAATTTTATTATTCACTAAGATGCAGGAAAGGGTTTGAGGAGAAACATACCTTTGGAACTTTTGCAAAATGGAAATGGATGTTGAGATTGGGATGATGATGCGCCCTGGTAGCTGGAAACGAAAGAGGGAGAAATGATGAGGCGAAGCTTTTTTTTCTGGTAACTTTCTTCTTTTCCTTGCACTTGAATGATGATGGTGATGCTTCTGAAACTTTGTTTATTGTTGGTTAGTTTGAAGGTTTCTTCTGAGACTTTGATTATTATTGGTTAATTTGATGATGATTGTTTCTGAAACTTTGTTTATTGTTGGTTAGTTTGATGATGATTTCTGAGACTTTGTTTGTTGGTAGTTGATGATGATCTCTGAGACTTTGTTTGTTGTTGAAATGGTTTCAATTTGTGGTTGTATTGAACATGATTTATGACAGTGGAAACTTAGTTTTTTTCAGTTTGGAAATTTGAAAATGAGTTCAAGTTTTTTTTTGGTTTTGAACCATGTTTTGATAGTTTGAATCTTTTGCAGTTTGGTTTTGTAAGTTTTGGGTTTTGGGTACAGTTTGGCAGGTTTTTTATGGTTTGAGTTGCTGAAGGTTGTTGGTGTATTCCTGAGTTATGCAGGTTTTGAGGTTTGAGGATTTGAGTTACATGTTTGGAGGTTGTTTGTTGTTGTTACAGTTGTGGCTTGTTTGAAACTGGTTTAACAGGTTTGGGTTGCTGGATGTTTATTTGACAGGTTTGGGTTGTTGGCTGTTTGTTTGACAGTTTTGTTAGGCTTGAACTGTTGAAGGTTTTAGAGAGTTGTTCTTGCAGTTTGGTTCTGCAAGCTTTGGGGATTTCTGTTTGACAAAATGCTCTCCTTATTCTTACAGTTTTTTGGTATTATATCCTAGTTGCTTTTGTTTTGTAACTTGTGACAGAGTAGCAAAACTGCATAATCCCAACAAAATAGGTGATATCTTTTCTCTCTCTCCTCTCTCAATGATAAAAGTAAAAATGCTATTTCTCTGCTTTTCTGAAAAGTTTGCCAATTCTTAGGAAAATGATGAAAAGGCTATATGCAACAAGCCATTTGCTTGTTATTTGGTTTACCACACTGCTTTGTACTTTTTTCCTGCTGTTTGTACTTGCCCTGCTGCATTGTACTTGTCCTAGCTGTTGCTGCTGTCTAGTTTTGCTTGTATGCTGCATTGTTTAGTTGCCATGGGCAATTTGCACGCCTGCTGAGTTACTGTCTTGCTGCATTGTCCAATTTAGTTTGCCTTGTTGCATTGTTTAGTTGCCTTGGGCAATTTGCACGCCTGATGAGTTACTGTCTTGCTGCATTGTCCAATTTAGTTTGGCTTTGTTTAGTTTTCCTTGTTGCATTGTTTGGACAACATGCTGCAGTTGGACCATTTGCTTTGCATTCTCTTTTACTTGGACAACTTGCATTTTTATTTTTATTTTTGTGAACCAAGAAGAGCAATCTTCTTGTGATTTGCAAAGAGAAAAATAAAAACATGATGAAATGAAAATATCCCTTTGATTCCAAACGGCAAACTTTAATGATGAACATTTTTCTTTCTTGTTTTGAAATTTTTATTTATATTCAATTAACTGTACTAATCTTTTTTATGTCTTTCTTTCATGTGAGCGCAAGTTGGATGGTGACAAAGCAGAGGAAGCAGGAAACTTTGTGGTGAGCATGGGAGCAATGGAAGCTTAGGCTTAGATTCAATTCTTTGTAATTTAGAGAGATTTATTCAATCAGTTGTATTTATTTTTCAAGTACGATAAGTTGTAAAACCTAAAGCATTTGAATAATAAATTATTTTTGTAACAACATCTGAAATAAATGAAAGTCTTTATGAGATAATCTGATATCCAATATAATCCATTACTGTTAGTAACTTGTAATTCTTTCTTTTCATCTTCACTAATCCTTTAAGATTCCTGATTAAAAATAACTGAAACTGCATTCCAATGATTCCAATCCAGATAACTTAAACTCCAAGTAATCCAATAACTCTGTAATCTTATAACCTTGCAACTGTACTCCAATCAAAACACGCACTGTGTATTCCAATAAACAAGCAAACGTTTATTCCCTAAACGAGCAAATGTTTTGAAAATACGCAATTTATCTGGTTAACCTGGATCAAGCAAACACTGCCTTTTTCCAGAGCATGAAAATATGTGACAGCCAATTGACTTTCTGAGAATTCAGTTTCTTCTGAGAAATGCGAGAAAAATCCTAATTCTTAATTTACCGCCATAAGAGAAAATTTGTCTGATTGATTCCTGAGCCATTCTTGAATATCTGAGAAAACCCTAGGGTTGTGATTTCTGTGAAAAATGGGAGGGAAAATTTTGGGGTACAACAACTGCCCCTGTTCAATCTTCTTGAACCTGAAGAGTTAGATCGTCGAGTTTGTCGTTCGCGACTTGAAGGTAAAAGATGATTGGACACTAGAGTGTCCATAAATTTGCACTCGTTAAAGTATAGTTGAGGGAATGAGCTTAAAGATTCCATTTGGAGATGTGATAGAATCTTGTCGGAGATGGGCTTAAAGATGCCATCCAAGAATGTTTGTTGAATTATAAGTTATAGGTGAGCGTCAGAATGGTATCCGCGTCTGGAGCATCTCTGAGCTAGGGATCTGAATAAGCAATAGAATAGCATCTGTGTCTGGAGCATCTCTAGGTTGTTTTCTGAAGCTGAATCTGAACAAGCGATAGATTAGCATCCATGTCTGGAGCATCCGTAAACTGTTTTATGAAGCTGAACCTGAACAAACGATAGATTAGCATCCATGTCTGGAGCATCCGTAAACTGTTTTCATGATCCTTGAATTTGAATAAGCAATAGATTAGCATCTGTGTCTGAAGCATCTCTAGGCTGTTTTTTGAGGCTGGATCTGAACAAGCGATAAATTAGCATCCATGTCTGGAGCATCCGTAAACTGTTTTCATGATCCTTGAATTTTAATAAGCAATAGATTAGCATCCATGTATGGAGCATCCGTAAACTGTTTTCATGAGCTGAATCTGAACAAGCGATAGATTAGCATCCATGTCTGGAGCATCCGTAAACTGTTTTCATGATCCTATAATGGTAGCTTGTTAATCTTATCCTGAAAAAGGGTAAAACACAAAGTTATGTTGCATGAAATGTATGATGCAATATATGTGTGTTATCAATGTTTATGATATATGATTGTAATGTATGTGCATGCAAGCTAATTAGCTGTCTTGCTGAGGAAAATAAATCCTTGATAGCTGGAGATAATAAAATCTTTGACTGCTGTCGGGGGAATTAAATACTTGACCACTGCTGGAGATTCAAAATCTTTGACTGCTGAAGATTATCAAAAACTTTGACAACTTCTGCGGGGAATTAAGAATGAGAATCTTCAATCTTCTAGGGGAATTTGCATCCTTGGGGATTTCATGCTGAGGAGCCAAGAAAGAAAATCTTCGATCTGCAGGGGATTAAAAATTCTGACAAATTTATGCTGAGAGTAAAGAAGGCTCTGGCAACTTCACTGGAGAATCAAGGATGAGAATCTTCATTCTGTTGGGTAGTAAAAACTCTGTGGGGAATAGCTATACTATTGGGGAGTAACTATCCTGCTGGAGAGTAAGCTTAGGACTCTGGGGAAAAGCTTATTCCTGTTTGGAAGAAGTTCAAGAGTTTAGGTTGTATGCCACTTTAAGAATGAGAATCTTCATTCTGTTGGAAGTATCAGGAGTTTGGGTGTATGCAAATCTTCTAGGGTTTCAAGAATGAGAATCTTCATTCTGTTAAAGGTATCAGGAGCTTAGGTGTATGTCAATCTTCTGGGTATTCAAGAATGAGAATCTTTATTATGTTAAGGGTATCAGGAGCTTGGGTGTATGCCAATCTTTTGGGGTTTCAAGAATGAGAATCTTCATTCAGGCATTTGGGTCAGGAGGTTGGGTGTATGCCAATCTACTGGGGAAGCAAGAATGAGAATCTTCATTCAGGCATTTGGGTCAGGAGGTTGGGTGTATGCCAATCTACTGAGGAGTCACCCTAGGTTGGGGATAAAAGTTTACTGTTATCTGGTTGATTTCCAGGCTTTAAGATAACTTGCTGGGGAATTGGAGAAACCGGATGATTTCCACTGTGGGTTGATAGTTTCAGCTCCACTGGGGATTGGTAGTTGGTTGTCTCATCTCCGTTGGGGTTCTTAATGACGTGCTGTAGAGATTGTGTATGGAAATGGGATTAAAGATGCCATTTGGAGAAACAGAGGAGAATCGTCGGAGATGGGCTTATAGATGCCATCCAAAGGTGATTGTTGACAGAAAGTTTGAACTGAATCTGAAACAGAAAAATCTGGAAGTGAATCTGAATAAACCGTTGAAAGATTTATCTGAAACAACAAAATCTGAAACAGTAAAATCTGGAATATCTTCAACCGGGATAAGAATCAGGGAGATCTTAGTGTTGATCTGACTGAGCCAAAGAAGGTCTTGAATTACTTTGACTGGATAAGAACCAGAAAAATCTTAGAATCGATTTATCTGAGCCAGACGAAAGTCTTAGAATATTTTCAACAGATGTCGGGGGAAATAAATCCATGACCGCTGTTGAAAGGGAAAGTTGAATGAACTACTATATGGTCGTGGTCCAGGCTTCAGAAGGAATCAAGTGGTTATCCGGTCGCATCCGGGTTTCAAACTGAATTTAAAGGGCATACTAATATTCGGTCGACTCTGGGTTTCTTAGTAACTGCCCAGGTAAGAACTGCTATTTGGTCAAAATCCAAGCTTCACAGTGTCTTGTACCGTTATCTGGTCAAAATCCAGGCTTCATAGTGTCTTGTACCATTATCTGGTCAAAATCCAGGCTTCACAGTGTCTTGTACCATTATCTGGTCAAAATCCAGGCTTCACGATACCTTACTTCCTATCTGGTCAAAATCCAGGCTTCAGAAGAAAATCAAATGGTTATTTGGTCGCCTCCGGGCTTCCCTTTGATTTTAGGGCCTACTAATATCCGGTTGAATCTGAGCTTCAAAGTAATTGGCCGAGTAAACTGTTATTTGGTCAAAATCCAAGCTTCACAGTGTACCTCACTGTTATCTGGTCAAAATCCAGGCTTCACAGTGTCTTGTACCGTTATCTAGTCAAAATCCAGGCTTCACGGCTTGAATTTTGTGAGAATTTGACTGCATCTTTAACGAGAGGTAAAGGTTAGTTGCATGACATATATCAAACAATGATGTTCTCAAAATAAATGAGATTGCGTTGTATGATGTCCTGATGTACGGATGTGTAATGTTTTCAAGACGACCTCTCGCTGGGGAAAATAAATCCCGAATTGGTGATGGAGAAAAGAGTTGAATTTTTTGTTTCCGATAGTGAAAAATCTGGTGACTTCAATGGGAAAAATTCTCAGGAATTCTTGAGGTCGACTTAACTGGGAAGAGGTTATCAAAGACTGAAACTCTGGCTGGGAGCCATCTTATGAGAATGATTTTGGAGAGATTTGTCACTGCCCCAAGTAGCGAGTGTTTATGGCTTTCCCAGGAAATGTTTGATTGTATGCAACCCTTTGTTGGGATTAACGTTCAATGTCCCAAGTGATGGTGACAGAGACTTGCCCCTGGCTACTCTGCACTTTGAGAGATTTCTTGAAATCTTGACTGAACTGCCTCAGGTTAACTGGACTTTGAGAGATTTCTTGAAATCTTGACTGGACTTGCCCATGTTTATTGGACAATGCCATGTCATGTCCCCTGTGTTGATAGGAGATTTTTGCAACGGAAGTGTCATCCCACTTGAAGTGATCTTGTTCACTGAGAGAGCTTTCGTTCATCGGATATTCACTGTGTGAATTTCATCATTGTCAAACAAATAGCCATATGCAAACAACGATACTTAAATAATGCAAGTTTATGCTTGTCTTGAAATTTTAAAAAATGCGTTTTTTAGCAGAAAACTTTTATAAGAAAAATTCAACTCAAGATTTAGAGCAAAGCCTTACAGGGGTCAGGATACCTTTTGTAACAGTATGCTTTCGAACTAACCCATGCTTCAATTAGGGCTTTTGAAGGGTTGTAATGTGGCTTGGTTCACGGTTTTAAGAAACAAAGGATAAAGGCTCAAAGTATATTGTACCCACCCGCTCTTCATTATGTTCTTCAGTCCTAAACTCAGTTAATTGTGCGTTTGAACTCCAAATGAGTCTAGAACGATATTTTGGTGATGGTTCACACAAGTTGAATTTGTTGGGAGGCAGTCACTTTTGTAACATTATTTTTGTTGAGGGTTTGTAGTGACCTCTTTCTTTCTTATTTGTTATCCCTAATTTTTGCCTGACTGTTCCTGTTTTTAAGATTACAGTCAGCGGGATGCCCCAGCTTTCTTAAGTCTCCTTTGTAGGTTTCGAATCAGTGGGCTTTTCTTTTTGAAAGATAATGACTGTCTATGTGATAAGGAACCATCACCGTCTTTTGATTCCAAAGGAATGTTTTTGACGTCATTCATTGTATTACAAGATGAGAGTTTGTGACTTTAACACGCATTTGAATTAACTGAGAGACTACCCTGCCCCATGTTTTGATTAAAGGTTTCGATTTGTGTTAAAACAGAAAACTTCTACTTCTTTGGCTTGAAGGGGTTGACTAGGGATTATCTTCCTTATAACTCCAGTGTTTAGGATTTGAAAGAAACGCCTGTACATCGTCAGCAAGGTCTGTCCAAAAGCATACTGTATGAGATTATGGCATTGTTTTCATCATCCTCCCTCTAAAGGTTTGTAACTTCCAGCAAGAGTTAAATGTCATAAAGAAAGCAGAAAGCATAGTTTAAGTATAGTGAAAACGAATGGATGAATTCAAGACAAACATATGCAATGCATTAATGAAACAAAGTTTGACAATAATTGATAATTGTTTAAATAACAAAAGAAATTACAACTTGAAAATTCAAATGAAACAAAAGCCTTTTAGTTCGAACTTGTCATTTCAGGTGGAGAACCCTCAGCGGAAGATTTTCATCTGGCCATCCTGTGTGAACTCCAGCTTGTTTCTTTAACCAGATCTTGAATTTTGTTTCTCAATGTCTAACAGCCATCGGTGTCATGTCCAGGACTGTTGGAATGATACACACATCTCGCATTTGGATTGTACTGTGGAGCGGCTGTGTTGGGACGCCGATGGGGGTCCCTTAATATAATCAGCTTGACTTCCAATAAGCGTTGCAACACTTGGGATAATGGCATGTTAATCTCAGTGAAGCGCTTTTCAGATGTATTTTGCTTACGCCGATTGCCCTGTTGATGTTGGTGAGGTGGTTGTTGGGCTTGTAACCCTGAAGCAAATTGGGGAAGCTTTCCCTCGACCTCTTGTCTCAAAGGAGGCTGAATAATGACTTGATCTTCAACCTTAGTTGTTTTCCCCAATTGGTTATGTTCACTTAGATGAAGCTTGTTGATGAGAACCTTTAGCTCCTCTTGTCCTTGTGCCAAGTTTTGGATGAGAGCCATCTGGCCCACCAGTTGTCCCATCATCTAGATTTTCATTGTTGACATCTCAATCTGTAGCCCTTCCAACTGATCATTCCTGATGCCCCCTGGATTCCCTGTGACCATGCCCCTTGTGAGGAGAGCTTTCACTTCTTCCTGCCCCTTGGATAGGTTCAAGAACATCTCTTGAAGTTGAGCGTTTTGAGCCTGGATGTCTTTGATAGTCTTCTCTAGAGCCATCTCTACTGAAATAAACAGTAGGAAGATAAGGAGACCTGAAAGTGAGAAACCTGTCATGATACGATGCATGATATGTGGATGCATGTTTTCAAGGATCTCGCGGGGTAAAAAATGTTAGAAATTGAACATCTTTCAACATCTTGGACTGGAGAGCTTTGTATCGGTGGACGTCTTTCCACGAGAATCAAGCTCACCATGTCAAGTGGGTCATAGCCCTTGACTCAAGTTGTTGTACTTGATTTTTTTGACGGCGTTTGTTTAGAGGAAAAATGAATCCTCTTGCCTTTAGGTAGACGTCTGGTTCAACGTGACCCTGCATCAAAGTCCCTCGAGATCCTTGAAATGGTTATTGAAAATGCTATGGTATGATGTTATGATGTTATGTACAGATATGCGAAGTAAGCAAGTTTATATACAAATAATCATATTCACACAAAACAGACAAGTCCTTAGGTTTAGGCTTGCATGGAGTTTGTAGGTAAGTACCCTCTTGAAGTCTAGTTGGCTCAACCTGTCCTAGAAATAGTAACCGGTTCTAAGGAGCCCAATATCACTGGATGGTTTCCTTGTTCATTGTTTAAAATTAGCCTCTTACAGGCGACCGAAATATTCCAAGGAAACAACCCTCAATGAGTGTAGTTTCGAGTATCAACCAATTTTCAGCTCTACACCGAAACCGGTCATCTCATTACGTCTTAATGGCCAAGTTGGTCAAGTAAGGTTCTAAAGTCAGTTGATGCTTCGCGACACCATGCAACTGCCCCATACTCTCCTTGATTCAACTCTAATGTTACCGGTACCAACCAAATTGCCACATCAACGTAGCTACTGCTTCAACCATGTCGATATACCCCGCACAGTTCCCTCACAGTTTATTTCTACTTACCTAAAAGGTGCCCCCAAATCCGGGTGTAGGATTTAAAACAAACCCAAACAAAGAACCAAAAAAGTAAAGCATACAAATCAAACAAGATAAGCATGTAAAGGTGATATAAACCCTAAGGTAACCCCACTTTTAAAGTACCTCCCCAGAAGAGTCGCCAGTTCTGTGATACAGTGGGAGAACTGACTTGAGGTTTTGCGTTTATGTTCGCACTTGAGCGGTTTAGCAAGAGTCGCCACCGACTTTTTATTTTATCTAAAGGAAAGGTCAAAAAGCACAGGAAAGACCTTTGAGATGTTTTCTTGGGTTCAGGGGGTAGATTATGAAAAGGGAAGGTGCAAGCACCCTTTTCATCCATGGTTATCCATGGGCTCTTAGTTACTTGTTTAGATCACTTGCTTTTGCTTTTCAATTGTTTGAAATGGTGCTTTGTGTGTGGTTTTGAAAATGTTTTGAAAAGAGGCCTTGTCTAGGAAACCTTTGTAACAATTCTTGTTTGAATGTTTTACAAAGGTGTTTGTCTTTTGAAAAGATGTTTCAATATTTGAAAGTTTGATTTGGAAAAATGTTTTGAAGTTGTGTGTTTTGAATTTAGCAAGGATGGTTTGCAAGAGATCAAGTAACTAGGAGTTGTCTACCCTTACTCAAAGATCTTTCCTACACATTTTTAACCCTTTGACATCGTTGTTTTACCATTGTATTTGGTAAACAACCTTGTGTTTGGATGTTAAACGGGACAGGCGTGGGTCAAATTTACAATCATTGACAGCAACTTGTGAGACGTTCTAGAAATTTTGTAAGGGACGAGATTTTTTTATCGGAGGCAACATCGAGGGTCATCGAGGGGCTACAATCTTTGTTTATCGAAGGGTCATTTTCTAGAGCGTCGCATATTCGAGGGACATGATTGTATTTCCGAGGCAACAGGAAAGGTTACCCTAGAGGTGCACGTGTGAGAAGTGTGTTGATTTCAAGTTATTTATTCTTGGATTAGGTCATCTAGTAGATCATGATACGTGAGTGTGTGTAAAATAACTGTTTTGCAATATATAATAAAGAAAAACAAGGAGCGCAAAATTTGAAATGCAAGAAACGTCCAATGCTTTTATTAATGATATATGAAAATGACACACAAAAGCCCTTACAAATGAAGCCACAGTGCCCCGGGTAAGACACCGGGCCATAAAGTTTAAAACATTGTCTATTACATATTCAAAACAACAAGTTTCATTACTGGATGATAACAGAAACGAGCATAGAATCCTTCGTTGTCCAGTTGCTTAATCCACCATTGGCAGTCGGGTAGATCCAACTGTCAATATCGAAGTCTTCATCATCGTCATCCCTGATAGCATTCACCACTGCATCTTGTTTAGGCTTCTCTGGTGCTCCGAACTCAATCTCTTTCGCGTCAATCAAGTCTTGTACCTTGTTCCTCAAAACCCAATAATCATCTGTATTATGCCCCAGACTATCAGAGTGAAAAGCACAGCGGGAATTAGGGTTTTACTTTGGTGACATTGTATTTGAATTCTTTGGAGCTTCCTTTAGAGTTACCAAATTGGTCTTTAACAACTGTGGCAGAATCTGAGATAAGGTCATGTTGAGACGGGTGAACTGCCTTCGAGGTCTCTCATCCTTTTGTTGATTGTTGTGCTGAGGAGCACCAGCAGGTTTTGAAATAACAACCGCATTAAAAGCTTGGCGGCGTTCAGGTCTATTCTGGTTTCTTGAACTGTAGACAGCACTGGACTCTTTCTTAAAGGGCTTCTTCTCGGTGCTCGATGAAGCACCCTTTTGTATCTTACCAGCCTTAATACCAGCCTCAATCCTCTCACCGGTCAAAATAAGCTCTGTAAACCCAGATGAAGAGCTTCCAATCAGATGGTTAAAAAATGGACCAGACAGGGTCCCCAGAAACATGTCCACAAGCTCCCGATCAGCCAAGGGTGGTTGCACTCTATCGGCGAGGTCCCACCACTTCTGAGTATAATCTTTGAATCCTTCACCCGTTCCCATTGACATACCCTGGAGTTGGGTGCGCGTGGGAGAAAGGTCAGAGTTGTACTGATACTGCCTGTAGAAAGCAGTAGCCAAATCTTCCCAACTGCGGATACTGGCTCCGTCTAACTGGTAAAAGCACTCAAGCTGAGTCCCTGAAAGACTGTCTTGGAAGAAGTGGATCCATAAGTTCTTATCAGCAGTGTACGGCTGAATCTTCCTTACATACGACCGGAGGTGTAGCTTCGGACAAGAAACTCTGTCATACTTTGCAAAGGCTGGTGCCTTGAATTTGTGGGGAATTACTACCCCAGATGATAGACCTAGATCAGCAAAATCCAGACCAGACACTTTCTGAATTTCCATAGCACTCAACCGGTCTTCCAGTTATTTGTATTTATCCTCGGCAGGAGGATACTGCTCTTCATCGAAGTCCGTCTCGTTGTCGAAGACCACAGGGCTAGGAGCCCTCCTTTCCTCTTGACTATCTTTCCCTCCAGATGAGGTGGTCAGATCAACTTCATTCTGAAGCCTGTTTCCAAACCTGTGCCCTGTGTTAAACAGGATGGTCCTCTTCTTCTTCTTCTTCTTCTTCTCTTTCAGAATCAGGGTATTCAGATCTTGCTGACCCTTATCTAGATTCATGAACAACTCTTGAAATTGGGCATTCTGGGCCTGTAGGGCCTTGATGGCTTTCTCAGTTGAAGGTTCAGCAGACATGATGAACGCTGAAATAAACAGCGAAGAAGATAAGAGACTTGTAATAGGTACCTGTTTATGAAGTGCATGAGATGAAATGCGTATGATTATGATTTCAAAGACAATCGGGAGATTCAAATTTGTAAACCAGAAAGGAAACACACTTTATTAAATAAACTTTGTAATTCGAACTGTTCAACTGATGCCATTAAGGCGTTACATGAAAGGAAATACTGAAAAGTAAATAAAAACTGGAAAGGAAATCATCAAAGGCCCATCAATGCTCGCATGGTCTCTTTTTCTCAGTGCGGACATAGTCATTAAGAATCCGCTCGTTCTCCAACTTCCTAGTCAACTTCTAGATTTTCTGCTCTTGCTCGTTGAACCTCTCTCGGTAAGAATCCCGTTCTTCCCTCAGCTGCATCCAAGACCTTTTCAGTGCCCTAATGTCAGTGGGCATATAAGGATGGAGGATGGTTGGAAGAACCCATTCTTCATTAGTAACTTTAAGAGTGACAGGCCGGACGGCTTCATATGGCATACCCAGCTTCTGGGCACGGATACGGACCCATATGAGATATGGCTCCATCGGAAGTGAAGTCTTTGGACCCAGCTCATGTGGATCAGATTGGTGAACTCTATCCCAAGCCCTTATAAATCTGCGATGTTGCTCGTCGCTATCCCCCTGAAAATCAAAGATGATATGAGGCATTAGCAGCTCGTGAGGTCCTTCTCTTCTGGCTCGCCCAAATTGACAGAGAGCTAAGCATGGGTTGTAAGAAATTCCTCCATAGGTTCCTATCAGGGGAACTTTGGGGTACTCCCCACATGGATCAATAACAGTCACCTCATCCATACCCTTGAGAGTCCAAATAATGTCATTATGCGAGAGAGACATAACCCTATAAGCCCAGCCCATTCCCTCTTTGTTTTTTAGCACAGACTTAAGGAGGTGCGAAATAAACCACCTCGACAATAATGGAGCACAACACATCAAGGTTCCCCGCTTTCGGGCAGTACGAGCATAAAGCTGATGAAGAATCTCACCCAAGAGAGTGGGTACAAGATTCTGAGAGATGAAGATCTTTACCGCATTAACATCAACAAAAGTGTCAGGATTCATAAACAATACCAAGACATAGATCAGAAGAGCCAGAATATCCTCGAAGGCCTTGAAGTCTAGATTATCCCAGAAGTAGTTAGCCTTACCAACCAAAAACTTAGTCAGAAAGCCCTTAGCTCCACTTCTAGTCTCCCAATTAGCCATTACCTCTTCTTTAGTTAAATGAAGGGCTGCAGCAATCTCTTCGGGCCTAAGGGTCTTCTCCCAACCAGTAAACAGGGTCTGCTCCAGAACAGAGATACCGAGCAGCTCAGAGAACTCTTCTAGGGCGGGAACCAGCTGATAGTCCTGAAAAGTGAAGCAATGGTACAACGGATCATAGAATTGGACTAGGACACTCATCATCTGCTCGTCCAATTTGGAGGTGACCAAATTGAGAAGAGAACCATGCCTCCTGATGAAGGAGGTAGTGTCAGGCATCTTGGCAACCAACTCTTTAAGCAAGGTAGGGACTTGGACAAAGTTGATCCGGATGGTATTCTTACGCATGGGCATCATGATGACCTACAAAACAGAGCAAAGATGAATCCGTCCTGTCTTTGAAATAGGTTAGTCCAATGCAAGATGTATGCAATGTTATGATGTCATGATGTCATGATAGTAATCACACCACAAGTATCCACAAAAAGCGAACATGGTAAACGCACACAAGTCACACACAGAGCCCTTAGATTTCAGGCTGGCAAGGAGCTTAGGTACTACCCTCTTTCAGTTCAGTTGGTTTAAACATGTCCTAAAAATAGTAACCGGGTTCTAGAGGATCTCAATATCACTGACTACCCTCAATCGATCATAATTCTAGTTTAGCAACCTTTTCTTGCGGCCGGAATCATCGCGAGAGTTTAGTCTCAATGAGTGTAGCATACTGCTACTGTTCTATGGCCAAGTTGGTCAATTTAAAGGTTCTAAGATCAGTTGGTGCTTAATGACCCCTTAGAAGACCCATATTCTCCTCGTTCCAACACAAGGGATATCGGTACAGACTAAAGTGCCACACCAACGTAGCTACTGCTTCAATTGTGTCGGTCCACGCCGGACAGTTCCCTCATAGTTTATTGCTACTTACCTAAAGGGTACCCCCAGATACGGGTTAGGATCTATAGAAACTCTGATACAAGCCCATAAAATTAAAGCATACAAAGCAAGCAATTGAAAACACAGTGATCTAATCCTAAGTTACACCCCACTTTTTATAATTCCCCAGCAGAGTCGCCAGTTCTGTGATACGGTGGGAAGAACTGATTGTTTTGGAATGTTGGTTCACGTTTTGCGTTTGTTTTTGCAAAATGTCGCGGTAAGCAAGAGTTGCCACCGACTTTTATTTTATCCAACAAGGAAAGGAAAAAAGTACAGAAAAATTCCTTTTTCGAGATGTTTCTCGGGTTCGGGAGGTAGATTATAGAAAGGGAAGGTGTTAGCACCCTTTCTATCCTTGGTTATCCACGGGCTCTTAGGTACTTGCTCATTGTGTTTTCAAATTTTTTTTTCTTTGTGTTTGTGGGTTTGAAAGAAGTTTTTTGTTTGAAAGGAGTGTAAGTGCGAAAAGTTTTGTTTTATTTTGAGAGAGAGCAAGTACTTAAGAACCATCTACCTACTCGAAAAAATAAAGTAATCTATACAAATGTCCTTTAGACAATGCTATCCCACTATTGAGGAGTAGGTAGCACCGTTGTTGGAGTTTAAGGGTCAATTCGATTAAGGGACGTGTGGTCACTAAAGCAATGTTAGGACGCCTTAGCGGTAACCCTAATGTCTTAGATCATTTTTCCGAGGCAACCGTTTCGAGGCAACTTATGATCTTTGGACAAGAGGGCGACCTCTAAAACTTCCTATACTCAATGACCACGTTCGAAGGCAACCAAGTGAGGTGTACCCTAAGAGTGCGCATGTGCGAGTGTGTTATTTTCAGTTATTTATCTTTGTACATGTCATGGGTGAGCTACGTTGATTTTAGGTTAAAGATTTGATCTTGTCATGCATTCCCTATTTATCAAACATCTAACAGTTAATAGTTGCGGAATTTAAATTGCGGAAATTAAATTTAAACTATTACAAGGCGTCGGGTATTTACATCGCCAAAAGCAACCCTTTAATTTAAATTGCGAAAAGTAAAATAAAGCGATAAATAATTAAAGTCCTATTAAAACTATTACATACCGGAAGCAATTACAATAATATGGAAATATGGATCGCGTGCAAGAAATTAAATCGGATGCGGGAAATTTTTAGGGTTTTGACCCCTTTTCGAAAGAAAGCATTTTTTGTTGTTTTTGAATTAAATGGAATTAAATTAGGTCAAAATTAATTAATAAAAATATTTTTGGATTTTTGAGTATTTAAGGAAATAAAATAAAATTGGTCAAAGTTAACAAAACCTAATATTCTACATTAATTTTAATTATTTTGCAAAAGATATTAAAAGTTAACCTAATTAACACTAAATTAGTTAAATTAATTTATTTACAAAAATAAAGTCAAATTTAATTTTAATAAATAAAAATAATATTTTTTGTGTTTTTGATTTTATTAAGAAAAATTATTAATTTGTTAGTGAAATAATAAAAATAATAGTTTAAACAAAACAAATAAATAAAGTGAAATAAAAAGAAAGAAATAACCAAATAGGGGGGTTTGGGCCCCAAATCAGGAGGTGAGATAGCAAATCTTTGGCCCAATACAAGTCAGCCTGCATTTGACTTTCCGATCCAGTATGCGCCTTTGACTAGGGTACATGATGGTCCTTCATTCCTGGCCACCAGATTTGGCCTGAAGGCCATCTGGCAAGTGATCAAGTGATGATGCATGGTGAACCATAATTGCTGAAACGCGCTGGATCTGCTGAAGAAAAATAATAATAGGCAATTTGGGGGACCTGGGATTCGAACCCAGGTCCCATTAGACAATGCACTAACATACTTACCAACTCCACCAACGCGTTTTATTGTTAATATGATAAGAAAAGAATAAAATATGTGAAAACAAATATTATGCCAGAAAAATAAAAAAATATGGCGCGCCATTTGAATCAGCCAATGGGGAGAAGACACGTGGTCGTCTTCTTCAACGAAAAGCCTGGTTATTTACCTGCGGATTTCATCCGCAGCTAAATCCGTGGCTCGTTCCTAAAATCAATTGTAGGCCATATAAATTGATGCTACGACCGTGGTTCGCTTCGTCTCTTCCTCCTGAACTCATCCATGTCCATGGTTGGTCCTGATTTTACCTGTAATTGAAACTTCTAAAAACAAGAAACCCAAACCCTAGTTTCGGGTAGGGCTTTACAGGCTACCAAAATAAAATCAAATATTGCAGATAGCTTGGAAATCATTCAAGGATTATGAATATGTTAATGTTTGGGCAAAAATATGCAAGAACTAGAGATCACGATTCCATGTTCAGGGCGATATTCAAGAAGACTTACAGTGCGTTTGATGAGGTTTCAGGGCTTGTGAATGGTTGCTTTAGCTTCAGTGGATCTCCAGCAAGAGGTCTATGTTGACATTTTGCCTTGAATTGGACTCTAAGGCTGATTTCGATTTCCAACTTTTCAAGCTTTTTTCAAGTTTTGGTATTGTGTATTCTGCAGCCTCTAGGTCGTGTTCTTTGTATATTTGCATTGTGTGAGTAATATAGAAGCAATTAGGTTTAATTTTGGGCCTTGAATCCATGTGAATTGATGATTGAAGATTTGATTTTATTCTCCATTAACAAAGCTTCCAAAAGTTTCAAAAACCAATATTTTGTTCACAACATGACTTGATTCGAGTTTGATTTTGTCCATCATGATAATTGAAAGCTGTATCAATCAAAAAGATCTCATTCCATCAATATTTGGATTTTATTTGGATTTAAATTGATTAAAAATGAATTAATTCAATAAAAATCAAATAAAATAGAAAAATTAGTGAATGGACATAAAACTGAAGATAGGACACGTGTGTGGTTGACTTTTGGCAATTTTGGGGATAGTTGACTTTTGGCAATTTTGGAAAAATGCCCAACTTCAACAATGCATAACTTCTACAATTTTGAACTTTTGGAGGTGTTCTTGGACTTTTTAGAAACTTTGAGATGTCCTCTAACCAACACTTTTGGTATCATCTCATTTTGATATTCCATGCTCAAGTTATAAGCTTTGGCAAAAAAGGTGTTTTTGTTGACTTTCAAAAATGACCTATAATGTCCAAATTTGTAACTTCTTGTGAGTGCATTGTTTAATCTTGGGGTATGAAGATGGATTGTAGGAAATTGCATCCTCTTCAAAATGAGCTTTAGATGGGTCATTTATCATAAAGTATGAGAAAGTTATGCTTGGTCAAAGTTGAGTTGACTTTTCCTGCAAAACCCTAATTTAGCAACTTTTGAATCTTGATGAATTTTGAGCAATCCTTGATGAATAATGATCAACCCTTGATCAAATTATGAATTATCCTTCAAAATGAGAATGTTGACAAAAAATCTTGAGGTTTGACTATTTTTAGGTCATAGTTGACTTTTGCCCTAGCACAATCGATTCTTGGACCTCTTGAGCAATTGACTGACCAAACTTCCTCTGCAAGGCTTGAAATTTGACATGGAAGAACTTGAGAAAATATTAGGACATTGGGGAGCACTTGAGGTAATTTGGATGTGAGGACCTTGATGCAACATAAAACCCTACTTTGAGATTGACTGCCTTAGGAGATGATTTGACTGTCCAGCTCTTGAGCAATCTTGAACCATTTGGAGGTTATTCTTGCAATGCCTTGAGAAATATGGGAGGGAAAATTTTGGGGTACAACAGTTTCCCCTGTTCAATTTTCTTAAACCTGAGGATATAAATTGGATTTCGGGCCTTTCGTGATCCGAAGGTGGAAGATAATTGAACACTAGAGTGCCCAGAAATTTGCACTCGCATGACGTAGTATCGGCATTGTGATGTCGGGAATGGGCTTACAGATGCCATTTGGAGATTGTTGGTAGGTGGTTTTGTCTTCTTTGATGGGTTGTCTCTTTTGACGGGTTGTCTCCATTGACGGGTTGTCTCCATTGACGGGTTGTCTCCATTGACGGGTTGTCTCCATTGACGGGTTGTCTCAGAAAAATCTTTAGGAATCGATTTAACTGGTTTTGTCTCCATTGACGGGTCGGCCTCAGAAAAATCTTTAGGAATCGATTTAACTGGTTTTGTCTCCATTGACGGGTCGACCTCAGAAAAAATCTTTAGGAATCATTTAACTGGTTTTGTCTCCATTGACGGGTGGCCTCAGAAAAATCATTAGGAATCGATTTAACTGATTTTGTCTCCATTGACTGGATTTGCCTCAGAAAAATCTTTAGGAATCGATTTAACTGATTTTGTCTCCATTGACTGGCTTTGCCTCAGAAAAATCTTTAGGAATCGATTTAACTGATTTTGTCTCCATTGAATGGCTTTGCCTCAGAAAAATCTTTAGGAATCGATTTAACTGATTTTGTCTCCATTGACTGGCTTTGCCTCAGAAAAATCTTTAGGAATCGATTTAATTGATTTTGTCTCCATTGACTGGCTTTGCCTCAGAAAAATCTTTAGGAATCGATTTAACTGATTTTGTCTCCATTGACTGGCTTTGCCTTAGAAAAATCTTTAGGAATCGATTTAACTGATTTTGTCTTCATTGACATAGTTGAGAATTTAACTGCATCTTTCCTGAAAGGTAAAGGTCAGTCATATGCAATGCATGATATGGATCAAGCAATGATGTTCTCAACATAAATGAGATTGTATTGTATGATGCTTATATGCATGTATCATGATGTATGGAAATGTAATGTTTTAGCTGGGGAAAATAAATCCCGGATAGCTGCTGGAGAATAGAGTTGAATTCTTTGTTTCCGCTGGGGATGATGAACGAAGGTGATAAACCTGCATGAGAAGAGGATATCTCTGTTGGGGAATAAACTGATGAGGAGATTATCCCGAGGGGAATTACTCTGTATGGAAGAGATACTCTGCCGAGGATTTTAACGATAAACTCCGCTGGGGATTCCGCTGATAAGCTCCGCTGGGGATTTCAATGATAAACTCTGCTGGGGATGGATTACCATTGTTGGTGATATTGAATCTGTTGAGGATTGAATTCCTGCTTGTGAAAGGAAAGAACTTCACTGGGGATGATCTTTCAGTTGCAACTTGCTGGGGATAACCCTGTTAGACTTTTTGTGGGGATAAACCTCTGAGTTCTGTTGGGAATGATCTTTTGAACTTGGCTGGGGAGATTTATTTTTGTACTCCGCTGGGGATAGACTTCCAGAGTCTATTGGGGATGACGATTCAACCCCGTTGGGGAAGCTTTTAGACCGTGCTGGGAAATATTGACTCCACTGGGGTATCTTGTATTCCACCGGAGAACATTCTTATACTTTGTTGAGGAATATTAAGACTGTCGGGGATGCTCTTGTACTTACTGGGGAATATTCAGACCTTCTGGGGATATCAAGTCCTTTTTAGGGCTGATGGTAGATTAACTCTTCTTGGGGAGTGTGATACGGTTGGAGAACTGACTTGAGGTTTTGCGTTTGTATTCGTACTTGTTCGGTTTAGCAAGAGTCGCCACCGACTTTTTATTTATCCTAAGGAAAGGTCAAAAAGCACAGGAAAGATCTTTGAGATGTTTTCGTGGGTTCGGGGGGTAGATTATGAAAAGGGAAGGTGCTAGCACCCTTTTCATCCATGGTTATCCATGGGCTCTTAGTTACTTGTTTTAGATCACTTGCCTTTGCTTTTCAATTGTTTGAAATGGTGCTTTGTGTGTGTGGTTTTGAAAATGTTTTGAAAAAAGATGCCCTGTCTAGGCAACCATTGTAACAATTCTTTACTCGAATGTTTTACAAAGGTGTTTGTCTTTTTGAAAAGATGTTTCAATGTTTTTGAAAGTTTGTTTTTGAAAGTTGTGTTGTGGAGTGTGTTTTGAAAGTAGGCAAGTGTGTTTTGCAAGTTTGATCAAGTAACTAAGAGTTTGTCTACCCTATTTTACTCAAAGATTTTTCTCATGTTTTAACTCTTTTAACAGTGTTGTTTCACCATTGTATTTGGTGAACAACCTTGTGTTAGGATGTTAACGGGACGGGCGCGGGTCATCGTATACAATCAGTGAAGGCAACTTGTGAGACGCTCTAGCAATTTTTGTAAGGTGCGAGATCGTTTTATCGAAGGCAACATCGAGGGTCATCGAGGGACTACGATCTTTGTTTATCGAAGGGACGTTTGCTAGAGTGTCTCGTACTTGAGGGACATGATTTCATTTTTTCGAGGCAACAGGCGAGGTTACCCTAGAGGTGTAAGTGTGATTTGTGTATTGATTTTCATGCATTTATCTTTGTGTTTAGGTCAAGCTATTTATTGGTTTTATTTACATACAAACCCTAGGTCTATCATGGCATAATTTGAAAGCTTTTAAATGCGGAAATTTAAAGTCCTAAATTATTACAACATGATTATGGGGATGGGGATACAAATATTTACAAATGGGGATGAGACTTATCGGAATAGTAGTGTCCAAATATTATTTACAACCAAATCGAATCGCATTCTCAATGTAAACTATAACAATGTATAAGAATCAAAGAGAAATAAAACTATGTAAGATGCACATGATATTTACAAGTGAGTAAAAATGTTAACCTAATGTATTAAGTATTTTATTATTATTTTTGTGTTTTTTATTAATGATATAAACAAAAAGTTCTTAAAGAAAGAAATATTTAATCTTAAAAATTTCTATTTTTTAGGTATTTTGGTTAATGTTTTATATACAAGATCTAATTAAGCAAAAAAGTTTTAAAGAGAAAATTGTTTAAACTTAATAAAATCTAATATTTACATTTCAAGAAGTTTCTGAGAAGGTTCGCAGCGAAGTTCTTCCTTAGCAACGGCATTCTGTACAAGCGAAACCATGATTCGACCTTGCTGCGTTGTGTAGATAAGACTGAAGCAGAAAGGATCATGGCGGAGTTGCATGAAGGTACATTTGGAACACACTCCAGTGGACACACCATGGAAAAGAAAATCCTTCGGGAAGGATATTTCTAGTCCACTATGGAAGCTAACTGTTACCAACATTCTCGGACATGCCATAAATGCCAGATATATGCAGATAAGGTGCACGTTCCTCCAGTTCCTCTGAATGTCTTGACAGCACCTTGGCCTTTTGCTATGTGGGGCATTGATATGATCGGCGAGATTAAACCTACGGCATCCAACGGGCATCGCTTCATTCTGGTGGCGATTGATTACTTTACAAAGTGGGTTAAAGAAGCTTCATATGCCACTGTAACCAAGAATGTCGTGGCACGGTTCATTCGGCATAACCTGATCTGTCGATACGGCGTCCCGGAAAGGATCATTACGGACAACGGTACCAATCTTAATAACAAGATGATCACTGAGCTCTGCGAGCAATTCAAGATACAGCACCACAACTCTTCCCCTTACCGGCCAAAGATGAATGGGGCTGTAGAAGCAGCTAATAAGAATATCAAAAAGATTGTGCAGAAGATAACAGTGACCTACAAAGATTGGCACGAGATGTTACCGTTCGCTCTTCATGGGTACCGTACCTCAGCAAGGACGTCAACCGGGGCAACTCCCTTTTCCTTGGTCTACGGCATGGAGGCAGTCTTACCGATTGAGGTGCAGATACCCTCTCTCCCGATAATGAAGGATGCAGATCTGAGTGAAGATGATTGGATCCATACACGACTTGATCAGTTAAATCTAATCGACGAAAAGAGACTCACTGCTATTTGTCATGGTCAAACGTATCAAAAGCGGATGATCAGGGTATTTAACAAGAAAGTCAGACCACAAGAGTATCAAGTTGGGGATCTGGTAATCAAACGCATCATCCTTCCTCAGAGTGATCCCAGGGGCAAATGGACCCCTACGTACGAAGGGCCATTTGTGGTTAAACATGTGTTCTCAAGAGGAGCCATGATTCTGACCACCATGGATGGTGACGACCTTCCTCACCCCGCCAATGCAGACATAGTAAAAAGATACTACGCATGATAAAAGACCTGCTAGGTTGACATACCTAGGCAAAAATTAGGGCTTCCCGGCGAACCAAAAGGGTTCGGGCAAAATGAGGGATGAAATGAAAAAATCTGTACACCCGGCAAGACGAAAACCTGAAAAGGCGGCTTGGGCAAAAACGGGTATCCCGATGGACTGAAAACCCGCAAGGGCGGTCCAGGCAAAAGTTAGGGATTAAAGAGTAATATTATGTCTCATTGGATCACTTCGCATCCAGAATCTATTATCAACACCAAGTTCAGACGACATCGATCAATCAGCTTCATCGTCAACTGAGCAGCAAAGTGATGAGACGCTCGAAGATATAAAGGCGATAGCAGAGTTGAAACCCAGTGGGATTATTCTTTTCACATAGCTGTTTTGTTTTCCCGTTTTCACAAATTGTATAAACTCTTTTATTCGGCGGCGTTCTCCTACTAGGACGTCAGCCTCTTGTACATAAACGCCTATTTACAGGAAAATTCAAAAATCAATATAAATTCACTTTTCAGACAAATTGCCAATTGTTTTTCCTTTTTCTGTTTTGTTTTGCGAAGAACGTCCAAGTTTCAATTTGTGATATATGCATTTGACGATAATTGCTAACTCATAAATATTTGCATGCGAAACAAAGGATTAATTACAGGTAACATTAGAAATAGGGGCAATAATGAGTCGTCTAAGCGATTTAATTGCTCTGTCCACCAAGGTACCAAGGTAAGTTCAGATGAAGAACGTAACCAAGATATCTTAATTCCCAAGAGAGTGAGCCAGCAAGTCAATACACTCTCCCCAAGCAGAGTTATCATGTCATCCTTAAGGAAACAGGGTATCCCCAACAGATCTCAATATTCCCCGACGCAATATACAAACATTCTTAACAAGCATCCCCGGCAGTCTTGATCCGAGATTGTTCCCCGGTGGTATACAGACATTCAGTGGAGTCACTTCCCCAGTCCAATCTCAAAGTTTCCCCAGGAGAGTCCCGTCCAGAAGTTTCCCCAGGAAAGTGGAATCCATCTCCCCAGCAGGAAGCTTACCCCCAGTAGATTCTGGAAGCTTGTCACCCGCAGAGTGCGAACGCTCCCCCGACTTTATTCAGAAGGTTATTTCCCTACCAGGATATAACTGGGTTATCCTCAGCCAAAAGCCACGGAAAGATCGTCCTCGGCGAAGTCTTCCTATCCCCAGCGGAGTCTATTAAAAACTTCCAACATAACAATGGTATCCCCAGCGGAGTCTATTAAAACTTCCAACATAACAACGGTATCCCCAGCGAAGTTATCATCAACATCTCAACAGAGAACCTCTCTTCCCACAGAGTATTGTTCCCCAGCAAGATCGCTAGAATAATTTCCCCCCACAGAGTAATCTCCAAGTTTATTCCCCAACGGAGTCATCTTCTCCTACCGGTATTCTTGCAACCATCATCCCCAGCGGAAACAACGAAGCTCTATTCTTCAACATTAGCCCAGGATTTAACTTCCCGGCACCCGTCAAGGATTTATTTTCCTAAAAAAAAAAAACATACATTCATAAACATCGCATTTCCATACATTATAGCATGCATATACGCATCATGAACATATAATCTCATCACGCATGTCATACATCATGACATCGCATACAACTAACGTTTTGTCTTTTCAGGACAAAAGTTAATACAAAGATGATTGCTATCAATAGTCGTGATTCCAGATCCGATTCCTGTATCTCGCCAGGGTGTATCTGTTGACGGCTATATTCCAGACTCGATTCCTGTATCTCGCCAGGGCACGTCTGAAGAGTTTGAGGATCCGATTCCTGTATCTTGCCAGGGTGTATCCGTTGACGACTAACGTTACCAGACTCGATTCCTGTATCTCGCCAGGGCACGTCTAAAGGGTTCGAAGATCCGATTCCTGTATCTTGCCAGGGTGTATCTATTGACGACCAACATTACCAGACTCGATTCCTGTATCTCGCCAGGGCACGTCTGAAGGGTTCGAAGATCCGATTCCTGTATCTTGCCAGGGTGTATCTGTTGACGACCAACATTACCAGACTCAATTCCTGTATCTCGCCAGGGCACGTCTGAAGGGTTCGAAGATCCGATTCCTGTATCTTGCCAGGGTGTATCTGTTGACGACCAACATTACCAGACTCGATTCCTGTATCTCGCCAGGGCACGTCTGAAGGGTTCGAAGATCCGATTCCTGTATCTTGCCAGGCTGTATCTGTTGACGACCAACATTACCAGACTCGATTCCTGTATCTCGCCAGGGCACGTCTGAAGAGTTCGAAGATCTGATTCCTGTATCTTGCCAGGGTGTATCTGTTGACGACCAACATTACCAGACTCGATTCCTGTATCTCGCCAGGGCACGTCTGAAGAGTTCGAAGATCCGATTCCTGTATCTCGCCAGGGGCTGACGAATTCACGCTGAACACTCAGAAGCAAACGAAGAAGAACGATGAACCTCCATGAACGTGCCGCTGTACACAAACCCTAGAATTCGTTCCCAAATGAAAACACAAGTGAAACCCTAAGATGGCTTGAGCCTGAACGTGGGCCTTGCCCGTTCTGCATACCCAAAGCCCATTAAAATGCTTACCTTTTTTAACAAACATTTTATTAACACTAACTTTTTTTTATATAAACAATATATTCTTTTTTTTTTATTCTTTACAAAATCACATTGATACTAACACATAAAATACATTTTATTACACCATATAATAAATATTGAAATTAATTGTCATTTAATTTGTTTATAATAAATATTGAAAATACTTTTCATTTAATTTGTACATAATAAATAACAATACTTTTTTTACACGATTTAAATTCCTAACATTTAATGAGGATATTCTTTTGTATATATTAAACACAAACTACAAAGATACATTTTTATACACAATATAATTAAATTGAAAACATTTTCTTTTCTTTAAAACATTCTTTTCATACATATCAAAATACAAGATTACAAGACCAATTAATTAAATAGACGTTTAATTTTTCTTTAGGTCAAAACAAATACCTAACAATACCTTCTTAAATTCATATTGTCGCACATGTAAATAATCACTTACACAATACATCTCATACTTACACAATACATTCACATTGCCCCTATACACATTTGCTTATACATTGATATTCATTATTTACATTTGATCGCAAATTCGATTTGGTTGTAACTTATTGGATACTATAAGTCTCATCCCCATTTGTGAATATTGTACCCCCACTCCCGGATACTATTTTGTAATAGCGTAGACTTTACATTTTCGCAATTTACCGCTTTCAATTATACCATGGTTAGACCTAGGGTTTGCATGTATATAAAATCAAACGTTAGATAACCTAATACAAGACAAATACATGAAATCAATACACAATCACACTTGCACCCTCTAGGGTAATCCCACATGTTGTCTTCCAAAATGGGCCATGCTTGCACGTCGAGTATCTTTGGCAAAATGAATTCAAAATGATCATAGTCCCTCGATAATACTTTCAAAATGTTGCCTAAACAAATGATCAAGTTCCTCAAAGCAAATTGCCAAAGACACTTGGCATCATTGCATTCATGGTCCATACGATGACCCGCGCCCGTCCCGAACAAACTTCCTAAACGCAAGATTGCCCATCAAATACAATGGTGGAACAAAATTGTTAAAAAGGGGTTAAAACATAACAAAAACCTTTGAGTACAATAGGGTAGACAAAACTTTTAGTTACTTGAGATCAACTTGCAAAAACACTTGCCTTCTTTTCAAAAAACCATAATCCACGACACTTTCAAACAAACTCTCAAAGACATTTGAAACATCTTTTCGAAAAGATCCACACTTTTGTAAAACACTCAAACATGAGTCAAATACATTGGTTGCCTAAGACAAGGCATCTCTTCAAAAACATTTTCAAACACACACACACACACACACCATTTTTAAAGCAATCAAGGCAAGTGATCTAAAAAAAACCAAGTAACTAAGAGCCCATGGGTAACCATGGATGAAAAGGGTGCTAATATCTTCCCTTTTCATAATCTACCCCCCGAACCCACGAAATATCTCAAAAGGTTTTTGCTGTGCTTTTTTAACCTTTCCTTTAGGATAAAATAAAAAGTCGGTGGCGACTCTTGCTTAACCGCACAAGTGCGAATACGAACGCGAAACCACAGTCAGTTCTCCCACCGTATCACAACTATATTCTTCGGACTCGATTCCTGTATCTTGCTAGGGTACGTCTGAAGAGTTTAAAGATTCGATTCCTGTATCCAGCCAGGGCACATCTACACAAAGAGTTTGAAGATCAACTCCTGTAACAGGCCAGGTAATTATTTTCTTTCTCAGGTACGCAAATTCTCGCTAAAGAATCTCTTACGCGATCAACAACCTCCCGATGGCATCTATAAGCCCATCCACATACCAACAGTCTCCAAATGGCATCTATAAGCCCATTCCCAACAAAGTTCAGTCACACTTCCAGATGGCATTTATAAGCCCATCTTCCTATCCGTCAATCTCCAAATGGCATCTGTAAGCCCATTCCCACCATCATACTGCTGACACTCTACTATGTGGGTGCAAATTTCTGGGCACTCTAGTGTTCAATCATCTTCCACCTTCGGATTACGAAAGGCACGCCAGCCAATCTACATCCTCGGGTCTAAGAAGATTGAACAGGGGCAACTGTTGCACCCCAAAATTTGCCCTCCCATACTCTTCAAGATTTGCCAAGATCAAGCTTCAAAATCTCAAGGATTGCACAGTCCAATTGCCTCCTAACACAGTCAAAATTAGGGTTTTGGTTCTGGCAAAGAAGTTGAAGTTTTCAAGGGTCCAATCAAGTCCCACATGCCTATATACATTGTCAAGCATTCATATGCCAAGTTTCAGGACTCACAGCATCAAATTGCACAGTCAAAAACCCTAGATGCTTCACGGTCAACTACAGGGGCAAAATGGTCATTTGACAGTCAAAAGTCAAATGTTTTGGTAAACATCTCATTTTGAAGCCACAAACATCATTTGATCAATTCTTGATCATGATTCTCAAAGCATGGCTTAAAAAGTCTCAAGATGCAAAAGTTTTTATTTTTGGACAGCTGAAAAAGTCAACTGCAAATTGACCAAGGCATAACTTCCACATGGTTTATCAGAAAAATCCCATACAAATCTCATTTTTAATAGAATGACATTTCCTACAACTCATCTTCACACTTCAAGTCCAAGAAATGCTCTCACAAAAAGTTATCAATCTCAGCATTATAGGTCATTTTCAAAAGTCAACAAAAAGGCACTTTAAGTCAAAGACCATAACTTGCGATTGGTAAATCAAAATGACATGGGACCAAAGACATTGGTTAGAGGACTTCAAGACCTTTCCAAAATGTCCAAGAACATGATCAAAGCTTAAAAATTGAGTAAGATATGCCTTGTGGAAGTTGGGAAATGTTTGGGAATTTTGAAAAGTCAACTTTGCATAAAAAGCCTCAAAATTGCTAATGGGCCACAAATTCTTCCATGAATCATTACCCAAAAGCTATGCACGACCCATTAAGCTAAAAGGGAGTTATTTTCTTATTTTTAATTAATTAATTGAATTTTTAATCTTATTAATTCATTTAATCAAATTTAATTATGAGAAAAATACTAAACAATGGTTTTAAATCTTTTTGTGCAGCATATTCTTCCATTTATGAACCAAATATCTCGTGTACTACCTCAAGGGAACAAAATCTTCCATAATTAGCATGAAAAAAGATTGGAAAATTTTTGACAAAATCAAATATTTGAATCATGAATGCATAGACTTTGGGCCTGGTTTTCTTGACCTAATTCCATCCTCATACATATGCAAAGCTAACCTAATGCTGAGACACACAGAAGCTGCGCAGGAATCAAAGAACCAAAGTGCATTTTTTTCACAAAAAAGTTGAACACTGAAATCCTAGTTAGAGGGCGATTCAAGGCTTGAAAAGTATCCCAAAGCATTGCTGGACCATCAAGGAACGTGTTGCAATCAAGAACACATCTCCAGACCTCAAGAATTGGTAGAACAGTGTGGCACTTTTCATGAATTTTTCAATTATCGTGTTTCAATTTACATGCATTATTCATGTCTTTTAACTGTTGATTTATACTAATATGAATGTGCTGAAGCTAATGGTGCCCTTTGATTGAATTAATACTGCCTGTACAAGAATTCACCATGAATGCATTTTAGGGTTTCAGAAGCTTTGAATTAGGGGTTCCTTAATATGGAAAAATTGGCCTTTCAAACTGGTACCAATGGATTCCTGGCAACAAGATGAACTGAACTCACACCTTGCGCCTTTTTTATATTGATCTATGTGCTAATCGCTATTTTCAGATTTTGCAGTTAGTGGGGGTTTAAAACCCCCGCTATTCATTTTTATTTACAGGCATATGAAGAAGACGAAGCTGGCGTGTCAAAGCATTACTGGATAGTTTAAATATTGGCGCGTGATTTTTGTTTTCTACCAATAGCGCTTGCTTTCTCTTATATTAATTATGCTCCATAATAATAACAGATGCGCGCACTAGCTCGGTTGGTTGATGAAGTGGCATGCAGGTACTGGGACATGGGTTCGATTCCCAGGTCCCCTCTCATATTTCATAATTTTGTCATTAACATGTTTCCATGCAGCGTCTCCTTCAAAGACCACAATACGCCTTCACATCCAAGCCTGCCAAGTGTCCCTGATGGTCAATCCAAAGGCCAGAATGTGCAGTCTACCATACACGCTAGTCAACCACTCTGCACGCAAGCGCTGGAAAGTCAAAAAGGACCTGATTCAATGGGCCAAATTGCTTCCAAAACACCTCCAAATTGGGTCTGAATACCCCCATTGTTTGTATTTCTTTTTCTAATTTCCTTTTCTTTCCCTCTTTTTATTTTAATTGTTTTTTTGTTTTATTCAATCCATAAAATTAATTTTCATAATAAAACCAGAAAAATCAAAAACTAAAAATATGTTTATTTAATATTTACTTCATTAATATTTTTGTAAATAAATTTTAATAATCAATTTAGTTTAATTTAGGGTTTTCAATTTTAATCTTTTCTTAAATAACTAAAATATGTAGAAATTAGGTTTTTAGCATTTTTATTCTTTTTTCTTAATAAACAAATTTTTCTTATTATCATTATTATTAATTAATTTATTTTGTAAATAAACATATACATAAATATTTTAGTAAATTAGGTTAAACTTTAATATTTTTCTTTAATAATTAAAAATAACTTAGAATTAGGGTTTCTTTTAATTTTAATTTTAATTTTCTTATTCCATTAAATACCAAAAACATAAAAAAACATTTCTTTTCTTTTAATTAAATAATTCATTAACCTTTCATTCAATTTAATTTCAAAAGGGTCCAACGCCCTCGAACGTTCAATTTTTATTTCGTTTCGCATGTTATTTTATTTTCCTTTGTGAATATTATGTAATTGCTCAAGCCTTGTAATAGTAATTAGGAATTTATTTACTTTCCGCATTTTTTATTCAAAACGGGTCTTTGTTAATTTGGCGATGTATAGACCCGCGCCTTGTAATAGCGTAGAATTTTACTTTCCGCACTTTAATTTCCGCACTTTTAAACTGCTAACTTGCATGAAAGAATGAATGACTAATTAAAAACAAGCGTAGATCACCACAAATGCATGATCAAAGACAAATATTAACATGAAAATAACACACAAATTCACACACCACTCTTAGGGTACGTCTCACTGTTGCCTTGCCTTCGAAACGTGGTCGTCGAGTATAGGACGTTTTAGTAAGTCCTTATGTCCATGACATGATCCAGTTGCCTCGAAACGGTTGCCTCGGAATTAAAAAGGATCAATGGCATAAGGGTAGCTTCTAAGGTGTCCTACTGTTGCTCTGGTGACCATACTGTCCCTACAAACGAATTGACCCGAACACCTCCAACGGTGGTGCTACCTACCTCTCAATGGTGGGATGGCACTACCTTCAGGACATTTACACAGCCTAATTCCTTAGGGTAGGTAGATGACTCATAGATACTTGCTCTATTCAAAAACAAATCAAAAAACTCTTTTCACACCGACACTTTCAAAAAAAAAAGCTTTGAAATTAATTTTTCAAACACTCTTGAGGACTGATACAAGAGTCGATCTGAAATCTTTAAAACGAAACTTTTTCAAACTCACTCACAATTGAAAAGCAAACACTTTTGAAAACACAATGAGCAAGTATCTAAGAGCCCATGGATAACCATGGATAGAAAGGGTGCTAACACCTTCCCTTTCTATAAATCTACCTCCCGAACCGAGAAACTATCTCATAAGGAATTTTGCTGTGCTTTTGTCCTGTCCATGTTGGAGAAAATAAAAGATAGTGGCGACTCTTGCTTCTGCGACATTTCGCGAACCAGCGTTAAACAGTCAGTTCCAGATCCACCGATCACAGAACTGGCGACTCTGCTGGGGAAACTAATAAGTGAGGTGTACCTTAGGACTAAGATCACTTGTGTTTTCAATTGTCTGAATTGTTTGCTTTTAAATTGTGGGACTGTCTCGGGAGTTCTATAGATCCTAACCCGGATCTGGGGATACCTTCTTAGAAAGTAGCAACAAGGCTGTGAGGGAACTGTGTGGGGTATACCGACATGGTTGAAGCAGTCTGCTACGTTGATGCGGCACTTTGGTGTGTACCGGTAACCCTTGAGTTCAGTCAAGGAGAGTACGGGGCCGCCGCGTGGTGTCGTGAAGCATCAACTGACCTTAGGAACCTTAATTGAACCATCTTGGCCTCTTTAGGGTAGTGAGATAACTGACTTTGGTGCAGTCCGAGGTTGGTTGATACTCGATACTACACTCAATTGAGGGTTGTTTTCTTGGAATATTTAGGTCGCCAGTTCAGTGGCTAAATCGAAACGATGAACAATGAAAGCAATCCAATGATATTGGGACCCTTAGAACCTGGTTACTTCTGATAGGACAGGTTGAGCCCACCAACTTCAAGAGGGTAATACCCGGACCCCATGCTGGCCTAAACTCTAAGGGTTGTGGTGTGACTTTTGTGCCTTACCATGTTTGCTCTTGTGAATATTTGTGGTGTGTTTAATCATAGCATCATGACATCATACAGCATCATATGCATTGACTAACCATTTCAGGGGTTCGAATCTTCATCTTTGTTCTTGTTTTGTAGGACATGGAAACTGTTCGCAGAAAGACAATTCAGATCAGCCTTGTAAGGATCCCTCCTTAGCTTAAGGAACTTATATCCAGGATTCCCGAGAGCTCTTCTTTCAGTGAAAGGAATGGAAGACTCATCAGCTTGGTCAACACCAACATTGAGGAAGATATGATAAAGGTCCTGTTCCAGTTCTTTGACCCTTTGCACCACTGTTTTACTTTCCTGGATTATCAACTGGTGCCTACATTGGAAGAGTTCTCCCGGCTTTTGAAGATCCCTATCCTTGATCAACTACCCTACAACGGTACGGAAAAGGAACCCAAATTGGAAGAGATTGCTAGAGCACTACGCCTACAACCATCTGACCTCAAGGGACATTGGGAAGTCAGAAGTGGTATCAAAGGGTTCTTAGCCAGGTTTCTGTTTGAGAAGGCCCAAGAATGTTGGAACTCCCTTGACCTACAAGCTTTTGAAGAAGTTGTGGCCCTCCTTGTCTATGGTTTGGTGTTGTTCCCTAATCCAGATCAGCTTATAGATATCAGTGTTGTCCAGATCTTCATGTCCAGGAATCATATACCTACGTTGCTTGGGGACATCCTTCACTCATGTTACACTCGAACCATGAGAAAAATAGGTGTTCTTATGTGTTGTACTCCTCTCCTGGGAAGGTGGTTTATTTCGCACCTTCCGCAATCAGTTTTGAAGAACGAGCGGGGTTTGAGATGGTCACAACGATTGATGACTCTTACACATGCAGATATACATTGGTGCTCTCGGTCCAGAGAGGATGTCACTATCATTGATCGTTGTAGGGAGTACCTTAATGTTCCTTTACTTGGAATCAGAGGAGGTATCACTTACAACCCGTGTCTGGCTTGGAGACAGTTTGGTTATGCCCGGAGGGACGGCCCTCATGACATGTTAATTCCTGACATATTTTTTGACTTCGACAATGATGCCCAAGGACTTCGCCAGAGATTTATCATAGCTTGGAGGATGCCCAACAAGATAGACAGCAAGACACTGGGGCACAGGAACTCCATCCCGTTGGAGCCTTATCTCAAGTGGGTACGAGCCCGCTCCCAGAAGTTAGTAATGCCTTATCCTCATGTTCTCCCGGTGATCAAAGAGCCAGTTTTGGAAGGAGAGGTGCCCTACACCATTCAACATCCTGATATGCCTACATCCTGGAAAGAAATGCAGAAGAGCTGGATCCAGCTTAAGGAAGAACGAAATTCTCTTGAGTCCAGTCTACATGCTAGTGAGAAGAAGGTCTTGGAGCTCACCCGCCTACTGCACGAGGAGAGGAATCTCAACACCTACATTGCTCCGAAGAGGATGCGTAGTGTCTTTTGGGATTGATTTGCTTTGTAATGTTTGCCCATGAGGCTTTGATGTACTGAACAATTATTTTCTTAATGATAACGTGTGTTCCTTTTTGTCTACAACAAATTTGAACTTTCGAACCCTTGAATGCATTGCATAAACACATATCATGCATCATGTGCATAGCAGGTACTCTTCGTTTCAGGTTGCTTAATGTTCTTCGCTGTTTATTTCAGCATCATGAACCCTGAATCATCTACCGAGCAGTCTATCAAGGCCCTTCAGGCTCAGAACGCCCAATTTCAAGAGCTGATCATGGGTTTGGCCTAAGGTCAAGAGGAGCTGAAGGCTTTGCTGGTTAAGAAGAAGAAGAAGAAGAAAACTGTTCTATTCAACACGGGCCGGAGGTTTGGTAACACATTGCAGAATGAGGAAGCTGGTTCTTCTGTAGGAAAAGACAGTCCCCAAGGGGGAAGGGCTCCTAGTCCGGTGGTCTCTGACAACGAGACTGATTTTAATGAGGAGCAGTATCCTCCAGCTGAAGACAGATATAAGCAGTTGGAAGACCGTCTGAATGCCATGGAAATTCAACAAGTGCCTGGTTTGGATTTCGGAGACTTGGGTATGTCTTCTGGTGTGGTCGTCCCACACAAGTTCAAAGCACCATCTTTCGCCAAGTATGACGGGGCGTCCTGCCCTAAGCTACATCTCAGATCTTATGTGCGGAAGATTCAGCCGTATACTGTGGACAAGAACTTGTGGATCCACTTCTTCCAGGAGAGTCTTTCAGGGACTCATCTCGAATGGTTCTATCAGCTGGATGGAACCAAGGTTCGTAACTGGGAGGAGTTGGCTACTGCTTTTTACAAGCAGTATCAATATAATGCCGACCTCGCACCTACACGTACCCAACTCCAGGGTATGTCACTAGGATCGGGAGAAGGTTTTAAAGAGTATGCGCAGAAGTGGAGGGACCTGGCTGGCAGGGTGCAGCCACCATTAACAGACCGTGAGTTAGTGGATATGTTCTTGGGGACCCTATTTGGGCCATTCTTTAATCATCTTATTGGTAACTCATCTGCAGGGTTCACAGACCTCATTCTGACTGGGGAAAGGATAGAGGCTGGTATGAAGTCAGGAAAGATTCAGAAGGGTGCATCTTCAAGTTCTGAGAAGAAACCTTTTAAGAAGGAGGCCAATGTTGTGTATGGGCCTAGGAGACAAGATAAACCAGAACGCCGCCAAGCTGTCAACGCGGTGGTTATTGCTAAGCCTGTTGCCGCTCCTCGGCAAGCTAATCAACCAAGGGGTGAGAGACCCAGAAGAGATTACACTCGGCTGAGTATGACCTTGTCACAAATCTTGCCGCAGCTACTATCAACCAACTTGGTGACCGTCAGAGAGGCTCCGAAGGTCGTGAATACTGCATCTCCTAAGTATAATCCAAATGCCCGTTATGCTTATCACTCTGATAGCCCGGGGCATTCTACTGATGACTGCTGGGCCCTAAGGAAAAAGGTGCAGGACCTTATCGATGCTAAGGAGGTACAATTTGAGGCACCTGAGAAACCCAATGTAGTGACAGCTCCCCTGCCTGACCATGGAGTGAATGCTATCAGGGATGATGACGAAGTGGAAGAATCTGAGTTTGACAGCTGGATTTACTCAACAACCAACGGTGGACCAAGAAACTGGACTGCCAAAGACTCTATGCCTGTTACTTTTGTCAGCCAGTAATGAACTTCTTTGTTTTGGATTTGTAATAAACAATAAACTAAAACTTTATGGCCCGGTGTCTTACCCGGGGCACCGTTGGCTTCATTTGTGAGGGCTTATTAACTGTCATTGCCATATATCATGAATAAAGACATTGGACGTTTTTCGTATTTCAAATCTTGTGCTCCCTTTCTTTCTTTCTTTCTTTATATATTGCAAAACAACTATATTTACACACACTCACCCATATAGGTTTCAATCCACTCTGGATCTCACTGGCAACGACTCTGCTACCGCCAGTTATGACTTCGAAAATCCGATCAACTTAGCCGAAGATGAAGGTGAAGATGATTGCGAAGTGCCTGGCGAGCTTGCAAGACTGTTACTCCAGGAAGAGAGGGCCATTCAGCCACATGAAGAGCCAGTGGAAACGATAAATCTGGGTACTGAGATAGACCGAAAGGAAGTTAAGATTGGTGCCAATCTAGAGCTCAGCGTGAAACAACGGTTGACTCAGATGTTGCATGATTATGTGGAGATCTTTGCCTGGTCCTACGAAGACATGCCTGGGTTGGATACCGACATCGTAGTTCATCATTTGCCTACCAAGGAAGACTTCCCTCCGGTGAAGCAAAAGGTCCGCTGTATGTGTCCAGAAATGTCCGAGAAGATCAAAGCTGAGGTCATGAAACAGTTTGATGCCGGTTTTCTTGTAGTGACTTCTTACCCGCAGTGGGTTGCCAATGTGGTTCCAGTGCCAAAGAAAGATGGTAAGGTCAGAATGTGTGTTGACTACAGGGATTTGAACAGGGCCAGCCCCAAGGATGACTTCCCCTACCTCACATTAATGTTCTGGTTGACAATACTTCTCAGCACAGGGTATTCTCTTTCACGGATGGCTTTTCAGGTTATAAACAGATCAAGATGGCTCCTGAAGATATGGAAAAGACTACCTTTGTTCCTCAGTGGGTCACCTTCTGCTACAAGGTCATGCCATTCGGGTTGAAAAATGTTGGGGCAACCTACCAACGTGCCATGGTTGCTTTATTTCATGACATGATCCACCATGAGATTGAAGTGTATGTCGACGACATGATTGCAAGGTCCCAAACTGAGAAAGAACACCTTGACCATCTGCAGAAACGGTTTGACCGTTTGAAACTGTACAAGCTGAGGTTGAACCCGAACAAGTGCACCTTCGAGGTAAGATCTGGAAAGTTGTTAGGCTTCGTCGTAAGTGACAAGGGTATTCAAGTGGACCCTGCCAAGGTTAAAGCCATTCAAGAGATACCAGTTCCTAAGACAGAGAAAAAGGTCAGAGGCTTTCTAGGACGTCTGAATTACATTGCTCGATTCATCTCGCATCTGACTGCTACCTGTGAACCAATCTTCAAGCTGCTGAAGAAAGATCAGGTGGTACGTTGGAATGATGAATGTCAGGCCGCTTTTGATAGAATCAAAGAGTATCTCCAAGAACCACCCATTCTTATGCCACCGGTTGAAGGGAGACCTCTAATACTATACCTGACAGTACTTGACAGCTCAATGGGGTGTGTGCTGGGGCAGCATGACGAGTCTGGCTGAAAAGAGAATGCCATTTATTACCTTAGCAAAAAGTTTACCGACTATGAGACCCGATACTCACTGCTCGAGAAAACTTGCTGCGCTTTGGTATGGGCTGCTCGCCGGCTGAGACAGTATATGCTGACTCACACTACTCTGTTGATTTTAAAGATGGATCCAATAAAGTACATATTCGAAAAGCCTGCTCTGTCTGGGAGAATAGCAAGATGGAAAATGATCTTGACAGAATACGACATCCAGTACACGACTCAGAAAGCCATCAAAGGAAGTGTATTGGCAGACCACTTGGCACACCAGGCAGTGGACGACTACCAGTCAATGAACTTCGAGTTTCCAGACGAGAGCATCATGATAGTGACTGATTGTGAAGTACCTGGACCGGATGAAGGACCTGAGGAAGGATCCCGATGGTCTATGCACTTTGACGGAGCCTCCAACGCTTTGGGTAACGGCATTGGCGCTGTGATCATTTCCCCTAAAGGCACTCATACTCCACTCACTGCCCGGCTATGTTTCAACTGCACCAACAACATGGCGGAGTATGAGGCATGCATCATGGGTCTTCAAGTTGCGATTGACTTAAGGATCAAGTTTCTGAGTGTCTTCGGAGATTCCGCTCTCGTGATCAATCAGATCAAAGGAGAGTGGGATATGAAACATCTGAACCTTATTCCTTACAAAGAATGTGTGTTGACATTGATCCCCCACTTCACAGAGATAACTTTTGAACATTTCCCAAGAGAGGAGAATCAGTTGGCGGACGCGTTAGCTACGATGTCTTCCATGTTCAAAGTCAAGTGGGACAATGAGGCTCCCCTGATCATTATCTGGAAATTGGACGAACCTGCATACTGTTGTGATCTGGAGGCTGAGGTAGTAATTGAAAAACCCTGGTACCATGAGGTGAAGAGATACTTGGAGGCTCAAGAATACCCTGAAGGTGCATTTGTCAACGATAAGAAGTTTCTGAGAAGGTTCACAGCGAAGTTCTTCCTTAGCAACGGCATTCTGTACAAGCGAAACCATGATTCGACCTTGCTGCGTTGTGTAGATAAGACTGAAGCAGAAAGGATCATGGCGGAGTTGCATGAAGGTACATTTGGAACACACTCCAGTGGACACACCATGGCAAAGAAAATCCTTCGGGCAGGATATTTCTGGTCCATTATGGAAGCTGACTGTTACCAACATTCTCGGACATGCCATAAATGCCAGATATATGCAGATAAGGTGCACGTTCCTCCAGTTCCTCTGAATGTCTTGACAGCACCTTGGCCTTTTGCTATGTAGGGCATTGATATGATCTGCGAGATTAAACCTACGGCATCCAACGGGCATCGCTTCATTCTGGTGGCGATTGATTACTTTACAAAGTGGGTTGAAGCAGCTTCATATGCCACTGTAACCAAGAATGTCGTGGCACGGTTCTTTCGGCATAACCTGATCTGTCGATACGGTGTCCCGGAAAGGATCATTACGGACAACGGTACCAATCTTAATAACAAGATGATCACTGAGCTCTACGAGCAATTCAAGATACAGCACCACAACTCTTCTCCTTACCGGCCAAAGATGAATGGGGTTGTAGAAGCAGCTAATAAGAATATCAAAAAGATTATGCAGAAGATGACAGTGACCTACAAAGATTGGCACGAGATGTTACCATTCGCTCTTCATGGGTACCGTACCTCAGCAAGGACGTCAACCAGGGCAACTCCCTTTTCCTTGGTCTACGGCATGGAGGCAGTCTTACCGATTGAGGTGCAGATACCCTCTCTCCGGATAATGAAGGATGCAGATCTGAGCGAAGATGATTGGATCCAGACACGACTTGATCAGTTAAATCTAATCGACGAAAAGAGACTCACTGCTATTTGTCATGGTCAAACGTATCAAAAGCGGATGATCAGGGTATTTAACAAGAAAGTCAGACCACAAGAGTATCAAGTTGGGGATCTGGTAATCAAACGCATCATCCTTCCTCAGAGTGATCCCAGGGGCAAATGGACCCCTACGTACGAAGGGCCATTTGTGGTTAAACATGTGTTCTCAGGAGGAGCCATGATTCTGACCACCATGGATGGTGACGACCTTCCTCACCCCGCCAATGCAGACATAGTAAAAAGATACTACGCATGATAAAAGACCCGCTAGGTTGACATACCTAGGCAAAAATTAGGGCTTCTCGGCGAACCAAAAGGGTTCGGGCAAAATGAGGGATGAAATGAAAAAATTTGTACACCCGGCAAGCAAAAACCTGAAAAGGCGGCTTGGGCAAAAACGGGTATCCCGATGGACTGAAAACCCGCAAGGGCGGTCCAGACAAAAGTTAGGGATTAAAGAGTAATACTATGTCTCATTGGATCACTTCGCATCCAGAATCCGGTATCAACACCAAGTTCAGACGGCATCGATCAATCAACTTCATCGTCAACTGAGCAGCAAAGTGATGAGACGCTCGAAGATATAAAGGCGATAGCAGAGTTGAAACCCAGTGGGATTATTCTTTTCACATAGCTGTTTTGTTTTCCCGTTTTCACAAATTGTATAAACTCTTTTATTCGGCGGTGTTCTCCTACTAGGACGTCAGCCTCTTGTACATAAACGCCTATTTACAGGCAAATTCAAAAATCAATATAAATTCACTTTTCAGACAAATTGCCAATTGTTTTTCCTTTTTCTGTTTTGTTTTGCGAAGAACGTCCAAGGTTCAATTTGTGATATATGCATTTGACGATAATTGCTAACTCATAAATATTTGCATGCGAAACAAAGGATTAATTACAGGTAACATTAGAAACAGGGGCAATAATGAGTCGTCTAAGCGATTTAATTGCTCTGTCCACCAAGGTACCAAGGTAAGTTCAGCTGAAGAACGTAACCAAGATATCTTAATTCCCCAGAGAGTGAGCCAGCAAGTCAATACACTCTCCCCAAGCAGAGTTATCCTGTCAGCCTTAAGGAAACAGGGTATCCCCAACAGATCTCAATATTCCCCGGCGTAATATACAAACATTCTTAACAAGCATCCCCGGCAGTCTTGATCCGAGATTGTTCCCCGGTGGTATACAGACATTCAGTGGAGTCACTTCCCCAGTCCAATCTCAAAGTTTCCCCAGGAGAGTCCAGACCAGAAGTTTCCCCAGGAAAGTGGAATCCATCTCCCCAGCAGGAAGCTTACCCCCAGTAGATTCTGGAAGCTTGTCACCCGCAGAGTGCGAACGCTCCCCCGACTTTATTCAGAAGGTTATTTCCCTACCAGGATATAACTGGGTTATCCTCAGCCAAAAGCCACGGAAAGATCGTCCTCGGCGAAGTCTTCCTATCCCCAGCGGAGTCTATTAAAAACTTCCAACATAACAATGGTATCCCCAGCGGAGTCTATTAAAACTTCCAACATAACAACGGTATCCCCAGCGAAGTTATCATCAACATCTCAACAGAGAACCTCTCTTCCCACAGAGTATTGTTCCCCAGCAAGATCGCTAGAATAATTTCCCCCCACAGAGTAATCTCCAAGTTTATTCCCCAACGGAGTCATCTTCTCCTACCGGTATTCTTGCAACCATCATCCCCAGCGGAAACAACGAAGCTCTATTCTTCAACATTAGCCCAGGATTTAACTTCCCGGCACCCGTCAAGGATTTATTTTCCTAAAAAAAAAAAACATACATTCATAAACATCGCATTTCCATACATTATAGCATGCATATACGCATCATGAACATATAATCTCATCACGCATGTCATACATCATGACATCGCATACAACTAACGTTTTGTCTTTTCAGGACAAAAGTTAATACAAAGATGATTGCTATCAATAGTCGTGATTCCAGATCCGATTCCTGTATCTCGCCAGGGTGTATCTGTTGACGGCTATATTCCAGACTCGATTCCTGTATCTCGCCAGGGCACGTCTGAAGAGTTTGAGGATCTGATTCTTGTATCTTGCCAGGGTGTATCCGTTGACGACTAACGTTACCAGACTCGATTCCTGTATCTCGCCAGGGCACGTCTGAAGGGTTTGAAGATCTGATTCCTGTATCTTGCCAGGGTGTATCTGTTGACGACCAACATTACCAGACTCGATTCCTGTATCTCGCCAGGGCACGTTTGAAGGGTTCGAAGATCCGATTCCTGTATCTTGCCAGGGTATATCTGTTGATGACCAACATTACCAGACTCGATTCCTGTATCTCGCCAGGGCACGTCTGAAGGGTTCGAAGATCTGATTCATGTATCTTGCCAGGGTGTATCTGTTGACGACCAACATTACCAGACTCGATTCCTGTATCTCGCCAGGGCACGTCTGAAGAGTTTGAAGATCTGATTCCTGTATCTTGCCAGGGTGTATCTGTTGACGACCAACATTACCAGACTCGATTCCTGTATCTCGCCCGGGCACGTCTGAAGAGTTCGAAGATCCGATTCCTGTATCTCGCAAGGGTGTATCTGTTGATGACTATTGTTGTACCCCAAAATTTGCCCTCGCATTTTTCCACAAGAAATCTCAGCTTCAGGCGTTTCCTGATTTTTCGAACTGGCTCAAGAATCGGTTAAACAGATTTTTCTCGTCAGTCAGGACACAATTAGGGTTTTACTGATTTTTAGGGCTCCGGAATATTTCACCCAAGTTGGCTTAGGGTTTTGGTTGATTCTGACTCAATTGGGATCAGGTGAACGTTCTTTGGCATTTAATCAGGAATTAAGGTTTTATGGGCATATTCTCAGAAAAATTAAAATTCCACAGCACTTTGCAAGTTATTCCAAGATTCGGGTTGAATTCGCATTGTTTTGATTTAATCAGTAAAAGAGGCAGTTGGTTTGAATTCATGTTGTTTTGTTTGAGCCAGTCAAAAGAAATACGCAGTTTGGATTTACAGTGTTTGTTGAAAATCAGTGAAAAGGGAATGCGCCTGATCAATGTTTTGATTAACTGTTGATTTCTTTGGAGATACCAGGTTTAATTGATCGATGTGCTAAAGCATTGTTTATTTTAATTATTTATTATTCTAAATTAAATGATTGAAATTTATTTTTCAATTATTTTTATTCAAAGAGTTTTAAATAATAAATAAACAATAAAGAGAAAACAGAATTAAATTGGATAATGGAAACTTTTATTTATTCTTAAATTAACTGTACAATTATTGTTTATAATTTAATTACAAACAATGGTTTTACATTGATTTAAATTTAAATAAAAAGAAAAACTATCCTATTTTTTTCTAATTCTTCATTCTTCACTTTGTTCCTCTCCATCCAAATATTCATCTGCAAAAGAAAAGGAGAAAAGTCAAATAACAGTTAAATTGAAAAGACAGATAAAAGACAGTTCATCATTAAGGGCCACTGATTGGGATCAGTTAACCCTCTCTGCAAATCACGGGACTTCTCCCGGTTCACAAAGAGGGAAGAATTTTTATGCAAAGTTGAAAAAATGCAAAGTGTCAAAAATACATAAGTTCAAAATGTCAAACTGCACAAACTCAATCTCAAACTCCAAGTTCAAACCAAACTGAAAAAATCCAGATTACAACTTTCTATCAAAATCCAAAAAGTACAGTTTACTGTCAAAATGCCAAAAAGTCCACCCAAGCTGTCAAAGAAAAGAGGATTGGGCAAAGATATCAAAAGGAGAAAAGTACAAAAGCTGTCAAAAGAAAAGATAAAATATGCAGAGGAAATTTGTTAAGCAAGCAAGACACTCTCTTTTCATCATTTCCCAACAAATGGCCACTTTCAGAACTAAAAGTACAGAAAAGAAACATATTTTAACATCTTCAACTGTACTGAGAGAAGAAAAGAGAGAAAAGTAAGCAGTTTTTTAGGCTTTAGGCAGGAAGACAGAAGGACAAAAACAAAACACAGTGGATAAGGCATAGAAAAGAAACATATACAAAAAGAACAACACAGTTCAGGACAAAAAAGAGGAGAAACAATACAAACTGAGATACAAACTGCTAAGCATCCACCTGCACAAAACCTCAAGCAAAACCTGCATATGCAAGTTACACACATAACCTGCTGAAACAAAACCATTACCTGCTGTCAAACATAAAAGCTTGCATCAGCTTAACCAGAACCTCAAAAACACATAACATGCTGGAGCCCAAGCCTACATATGCCAGTTAAAGCATAAACTGCATACACCCAAACCTGCCTCAGCCTCAAAAAGCCTTAAGACTTCACAAGCCTGAAGAACCTGTATTGGCTAAAACCTGGCCTAACCATCAAACCCCTAGCAAACCAGTAAAAACCTGCTGAAGCAAAAACCTGCTGGAACAAAAACCCGCATATGCAAAACTAATTCAAAGCCTAACCACATAACTCCTGTCAAACAAAAACCTGCAATGGCATAAACTCAACCTTAGCCTAACATGAAGCCAAACATGAAAAACCTGCATTAGCCTTGTCACCATCAAGCCTCAAGCCTTACCATTTTGCAAAACCAGCATAAGCCCCTGTAAGACCAGTTCACCCAACCAATAACCTCCAAAACCCTCAGTAAAGAAACATCATCGGGCAAAAACAAGCATTCAAAATCAAATCCCACGAGCCCTCAGATTTGCATCATCATAGGGCATCAAGCATCACCTTAGTCCAACATTCCAAAAGCAACAAGTACCAAGGCAACAAATAGTCAAAAGCACACCAAACTCAGAGGCGACAGAAGTGAGCATCAAAGAAGCAACAAGCATACAGAGTCATAGCAAAAGAAGAGGAAGAAGAAAGAATACGCAAACAAGAAGCCTTCAGCCATCAACATCATAAAGCTTAAAGAAAATATACGAGATACCAGTTAAAGCCCCTCATCGCGCGTCACGTTCCATCCGCCCTTGGCCTCCTAGCTTTCCTCATCTCTCTCCTCCATCTCCAAAGGTAACCCTTTCCTTCTTTCTTTTTTTCAAAACCTCCAACAACCATTAACAAACGAGGGAATCAGAATCAAAAAGATGAATAAATCAATGCATGTAAAACCAAAACAAATAAGGAAATGAATGTACCGTATATCTGTTGCCCCCTAGCGTCCGGTTGGAGGGAGGAGGAAGATGGAGAACCGGTGGCCTTGGGCTGACGAATTCACGCTGAACACTCAGAAGCAAACGAAGAAGAACGATGAACCTCCATGAACGCGCCGCTGTACACAAACCCTAGAATTCGTTCCCAAATGAAAACACAAGTGAAACCCTAAGATGGCTTGAGCCTGAACGTGGGCCTTGCCCGTTCTGCATACCCAAAGCCCATTAAAATGCTTACCTTTTTTAACAAACATTTTATTAACACTAACTTTTTTTTATATAAACAATATATTCTTTTTTTTTATTCTTTACAAAATCACATTGATAATAACACATAAAATACATTTTATTACACCATATAATAAATATTGAAATTAATTGTCATTTAATTTGTTTATAATAAATATTGAAAATACTTTTCATTTAATTTGTACATAATAAATAACAATACTTTTTTTACACGATTTAAATTCCTAACATTTAATGAGGATATTCTTTTGTATATATTAAACACAAACTACAAAGATACATTTTTATACACAATATAATTAAATTGAAAACATTTTCTTTTCTTTAAAACATTCTTTTCATACATATCAAAATACAAGATTACAAGACCAATTAATTAAATAGACGTTTAATTTTTCTTTAGGTCAAAACAAATACCTAACAATACCTTCTTAAATTCATATTGTCGCACATGTAAATAATCACTTACACAATACATCTCATACTTACACAATACATTCACATTGCCCCTATACACATTTGCTTATACATTGATATTCATTATTTACATTTGATCGCAAATTCGATTTGGTTGTAACTTATTGGATACTATAAGTCTCATCCCCATTTGTGAATATTGTACCCCCACTCCCGGATACTATTTTGTAATAGCGTAGACTTTACATTTTCGCAATTTACCGCTTTCAATTATACCATGGTTAGACCTAGGGTTTGCATGTATATAAAATCAAACGTTAGATAACCTAATACAAGACAAATACATGAAATCAATACACAATCACACTTGCACCCTCTAGGGTAATCCCACATGTTGTCTTCCAAAATGGGCCATGCTTGCACGTCGAGTATCTTTGGCAAAATGAATTCAAAATGATCATAGTCCCTCGATAATACTTTCAAAAGGTTGCCTAAACAAATGATCAAGTTCCTCAAAGCAAATTGCCAAAGACACTTGGCATCATTGCATTCATGGTCCATACGATGACCCGCGCCCGTCCCGAACAAACTTCCTAAACGCAAGATTGCCCATCAAATACAATGGTGGAACAAAATTGTTAAAAAGGGGTTAAAACATAACAAAAACCTTTGAGTACAATAGGGTAGACAAAACTTTTAGTTACTTGAGATCAACTTGCAAAAACACTTGCCTTCTTTTCAAAAAACCATAATCCACGACACTTTCAAACAAACTCTCAAAGACATTTGAAACATCTTTTCGAAAAGATCCACACTTTTGTAAAACACTCAAACATGAGTCAAATACATTGGTTGCCTAAGACAAGGCATCTCTTCAAAAACATTTTCAAACACACACACACACACACCATTTTTAAAGCAATCAAGGCAAGTGATCTAAAAAAAACCAAGTAACTAAGAGCCCATGGGTAACCATGGATGAAAAGGGTGCTAATATCTTCCCTTTTCATAATCTACCCCCCGAACCCACGAAATATCTCAAAAGGTTTTTGCTGTGCTTTTTTAACCTTTCCTTTAGGATAAAATAAAAAGTCGGTGGCGACTCTTGCTTAACCGCACAAGTGCGAATACGAACGCGAAACCACAGTCAGTTCTCCCACCGTATCACAGAACTGGCGACTCTGCTGGGGAATATTTAAAAGTGGGGTTACCTTAGGGTTTAGATCACCTTTATTTTCAATTGATTGCTTTGTTTGCTTTTACATTTGTGGGCTTTTGTATCGGAGTTTCATAGATCCTAACCCGGATCTGGGGATACCTTCTTAGAAAGTAGCAACAAGGTTGTGAGGGAACTGTGCGGGGTATACCGACATGGTTGAAACAGTCTGCTACGTTGATGTGGCACTTTGGTGTGTACCGGTAACCCTTGAGTTCAGTCAAGGAGAGTACGGGGCTGCCGCATGGTGTCGTGAAGCATCAACTGACCTTAGGAACCTTAATTGAACCATCTTGGCCTCTTTAGGGTAGTGAGATAACTGACTTTGGTGCAGTCCGAGGTTGGTTGATACTCGATACTACACCCAATTGAGGGTTTCTTTCCTTGAATATTTCGGTCGCCAGTTCAGTGGCTAAATCGAAACGATGAACAGTGAAAGCAATCTAGTGATTTTGGGACTCTTAGAACCCGGTTACTTCTAATAGGACAGGTTGAGCCAACTAACTTCAAGAGGGTAGTACCTGAGCCTCATGCAAGCCTAAACCTAAGGCCTTGTTTGCTTGGTGTGAATATGTTTGTCTGTATATACACTCACTTGCTTTTTTGCATACATGTACATAACATCATGACATCACACCACAGCATTTTCAATAACCACTTTAAGGATCTCGAGGGTTCTGTTGATGCAGGGTTACGTTGAACCAGACATCTATCAAGAGGCAAGAGGTTTCTCCTCTAACCAATGCAATCAAAGTTCAAGTACAACAACTTGAATCAGTGGTTATGACCCACTTGACATGGTGAGCTCGATTCTCGCGGAAGGACGTCCACCGGTGCAGAGATCTCCAATCCAAGAGCAAAGTTCAACCTATAACATTTTCTTGTGTTTACCCCAAGAAATCCTTGAAGGCATGCATCCACATATCATGCATTGCATTTTGACAGTCTTTCCTTTTTCAGGTTTCCTTACTCTCCTGCTGTTTATTTCAGCAAGAGATGGCTTTAGAAAGGTCTGTCAAAGACATCCAAGACCAGACTGCTCAGCTGCAGGAGATGTTCCTAAACTTGTCTCTGGAACAAGAAGAGATGAAAGCTCTCCTCACAAGGGGCTTGGAGAATTCCACCAACGCCAGGAGTGATCAGCTTGCGGAGCTGCAGTTTGATCTGACAACCTTGAGGACCCAAATGATGGGACTGTTGGTGGGCCAGATGGCTCTCATCCAAGACCTATCTCAAAGACAAGAGGAACTCAGAGTTCTTGTCTGCCAACTGCTTCCAAATAACCAACTGGGGCAAACATCTAAGGTTGAAGAGCAAGTCACCGCTCAGCCTCCATCCGCTCAAGAAGACAAAGGGAAAGCTCCCTTGCTTGCCTCAGGGTCACAAGCCCATCAACGACCTTGCCAGCGTCAACAGGGCAATCGGCGTAAGCAAGAAACGTCGGGAAGACAGTTCACGGAGACTGAAATACCATCATTCTTTATACTGAAGCGCCTGATGGAGGTCAACTTTCTTACCTTAAAGGACCCTCCTCAGAAGCCCAATATCTCCTCTCCTCACTATCATCCCGACGCATTCTGTGTTTACCACTCCTACAGCCCGGGACACGACACCAACGACTGTTGGGCCTTGAAGAACAAGATTCAAGATCTGATCGACATTGGGGTGCTGGAATTCATGCCAGACGGCGAGATGAAAATCTTCCGTTAAAGGGTTCTCCGCTTGAAGTGACGAAGCTCAAGCTGAAAGACTTTTGCTTCTTTTTGAATTTTCAAAGTTGTAATTTCTTTTGCTGTCAAACGATTATCTGTTGATGTTAAACTCTGTTTTCATTAATATATTGCATATGTTTGTCTTGAATTCATCCATTCGTTTCACTACTCTTATGCTTTTCTTTATGATATTTGACTCTTGATAAAAAGCTGTAAGCCTTTAGAGGGAGGATGACGAAACAATACCACGATCTTATACAGTATGCTTTTGAACAGACCTTGCTGATGATGTACAGGCATTTCTTTCAAATCCCAAACACTGGAGTTATAAGGAAGTTAATCCCTAGTCAACCCTTTCGAGCTAAAGAAGTAGGAGTTTTCTGTTCTGAAACAACCAAAACCTTTGATATAAACCTGGGGCAGGGTAGTATTTCAGTTAGTTCAAAAGAAAATGCGCATTGAAGTCGCCAACTCTCAGTTCGTAATACAACGAACGATGAGAAAGCATTCCTTTGAAATCAAAAGACAAGGGCGGTTCCCTATCACATAGACAGTCAATCTCTCAAAAAGAGAAAAGCCCGCCAAGCCAAAACCTATAAAGGAGGCTTAAGAAAGCTGGGGCATCCCGCTGACAGTAATCCCGGAAAACGGTAACAGTCAGGTAAAAGTTAGGGATAACAAATCAAAATCAAAATAGTGAGGTCATTACAAAATCCTCAACAACATGAAAAAGGAAAAAAGGAGATGATGACTGTCTCCCCCAAATTCAACTGGTGAACCATCTCCCAAAAGTCGTTCCAAACTCAAAACAGAGTATGACGCACAATTAACTGAGCTTAGGTTGAAGAACATCACGAAGAGCGGGTGGGTACAAATATACTTTGAGCCTTTATCCTTTGTTTCTTAAACCGTGAACCAGGCCACATTACAACCCTTTCGAAAGTCCTAATTGAAGCATGGGTTAGTTCGAAAGCATACTGCTACAAAAGGTATCCTGACCCCTGTAGGGCTTTACTCTAAATCTTGTGTTGACTTGTCTTACGAAAAGTTTTCTGCTAAAAACGCATTTTTCAAAACGAAAAAAAAAAAAAAACTTCGAGACAAACATAAACTTTGCATTGCTTGAATATCACTGTCAGCATTTGGCTTTTTGTTTGACAGCGAAGAATTTCATACCACGAATGTTCGGAGGAACGAAAGCTCTCTCAGTAAGTAAAAATCACTTCAAAAGGATAACACCTCCATCAAATATCCTATCAGCAAGGGGCATGGCATGTCACAATTCAATTAACCTGGGGCAGTCCAGTCAAGGTCCAACAGGTCTTTCAAAGTTCAGTTAACCTGGGGCAGTCCAGTCAAAGATTTCAAGAAATCTCAATATGCAGAGTAATCTGATTCAAGACTCCTTCTCCACCACTTGGGGCATTCGAATGTCAAAAGTGTTCAACAAATTAACTATTACAATTCCAGACTCAATTCCTGTATCTAGCCAGGGCACGTCTGAAGAGTTCGAAGATTCGATTCCTGTATCCAGCCAGGGCACATCTATCAACTACAACATTTCCAGATTCGATTCCTGTATCCAGCCAGGGCATATCTGTTGACGACTGTTTTCCAGACTCGATTCCTGTATCCAGCCAGGGCACGTCTGAAGAATTCCAGATCAACACCTGTAACAAGCCAGGAAAACATCTGTGGACGACCGATTGTAGACCAACACCTGTAACAAGCCAGGAAATTATCTACATCACCACTTGGGGCATTCGAATGTCAAAAGTGTTCAAAAACCCGATGCAGTTTTACACGGACTCATCGTCAGGAAATCCTACACAGATCTCCTCAAAACAGGAAGACCCCAGTAGTTTGGCATACAACCCAAGCTTCTGATTCTCCCAACAGTGGTCCCAAGACCTCTCATTTTCAACAATTGAAGACTCTTGCCCTTCACAGCAGCAGCCAAGGATTTATTTTCCCCGGCAGCAATCAAGATTCTTTTATCTTTTAGCCGTCCAGGATTCATCTATCTTCAGCAAGATAACTCATCAGCTTACACGCGCATTCATCACATTCATGTCATAAACATTGATGTCGCATACATTGCATCATGCATCATAACATTGCATACAACTAACCCTTTACCTTTTCAGGTAAGATCAGTCGGCAGACAAAGATCATCTTCCAAGTATACTCAGATGTGACCCGGACACGGCGACCTTCTGATACTTATTCCAGATTCATCCAAATGCAGCTTTACACAAGCTCATCATCAGGAAACCCTACACCGGTTCCTCTTCAAGACTTCTGAAAACAGTTTACGGATTCTTCCCAACAACGGATGTTAATCTACCAACTTGTTCAGACTCTTCTCAACTTTTGAAAACAGTTTACGGACGCTTCCCAACAACGGATGCTGCTCTTTTGCTTATTCCGTCTCAACTCCTGAAAACAGTTTACAGATTCTCCAGACATGGATGTCAATCTATTGCCCATTCGGACCCCCAATTCAGAGATGTTCCAAAACATGGATGCCCTTCTGATACTTGCCCACTCACTTTTGACATACAATTCAACATGTCCAAATGGCATCTTTAAGCCCATTATCAGATGGCATCTCTAAGCCCATCCTCCTACCAGCAGTCACCAGATGGCATCTTTAAGCCCATCACCAAATGGCATCTTTAAGCCCATTATCAGATGGCATCTCTAAGCCCATCCCCCGACAAGATTCTATCGCACCAGATGGCATCTTTAAGCCTGTCTCCAAAGGGCACTTTTTAAGCCCATTCACCTCTACCATCACATCGTCGAGTGCAAATTTTCTGGGTACTTTAGTGTCCAATCTTCTTTTACCTTCAAGTCGCGAAAGGCAAGCTTGCCAATCTAACTCTTCAGGTCCAAGAAGATTGGACAGGGGCAACTGTTGTACCCCAAAATTTGCCCTCGCATTTTTCCACAAGAAATCTCAGCTTCAGGCGTTTCCTGATTTTTCGAACTGGCTCAAGAATCGGTCAAACAGATTTTTCTCGTCAGTCAGGACATAATTAGGGTTTTACTGATTTTCAGGGCTCCGGAATGTTTCACCCAAGTTGGCTTAGGGTTTTGGTTGATTCTGACTCAATTGGGATCAGGTGAATGTTCTTTGGCATTTAATCAGGAATTAAGGTTTTATGGGCATATTCTCAGAAAAATTAAAATTCCACAGCACTTTGCAAGTTATTCCAAGATTCGGGTTGAATTCGCATTGTTTTGATTTAATCAGTAAAAGAGGCAGTTGGTTTGAATTCATGTTGTTTTGTTTGAGCCAGTCAAAAGAAATACGCAGTTTGGATTTACAGTGTTTGTTGAAAATCAGTGAAAAGGGAATGCGCCTGATCAGTGTTTTGATTAACTGTTGATTTGCTTTGGAGATACCAGGTTTAATTGATCGATGTGCTAAAGCATTGTTTATTTTAATTATTTATTATTCTAAATTAAATGATTGAAATTTATTTTTCAATTATTTTTATTCAAAGAGTTTTAAATAATAAATAAACAATAAAGAGAAAACAGAATTAAATTGGATAATGGAAACTTTTATTTATTCTTAAATTAACTGTACAATTATTGTTTATAATTTAATTACAAACAATGGTTTTACATTGATTTAAATTTAAATAAAAAGAAAAACTATCCTATTTTTTTCTAATTCTTCATTCTTCACTTTGTTCCTCTCCATCCAAATATTCATCTGCAAAAGAAAAGGAGAAAAGTCAAATAACAGTTAAATTGAAAAGACAGATAAAAGACAGTTCATCATTAAGGGCCACTGATTGGGATCAGTTAACCCTCTCTGCAAATCACGGGACTTCTCCCGGTTCACAAAGAGGGAAGAATTTTTATGCAAAGTTGAAAAAATGCAAAGTGTCAAAAATACATAAGTTCAAAATGTCAAACTGCACAAACTCAATCTCAAACTCCAAGTTCAAACCAAACTGAAAAAATCCAGATTACAACTTTCTATCAAAATCCAAAAAGTACAGTTTACTGTCAAAATGCCAAAAAGTCCACCCAAGCTGTCAAAGAAAAGAGGATTGGCCAAAGATATCAAAAGGAGAAAAGTACAAAAGCTGTCAAAAGAAAAGATAAAATATGCAGAGGAAATTTGTTAAGCAAGCAAGACACTCTCTTTTCATCATTTTCCAACAAATGGCCACTTTCAGAACTAAAAGTACAGAAAAGAAACATATTTTAACATCTTCAACTGTACTGAGAGAAGAAAAGGGAGAAAAGTAAGCAGTTTTTTAGGCTTTAGGCAGGAAGACAGAAGGACAAAAACAAAACACAGTGGATAAGGCATAGAAAAGAAACATATACAAAAAGAACAACACAGTTCAGGACAAAAAAGAGGAGAAACAATACAAATTGAGATACAAACTGCTAAGCATCCACCTGCACAAAACCTCAAGCAAAACCTGCATATGCAAGTTACACACATAACCTGCTGAAACAAAACCATTACCTGTTGTCAAACATAAAAGCTTGCATCAGCTTAACCAGAACCTCAAAAACACATAACATGCTGGAGCCCAAGCCTACATATGCCAGTTAAAGCATAAACTGCATACACCCAAACCTGCCTCAGCCTCAAAAAGCCTTAAGACTTCACAAGCCTGAAGAACCTGTATTGGCTAAAACCTGGCCTAACCATCAAACCCCTAGCAAACCAGTAAAAACCTGCTGAAGCAAAAACCTGCTGGAACAAAAACCCGCATATGCAAAACTAATTCAAAGCCTAACCACATAACTCCTGTCAAACAAAAACCTGCAATGGCCTAAACTCAACCTTAGCCTAACATGAAGCCAAACATGAAAAACCTGCATTAGCCTTGTCACCATCAAGCCTCAAGCCTTACCATTTTGCAAAACCAGCATAAGCCCCTGTAAGACCAGTTCACCCAACCAATAACCTCCAAAACCCTCAGTAAAGAAACATCATCGGGCAAAAACAAGCATTCAAAATCAAATCCCACGAGCCCTCAGATTTGCATCATCATAGGGCATCAAGCATCACCTTAGTCCAACATTCCAAAAGCAACAAGTACCAAGGCAACAAATAGTCAAAAGCACACCAAACTCAGAGGCGACAGAAGTGAGCATCAAAGAAGCAACAAGCATACAGAGTCATAGCAAAAGAAGAGGAAGAAGAAAGAATACGCAAACAAGAAGCCTTCAGCCATCAACATCATAAAGCTTAAAGAAAATATACGAGATACCAGTTAAAGCCCCTCATCGCGCGTCACGTTCCATCCGCCCTTGGCCTCCTAGATTTCCTCATCTCTCTCCTCCATCTCCAAAGGTAACCCTTTCCTTCTTTCTTTTTTTCAAAACCTCCAACAACCATTAATAAACGAGGGAATCAGAATCAAAAAGATGAATAAATCAATGCATGTAAAACCAAAACAAATAAGGAAATGAATGTACCGTATATCTGTTGCCCCCTAGCGTCCGGTTGGAGGGAGGAGGAAGATGGAGAACCGGTGGCCTTGGGCTGACGAATTCACGCTGAACACTCAGAAGCAAACGAAGAAGAACGATGAACCTCCATGAACGCGCCGCTGTACACAAACCCTAGAATTCGTTCCCAAATGAAAACACAAGTGAAACCCTAAGATGGCTTGAGCCTGAACGTGGGCCTTGCCCGTTCTGCATACCCAAAGCCCATTAAAATGCTTACCTTTTTTAACAAACATTTTATTAACACTAACTTTTTTTTATATAAACAATATATTCTTTTTTTTTATTCTTTACAAAATCACATTGATACTAACACATAAAATACATTTTATTACACCATATAATAAATATTGAAATTAATTGTCATTTAATTTGTTTATAATAAATATTGAAAATACTTTTCATTTAATTTGTACATAATAAATAACAATACTTTTTTTACACGATTTAAATTCCTAACATTTAATGAGGATATTCTTTTGTATATATTAAACACAAACTACAAAGATACATTTTTATACACAATATAATTAAATTGAAAACATTTTCTTTTCTTTAAAACATTCTTTTCATACATATCAAAATACAAGATTACAAGACCAATTAATTAAATAGACGTTTAATTTTTCTTTAGGTCAAAACAAATACCTAACAATACCTTCTTAAATTCATATTGTCGCACATGTAAATAATCACTTACACAATACATCTCATACTTACACAATACATTCACATTGCCCCTATACACATTTGCTTATACATTGATATTCATTATTTACATTTGATCGCAAATTCGATTTGGTTGTAACTTATTGGATACTATAAGTCTCATCCCCATTTGTGAATATTGTACCCCCACTCCCGGATACTATTTTGTAATAGCGTAGACTTTACATTTTCGCAATTTACCGCTTTCAATTATACCATGGTTAGACCTAGGGTTTGCATGTATATAAAATCAAACGTTAGATAACCTAATACAAGACAAATACATGAAATCAATACACAATCACACTTGCACCCTCTAGGGTAATCCCACATGTTGTCTTCCAAAATGGGCCATGCTTGCACGTCGAGTATCTTTGGCAAAATGAATTCAAAATGATCATAGTCCCTCGATAATACTTTCAAAATGTTGCCTAAACAAATGATCAAGTTCCTCAAAGCAAATTGCCAAATACACTTGGCATCATTGCATTCATGGTCCATACGATGACCCGCGCCCGTCCCGAACAAACTTCCTAAACGCAAGATTTCCCATCAAATTCAATGGTGGAACAAAATTGTTAAAAAGGGGTTAAAACATAACAAAAACCTTTGAGTACAATAGGGTAGACAAAACTTTTAGTTACTTGAGATCAACTTGCAAAAACACTTGCCTTTTTTTCAAAAAACCATAATCCACGACACTTTCAAACAAACTCTCAAAGACATTTGAAACATCTTTTCGAAAAGATCCACACTTTTGTAAAACACTCAAACATGAGTCAAATACATTGGTTGCCTAAGACAAGGCATATCTTCAAAAAAAATTTCAAACACACACACACACACCATTTTTAAAGCAATCAAGGCAAGTGATCTAAAAAAAACCAAGTAACTAAGAGCCCATGGGTAACCATGGATGAAAAGGGTGCTAATATCTTTCCTTTTCATAATCTACCCCCCGAACCCACAAAATATCTCAAAAGGTTTTTGCTGTGCTTTTTTAACCTTTCCTTTAGGATAAAATAAAAAGTCGGTGGCGACTCTTGCTTAACCGCACAAGTGCGAATACGAACGCGAAACCACTGTCAGTTCTCCCACCGTATCACAACTATATTCTCCGGACTCGATTCCTGTATCTTGCCAGGGTACGTCTGAAGAGTTTAAATATTCGATTCCTGTATCCAGCCAGGGCACATCTACACAAAGAGTTTGAAGATCAACTCCTGTAACAAGACAGGTAATTATTTTCTTTCTCAGGTACGCAAATTCTCGCTAAAGAATCTCTTACGCAATCAACAACCTCCCGATGGCATCTATAAGCCCATCCACATACCAACAGTCTCCAAATGGCATCTATAAGCCCATTCCCAACAAAGTTCAGTCACACTTCCAGATGGCATTTATAAGCCCATCTTCCTATCCGTCAATCTCCAAATGGCATCTGTAAGCCCATTCCCACCATCATACTGCTGACACTCTACTATGTGAGTGCAAATTTCTGGGCACTCTAGTGTTCAATCATCTTCCACCTTCGGATTACGAAAGGCACGCCAGCCAATCTACATCCTCAGGTCTAAGAAGATTGAACAGGGGCAACTGTTACACCCCAAAATTTGCCCTCCCATACTCTTCAAGATTTTCCAAGATCAAGCTTCAAAATCTCAAGGGTTGCACAGTCTAATTGCCTTCTAACACAGTCAAAATTAGGGTTTTGGTTCTGGCAAAGAAGTTGAAGTTTTCAAGGGTCCAATCAAGTCCCACATGCCTATATACATTGTCAAGCATTCATATGCCAAGTTTCAGGACTCACAGCATCAAATTGCACAGTCAAAAACCCTAGATGCTTCACAGTCAACTGTAGGGGCAAAATGGTCATTTGACAGTCAAAAGTCAAATTTTTTGGTAAACATCTCATTTTGAAGCCACAAACATCATTTGATCAATTCTTGATCATGATTCTCAAAGCATGGCTTAAAAAGTCTCAAGATGCAAAAGTTTTTATTTTTGGACAGCTGAAAAAGTCAACTGCAAATTGACCAAGGCATAACTTCCACATGGTTTATCAAAAAAATCCCATACAAAGCTCATTTTGAATAGAATTACATTTCCTACAACTCATCTTCACACTTCAAGTCCAAGAAATGCTCTCACAAAAAGTTATCAATCTCAACATTATAGGTCATTTTCAAAAGTCAACAAAAAGGCACTTTAAGTCAAAGACCATAACTTGAGATTGGTAAATCAAAATGACATGGGACCAAAGACATTGGTTAGAGGACTTCAAGTCCTTTCCAAAAATGTCCAAGAACATGATCAAAGCTTAAAAATTGAGTAAGATATGCCTTGTGGAAGTTGGGAAATTTTTGGGAATTTTGAAAAGTCAACTTTGCATAAAAAGCCTCAAAATTGCTAATGGGCCACAAATTCTTCCATGAATCATTACCCAAAAGCTATGCACGACCCATTAAGCTAAAAGGGAGTTATTTTCTTATTTTTAATTAATTAATTGAATTTTTAATCTTATTAATTCATTTAATCAAATTTAATTATGAGAAAAATACTAAACAATGGTTTTAAATCTTTTTGTGCAGCATATTCTTCCATTTATGAACCAAATATCTCGTGTACTACCTCAAGGGAACAAAATCTTCCATAATTGGCATGAAAAAAGATTGGAAAAGATTTGACAAAATCAAATATTTGAATCATGAATGCATAGACTTTGGGCCTGGTTTTCTTGACCTAATTCCATCCTCATACATATCCAAAGCTAACCTAATGCTGAGACACACAGAAGCTGCGCAGGAATCAAAGAACCAAAGTGCATTTTTTTCACAAAAAAGTTGAACACTGAAATCCTAGTTAGAGGGCAATTCAAGGCTTGAAAAGTATCCCAAAGCATTGCTGGACCATCAAGGAACGTGTTGCAATCAAGAACACATCTCCAGACCTCAAGAATTGGTAGAATAGTGTGGCACTTTTCATGAATTTTTCAATTATCGTGTTTCAATTTACATGCATTATTCATGTCTTTTAACTGTTGATTTATACTAATATGAATGTGCTGAAGCTAATGGTGCCCTTTGATTGAATTAATACTGCCTGTACAAGAATTCACCATGAATGCATTTTAGGGTTTCAGAAGCTTTGAATTAGGGGTTCCTTAATATGGAAAAATTGGCCTTTCAAACTGGTACCAATGGATTCCTGGCAACAAGACGAACTGAACTCACACCTTGCGCCTTTTTTATATTGATCTATGTGCTAATCGCTATTTTCAGATTTTGTAGTTAGTGGGGGTTTAAAACCCCCGCTATTCGTTTTTATTTACAGGAATATGAAGAAGACGAAGTTGGCGTGTCAAAGCATTACTGGATAGTTTAAATATTGGCGCGTGATTTTTGTTTTCTGCCAATAGCGCTTGCTTTCTCTTATATTAATTATGCTCCATAATAATAACAGATGCGCGCACTAGCTCGGTTGGTTGATGAAGTGGCATGCAGGTACTGGGACCTGGGTTCGATTCCCAGATCCCCTCTCATATTTCATAATTTTGTCATTAACATGTTTCCATGCAGCGTCTCCTTCAAAGACCACAATACGCCTTCACATCCAAGCCTGCCAAGTGTCCCTGATGGTCAATCCAAAGGCCAGAATGTGCTGTCTACCATACACGCTAGTCAACCACTCTGCACGCAAGCGCTGGAAAGTCAAAAAGGACCTGATTCAATGGGCCAAACTGCTTCCAAAACACCTCCAAATTGGGTCTGAATACCCCCATTGTTTGTATTTCTTTTTCTAATTTCCTTTTCTTTCCCTCTTTTTATTTTAATTGATTTTTTGTTTTATTCAATCCATAAAATTAATTTTCATAATAAAACCAGATAAATCAAAACTAAAAATATGTTTATTTAATATTTACTTCATTAATATTTTTGTAAATAAATTTTAATAATCAATTTAGTTTAATTTAGGGTTTTCAATTTTAATCTTTTCTTAAATAACTAAAATATGTAGAAATTAGGTTTTTAGCATTTTTATTCTTTTTTCTTAATAAACAAATTTTTCTTATTATCATTATTATTAATTAATTTATTTTGTAAATAAACATATACATAAATATTTTAGTAAATTAGGTTAAACTTTAATATTTTTCTTTAATAATTAAAAATAACTTAGAATTAGGGTTTCTTTTAATTTTAATTTTAATTTTCTTATTCCATTAAATACCAAAAACATAAAAAAACATTTCTTTTCTTTTAATTAAATAATTCATTAACCTTTCATTCAATTTAATTTCAAAAGGGTCCAACGCCCTCGAACGTTCAACTTTTATTTCGTTTCGCATGTTATTTTATTTTCCTTTGTGAATATTATGTAATTGCTCAAGCCTTGTAATAGTAATTAGGAATTTATTTACTTTCCGCATTTTTTATTCAAAACGGGTCTTTGTTAATTTGGCGATGTATAGACCCGCGCCTTGTAATAGCGTAGAATTTTACTTTCCGCACTTTAATTTCCGCACTTTTAAACTGCTAACTTGCATGAAAGAATGAATGACTAATTAAAAACAAGCGTAGATCACCACAAATGCATGATCAAAGACAAATATTAACATGAAAATAACACACAAATTCACACACCACTCTTAGGGTACGTCTCACTGTTGCCTTGCCTTCGAAACGTGGTCGTCGAGTATAGGACGTTTTAGTAAGTCCTTATGTCAATGACATGATCCAGTTGCCTCGAAACGGTTGCCTCGGAATTAAAAAGGATCAATGGCATAAGGGTAGCTTCTAAGGTGTCCTACTGTTTCTCTAGTGACCACATTGTCCCTACAAACGAATTGACCCGAACACCTCCAACAGTGGTGCTACCTACCTCTCAATGGTGGGATGGCACTACCTTCAGGACATTTACACAGCCTAATTCCTTAGGGTAGGTAGATGACTCATAGATACTTTCTCTATTCAAAAACAAATAAAAAACTCTTTTCACACCGACACTTTCAAAAAAAAAAGCTTTCAAAACAATTTTTCAAACACTCTTGAGGACTGATACAAGAGTCGATCTGAAATCTTTAAAACGAAACTTTTTCAAACTCACTCACAATTGAAAAGCAAACACTTTTGAAAACACAATGAGCAAGTATCTAAGAGCCCATGGATAACCATGGATAGAAGGGGTGCTAACACCTTCCCTTTCTATAAATCTACCTCCCGAATCGAGAAACTATCTCATAAGGAATTTTGCTGTGCTTTTGTCCTGTCCATGTTGGAGAAAATAAAAGACGGTGGCGACTCTTGCTTCCGCGACATTTCGCGAACCAGCGTTAAGCAGTCAGTTCCAGATCCACTGATCACAATTAGGCTTGTGGGCTTGCAAGCTTGTTTGTTTGTAACTAGCAGTTTGACAGGCTTGAGGATGATCAAGCTTTTAGGCTTGCTCCTGTTATGTGTTTTGACAGGCTTCTTGAACAGGCTTCAAGGTTTGTGGCTTAAAACAGGTTTTTTGTTTTTTTCTTTTTGACGGGGCTAAAGGCAGGTTTTAAAGTTTGGAGATTTTTGCTTTTGGCTTCTGTAACTGGTATTATGCAGGCAGGTTTGTTGATACAGGCCTCAAGGCTTGTTTTTGAAGCAAGCTTTGGTTTGAATGCTATGCTTGAGCAGGTTTGGGTTCTGAGTTTTTGCAGGCTACAAGGCTTGAGGTTTACAGTTTTTTGTGATATCTTTTTCTATGTGTATTCTGCCCCCCTCTGACAGTGTTCTGATTTTGTTATATTTATCTCTAAGCTTGCCTGGAAAACTGTAAGCCTGCTACTTTTCCCTCTCTTTCTCTCTCCACAGAGAGAACATCTTTGCTTAGAATATCTTTTTCTTTCTGAAAAGATTTTGGCCTGGAAAATGATGAATAAAAATGTACTTTTCACAAGCTTGCTTGCATTTGTCTTTCCTCTGCATATCTTCTTACCTCCAGATTTTCTGCCTTGCTTTTGTGTACTTGTTGACCGCTTTTGACAGTTACAACTTGGTTGACATTTTTTGTTGACAGCTTTGTACTTGTGACTTAGTTTGCCCCTTTGACAATTTGGTTTGCCTAATTTGATAATGCAATTCAGTTTGGATTTATGCAGCTTGTTTGGCATTTCAGTTTGCACTTTGCAATTTAAATTTATGCAGCTTTGTGCATTTTGCAAAATAATTCATATGCTTGCAAACATTTTACTTCCCTCTTTGTGAACCAAGAAGAGACATCTTCTTGTGATTTGCAGAGAGGACGAACAAACTGATTCCGGCCAAAACCTTTAATGATGAGTTTTTATTTATCTGTCTGAGAATGCCCTTTTAATTTTAACTGTATTGACTTCTTCCTTTTTGTCTTTGCAGGTAAATATCAATTGAGCAAAGGATGCAACAGTAGAAGATGAAGACTTCAAGAAATTTGGGATATAGATTTAATTTATTTTTAATCATTGTAATAACATTATTGTAAACACTGTAAATAAATTTACAGTATTCAAATAATATTTGTAACAAACAATTGAAAATGAATAAAAATCCTTTTTGTCAGATATTTCTTTTAATTCTTCTGCAATTGCTTATTTAATTATTTAAATTTCTTAAGTCATAATAATTGGAAGTTATCCCAATAATCTTAACTTTAGAAATTATAAATAATCAATAAACACTGTAGTCTTGCAACTTCGCATTAACCAACAATACGCCCGGCATTCCAAATAACCATATGTATTGCATAGTCAAACAAAACAAATGTCCATACGTCTTTCATTTCACTGATTAAACCAACACTTCAAACTCTCAATCAGAAGCCTCAACCCATATCCCAGATGTTTAGACTTTGAGAAACAAACAGAAATCTTGAACAAACGTCAAAACCATGTGGCAATCAATTAAGACACTGTGGATTCAAATTCTTCTGAAAATGCGCGTGCAAACCCTAATTCTTGATTTAATGTTAAAGAAGCGTCTTCTTGATCAAACCCTGAGCCAAACTCAAACAAATCAAAAGAAACCCTAATTTTGTCTGACTGATTCAAAATCAATGAAAAACCCTAATTTTGTCTGACTGATGAGAAAAGTCTGTTTGACCGATTCTTAAACCAATCTGAAAAATCAGGAAGAGCCTGAAGCTGTGATTTCTTGTGAAAAAGAGAGAGGGCAAATTTTAGGGTACAACAGGGAGAGTATTGCTGATTCGTTCACAGTTGCAAATCTCAGCTGAGAGAGCTACCATTACTGTCTTACTCTGCGGGGAGTGAAGGTATCTTAGCCATATTCTTCAGCTGAATCTACCTTTGTACCTGGTGGACAGAGCAACCATACAGCTCGGACAATTCTTATTGCCCCTGTTTCTGATGTTACCCGTAATTCATCTTTTGTTTCGCATGTAAATATTTATGATCAGCAATTAATGTCAAATGCATATATAAAAAATGAACATTGGACGTTCTTTGCAAAACAAAACAGATAAAGGAAAATCAGTTTGAAATTTCTTTGAAAATGAATTGTATTGATTTGAAGTTTGGCCTGTAAATAGGCGCTTTTATACAAGAGGTTGACGTCCTAGTAAGAGAACGCCGCCGAACAAATATAATTTTACACAATTTGTTAAAAGAAAACAAAACAGCTATGTGAATAATCCCATTGGGTTCCAACCCTGATATTGCCCTTATATCCTTGAACATCTCATCACTTTGCTACTGGTTGAAGATGAATCAGATTGATTAGTGTCGTCCGAGCTTGATAGTCGATACCGAAGTCTGGATGCAAGGTGATCCAATGAGACATAGTGTTACGCTTTGATCCCTAATTTTTGCCTGGACCGCCCTTTCGGGTTTTCAGTCCACCGGGATACCCTTTTTTGCCCAAGCTGCCTTTTCAGGTTTTCGACTTGCCGGGTGTACAGATTTTTCATTTTCATCCCTTATTTTTGCCCGAACCCTTTTGGTTAGCCGGGAAGCCCTTATTTTTGCCTAGGCCATTCAACCTAGCGGGTCTTTGATTATGCGTAGTATCTTTTCACTATGTTTGCATTGACGAGGTGAGGAAGGTCGTCACCATCCATGGTGGTTAGAATCATAGCTCCTCCTGAGAAAATGTTCTTAACCAAAAATGGCCCTTCGTAAGTAGGGGTCCATTTGCCCCTAGGATCACCTTGAGGTAGAATAATGCGCTTGATTACCAGATCCCTAACTTGATACTCTTGTCGTCTAACTTTCTTGTTAAATGCCTTGATCATCCGTTTTTGGTACGTCTGACCATGGCAAATACCAGTAAGTCTCTTTTCGTTGATTAAGTTCAGTTGATCAAGCCGGGTCTGAATCCAGTCGTCTTCACTCAAACCTGCATCCTTCATGATCCGAAGAGAGGGTATCTGAACTTCAATGGGCAAAACTGCCTCCATGTCATATACCAAGGAATAGGGTGTTGCCCCTGTTGACGTCTGCGCTGAGGTACGGTACCCATGGAGAGCAAATGGTAACATCTCGTGTCAGTCTTTATATGTCACTGTCATCTTCTGCACAATCTTCTTAATATTCTTATTAGCCGCTTCTACAGCCCCATTCATCTTCGGTCGGTAGGGAGAAGAGTTATGATGCTGTATCTTGAATTACTCGCAGAGCTCAGTAATCATCTTGTTGTTGATATTGGTACCATTGTCCGTAATGATCCTCTCTGGGACACCATATCGACAGATCAGATTGTATCGAATGAACCGTGCCACGACGTTCTTGGTTACGGTAGCAAAGGAAGCTGCTTCAACCCACTTTGTAAAGTAATCAATGGCTACCAAGATGAAACGATGCCCGTCGAATGCCGTAGGTCTGATCTCGTCGATCATATCAATGCCCCACATTGCAAAAAGGCCAAGGTGCCGTCAAGACGTTTAGATATTTTGGTATCAGAAGAGTAGTATGAGTCAACATATAATTTCTTAGCCGGCGAACAGCCCATGCCAAAGCGTAGCAAGTTCTCTCGAGCAGTGAGTATTGGGTCTCACAGTCGGTAAACTTTTTGCTAAAGCAGTAAATAGCATGCTCTTTTCGGCCAGACTCGTCATGTTGCCCCAACACGTACCTCTTTGTATTATCCAGCACTTATAATATCAACGGTCTTCCTGTAATTGGAGGAATCAGAATTGATGGCTTGGAGGTAGTATGGCCTTATCTTCTTGAAGCAGTAGTCTAACAAACTCAACAGACACTTCGCAATCATCTTCACCTTCGTCTTCGGCTAAGTTGATCGGACTTTCAAAGTCATAACCGGCAGTAGCAGAGTCGTTATCAGTGGGATCCAGAGTGGATGTAGATCATGATATGTGAGTGTGTGTAAAATAGCTGTTTTGCAATATATAATAAAGAAAAACAAGGAGCGCAAAATTTGAAATGTAAGAAACGTCCAATGCTTTTATTAATGATATATGAAAATGACACATAAAAGCCCTCACAAATGAAGCCACAGTGCCCCAGGTAAGACACCAGGCCATAAAGTTTAAAACATTGTCTGTTACATATTCAAAACAAAAAGTTTCATTACTGGATGATAACAGAAACGGGCATAAAATCCTTCGCTGTCCAGTTGCTTAATCCATAATTGGCAGTCGGGTAGATCCAACTGTCGATATCGAACTCTTCATCATCGTCATCCCTGATAGCATTCACCACTACATCTTGTTTAGGCTTCTCTGGTGCTCCGAACTCAATCTCTTTCGCGTCAATCAAGTCTTGTACCTTGTTCCTCAAAACCCAATAATCATCCGTATTATGCCCCAGGCTATCAGAGTGAAAAGCACAGCGGGCATTAGGGTTGTACTTTGGTGACGTTGTATTTGAATTCTTCGGAGCTTCCTTTAGAGTCACCAGATTGGTCATTAACAACTGTGGCAGAATCTGAGATAAGGTCATGTTGAGACGGGTGAACTGCCTTTGAGGTCTCTCGTCCTTTTGTTGATTGTTGTGTTGAGGAGCACCAGCAGGTTTTGAAATAACAACCGCATTAACAGCTTGGCGGCATTCAGGTCTATTCTGGTTTCTTGAACTGTAGACAGCACTAGACTCTTTCTTAAAGGGCTTCTTCTCGGTGCTCGATGAAGCACCCTTTTGTATCTTACTAGCCTTAATACCAGCCTCAATCCTCTCACCGATCAAAATAAGCTCTGTAAACCCAGATGAAGAGCTTCCAATCAGATGGTTAAAAAATGGACCAGACAGGGTCCCCAGAAACGTGTCCACAAGCTCCCGATCAGCCAAGGGTGGTTGCACTCTACCGGCGAGGTCCCTCAACTTCTGAGCATAATATTTTAATCCTTCACTCGTTCCCATTGACATGCCCTGGAGTTGGGTGCGCGTGGGAGCGAGGTCGGAGTTGTACTGATACTGCCTGTAGAAAGCAGTAGCCAAATCTTCCCAACTGCGGATACTGGCTCCGTCTAACTGGTAAAACCACTCAAGCTGAGTCCCTGAAAGATTGTCTTGGAAGAAGTAGATCCATAAGTTCTTATCAGCGGTGTACGGCTGAATCTTCCTTACATACGACCGGAGGTGTAGCTTCGGACAAGAAACTTCGTCATACTTTGCAAAGGCTGGTGCCTTGAATTTGTGGGGAATTACTACCCCAGATGATAGACCTAGATCAGCAAAATCCAGACCAGGCACTTTCTGAATTTCCATAGCACTCAATCGGTCTTCCAGTTGTTTGTATCTGTCCTCGGCAGGAGGATACTACTCTTCATCGAAGTCCGTCTTGTTGTTGGAGACCATAGGGCTAGGAGCCCTCCTTTCCTCTTGACTATCTTTCCCTCCAGATGAGGTGGTCAGATCAACTTCATTCTGAAGCCTGTTTCCAAACATGTGCCTTGTGTTAAACAGAATGGTCCTCTTCTTCTTCTTCTTCTTCTTCTCTTTCAGAATCAGGATCTTCAGATCTTGCTGACCCTTAGCTAGATTCATGAACAACTCTTGAAATTGGGCATTCTGGGCCTGTAGGGCCTTGATGGCTTTCTCAGTTGAAGGTTCAGCAGACATGATGAGCGCTGAAATAAACAGCGAAGAAGATAAGAGACCTGTAATGGGTACCTTTTTATGAAGTGCATGAGATGAAATGCGTATGATTATGATTTCAAAGACAACCGGGAGATTCAAATTTGTAAACCAGAAAGGAAACACACTTTATTAAATAAACTTTGTAATTCAAACTGTTCAACTGATGCCATTAAGGCGTTACATGAAAGGAAATACTGAAAAGTAAATAAAAACTGGAAAGGAAATCATTAAAGGCCCATCAATGCTTCCATGGTCTCTTCTTCTCAGTGCGGACATAGTCATTAAGAATCCGCTCGTTCTCCAACTGCCTAGTCAACTTCTAGATTTTCTACTCTTGCTCGTTGAACCTCTCTCGGTAAGAATCTCGTTCTTCCCTCAGCTGCATCCAAGACCTTTTCAGTTCCCCAATGTCAGTGGGCATATAAGGATGGAGGATGGTTGGAAGAACCCCTTATTCATTAGTAACTTCAAGAGTGACAGGCCGGACGGCTTCATATGGCATACCCAGCTTCTGGGCACGGATACGGACCCATCTAAGATATGGCTCCATCGAAAGTGAAGTCTTTGGACCCAGCTCATGTGGATCAGATTGGTGAACTTTATCCCAAGCCCTTATGAATCTGCGATGTTGCTCGTCGCTATCCCTTCTGAAAATCAAAGATGATATGAGGCATTAGCAGCTCGTGAGGTCCTTCTCTTCTGGCTCACCCAAAATGACGGAGAGCTAAGCATGGGTTGTAAGAAATTCCTCCATAGGTTCCTATCAGGGGAACATTGGGGTACTCGCCACATCGATCAATAACAGTCACCTCATTCATACCCTTGAGAGTCCAAATAATGTCATTATGCGAGAGAGACATAACCCTATAAGCCCAGCCCATTCCCTCTTTGTTTTTCATCACTGACTTAGGGAGGTGCGAAATAAACCACCTCGACAATAATGGAGCACAGCACATTAAGGTTCCCTGCTTTCGGGCAGTATGAGCATAAAGCTGATGAAGAATGTCACCCAAGAGAGTGGGTACAGGATTCTGCGAGATGAAGATCTTTACCGCATTAACATCAACAAAAGTGTCAGGATTCGGAAACAATACCAAGCCATAGATCAGAAGAGCCAGAATATCCTCGAAGGCCTTGAAGTCTAGATTATCCCAGAAGTAGTTAGCCTTACCAACCAAAAACTTAGTCAGAAAGCCCTTAGCTCCACCTCTAGTCTCCCAATTAGCCATTACCTCTTCTTTAGTCAAATGAAGGGCTGCAGCAATCTCTTCGGGCCTAAGGGTCTTCTCCCAACCAATAAACGGGGTCTGCTATAGAACAGAGATACCGAGCAGCTCAGAGAACTCTTCTAAGGTGGGAACCAGCTGATAGTCCTGAAAAGTGAAGCAATGGTACATCCGATCATAGAATTGGACTAGGACACTCATCATCTGCTCGTCCAATTTGGAGGTGACCAAACTGAGAAGAGAACCATGCCTCCTGATGAAGGAGGTAGTGTCAGGCATCTTGGTAACCAACTCTTTAAGCAAGGTAGGGACTTGGACAAAGTTGATCCGGATGGTATTCTTACGCATGGGCATCATGATGACCTACAAAACAGAGCAAAGATGAATCCCTCCTGTCTTTGAAATAGGTTAGTACAATGCAAGATGTATGCAATGTTATGATGTCATGATGTCCTGATAGTAAGCACACCACAAGTATCCACAAAAAGCAAACATGGTAAAGGCACACAAGTCACACAGAGAGCCCTTAGATTTCAGGCTGGCAAGGAGCTTAGGTACTACCCTCTTTCAGTTCAGTTGGTTTAAACCTGTCCTAAAAATAGTAACCGGGTTCTAGAGGATCTCAATATCACTGACTACCCTCAATCGGTCATAATTCCAGTTTAGCAACCTTTTCTTGCGGCCGAAATCATCGCGAGAGTTTAGTCTCAATGAGTGTAGCATACTGCTACTGTTCTATGGCCAAGTTGGTCAATTTAAAGGTTCTAAGGTCAGTTGGTGCTTAATGACCCCTTAGAAGACCCATATTCTCCTCGTTCCAACACAAGGGATATCGGTACAGACTAAAGTGCCACACCAATGTAGCTACTGCTTCAACCGTGTCGGTCTACGCTGGACAGTTCCCTCACAGTTTATTGCTACTTACCTAAAGGGTACCCCCAGGTCCAGGTTAGGATCTATAGAAACTCTGATACAAGCCCACAAAATTAAAGCATACAAAGCAAGCAATTGAAAACACAGTGATTTAATCCTAAGGTACACCCCACTTTTTATAATTCCCCAACAGAGTCGCCAGTTCTGTGATACGGTGGGAAGAACTGACTGTTTTGGAATGCTGGTTCGTATTTTGCGTTTGTTTTTGCAAAATGTCGCGGTAAGAAAGAGTCGCCACTGACTTTTATTTTATCCAACAAGGAAAGGAAAAAAGCACAGAAAAATTCCTTTTTCGAGATGTTTCTCGGGTTCGGGAGGTAGATTATAAAAAGGGAAGGTGTTAGCACCCTTTCTATCTGTGGTTATCCACGGGCTCTTAGGTACTTGCTCATTGTGTTTTCAAAATTGCTTTTATTTGTGTTTGTGGGTTTGAAAGAAGTTTTTTGTTTGAAAGGAGTGTAAGTGCGAAAAGTTTTGTTTTATTTTGAGAGAGAGCAAGTACTTAAGAACCATCTACCTACTCGAAAAAAGGAAGTAATCTGTACAAATGTCCTTTAGACAATGCTATCCCACTATTGAGGAGTAGGTAGCACCGTCGTTGGAGTTTAAGGGTCAATTCGATTAAGGGACGTGTGGTCACTAAAGCAATGCTAGGACGCCTTAGCGGTAACCCTAATGTCTTAGATTATTTTTCCGAGGCAACTGTTTCGAGGCAACTTATGATCTTTGGACAAGAGGGCGACCTCTAAAACTTCCTATACTCAATGACCACGTTCGAAGGCAACCAAGTGAGGTGTACCCTAAGAGTGCGCATGTGCGAGTGTGTTATTTTCAGTTATTTATCTTTGTACATGTCATGGGTGAGCTACGTTGATTTTAGGTTAAAGATTTGATCTTGTCATGCATTCCCTATTTATCAAACATCTAACAGTTAATAGTTGCGGAATTTAAATTGTGGAAATTAAATCTAAACTATTACAAGGCGTCGGGTATTTACATCGCCAAAAGTAACCCTTTAATTTAAATTGCGGAAAGTAAAATAAAGCGATAAATAATTAAAGTCCTATTAAAACTATTACATACCAGAAGCAATTACAATAATATGGAAATATGGATCGTGTGCAAGAAATTAAATCGGATGCGGGAAATTTTTAGGGTTTTGACCCCTTTTCGAAAGAAAGCATTTTTTGTTGTTTTTGAATTAAATGGAATTAAATTAGGTCAAAATTAATTAATTAATTAATTAATTAAAATATTTTTGGATTTTTGAGTATTTAAGGAAATAAAATAAAATTGGTCAAAGTTAACAAAACCTAATATTCTACATTAATTTTAATTATTTTGCAAAAGATATTAAAAGTTAACCTAATTAACACTAAATTAGTTAAATTAATTTATTTACAAAAATAAAGTCAAATTTAATTTTAATAAATAAAAATAATATTTTTTGTGTTTTTGATTTCAGTAAGAAAAATTACTAATTTGTTAGTGAAATAATAAAAATAATAGTTTAAACAAAACAAATAAATAAAGTGAAATAAAAAGAAAGAAATAACTAACTAGGGGGGTTTGGGCCCCAAATCAGGAGGTGAGATAGCAAATCTTTGGCCCAATACAAGTCAGCCTGCGTTTGACTTTCCGATCCAGTATGCGCCTTTGACTAGGGAACATGATGGTCCTTCATTCCTGGCCACCAGATTTGGCCTGAAGGCCATCTGGCAAGTGATCAAGTGATGATGCATGGTGAACCATAATTGTTGAAACGCGCTGGATCTGCTGAAGAAAAATAATAATAGGCAATATGGGGGACATGGGATTCGAACCCAGGTCCCATTAGACAATGCACTAACATACTTACCAACTCAACCAACGCGTTTTATTGTTAATATGATAAGAAAAGAATAAAATATGTGAAAACAAATATTATGCCAGAAAAATAAAAAAAATATGGCGCGCCATTTGAATCAGCCAATGGGGAGAAGACACATGGTCGTCTTCTTCAACGAAAAGCCTGGTTATTTACCTGCGGATTTCATCCGCAGCTAAATCCATGGCTCGTTCCTAAAATCAATTATAGGCCATATAAATTGATGCTACGACCGTGGTTCGCTTTGTCTCTTCCTCCTGAACTCATCCATGTCCATGGTTGGTCCTGATTTTACCTATAATTGAAACGCCTAAAAACAAGAAACCCAAACCCTAGTTTTGGGTAGGGCTTTACAGGCTACCAAAATAAAATCAAATATTGCAGATAGCTTGGAAATCATTCAAGGATTATGAATATGTTAATGTTTGGGCAAAAAGATGCAAGAACTAGAGATCACGATTCCATGTTCAGGGTGGAATTCAAGAAGACTTACAGTGTGTTTTATGAGGTTTCAGGGCTTGTGAATGGTTGCTTTAGCTTCAGTGGATCTCCAGCAAGAGGTTTATGTTGAGATTTTGCCTTGAATTGGACTCTAAGGCTGATTTCGATTTCCAACTTTTCAAGCTTTTTTCAAGTTTTGGTATTGTGTATTCTGCAGCCTCTAGGTCGTGTTCTTTGTATCTTTGCATTGTGTGAGTAATATAGAAGCAATTAGGTTTAATTTTGGGCCTTGAATCCATGTGAATTGATGATTGAAGATTTGATTTTATTCTCCATTAACAAAGCTTCCAAAAGTGTCAAAAACCAATATTTTGTTCACAACATGGCTTGATTCGAGTTTGATTGTGTCCATCATGATAATTGAAAGTTGTATCAATCAAAAAGATCTCATTCCATCAATATTTGGATTTTATTTGGATTTAAATTGATTAAAAATGAATTAATTCAATAAAAATAAAATAAAATAGAAAAATTAATGAATGGAGATAAAACTGAAGATAGGACACGTGTGTGGTGTGACAAGATCAAATCAAGTGGAAAAAAGTGGGCCCATTTATCAAAATTTGATGTTTTGGGGATAGTTGACTTTTGGCAATTTTGGAAAATGCCCAACTTCAACAATGCATAACTTCTTCAATTTTGAACTTTTGGAGGTGTTCTTGGACTTTTTAGAAACCTTGAGATGTCCTCTAACCAACTCTTTTGGTATCATCTCATTTTGATATTACATGCTCAAGTTATAAGCTTTGGCAAAAAAGGTGTTTTTGTTGACTTTCAAAAATGACCTATAATGTCCAAATTTGTAACTTCTTGTGAGTGCATTTCTTGATCTTTGGGTGTGAAGATGGATTGTAGAAAATTGAATACGCTTAAAAATGAGTTTTGGATGGGTCATTGCTCATAAAGTATGAGAAAGTTATGCTTGGTCAAAGTTGAGTTGACTTTTCCTACAAAACCCTAATTTAGCAACTTTTGAATCTTGATGAATTTTGAGCAATCCTTGATGAATCATGATCAACCCTTGATCAAATGATGAATTATCCTTCTAAATGAGAATGTTGAAAAAAAATCTTGAGGTTTGACTATTTTTAGGTCACAGTTGACTTTTGCCCTAGCACAATCGATTCTTGGACCTCTTGAGCAATTAACTGACCAAACTTCCTCTGAAAGGTTTGAAATTTGACATGGATGAACTTGAGAACATATTAGGACATTGGGGAGAACTTGAGGTCATTTTGATGTGAGGACCTTGATGCAACACAAAACCCTAATTTGAGATTGACTGCCTTAGGAGATGATTTGACTGTCCAGCTCTTGAGCAATCTTGAACCATTTTGAGGTTATTCTTGCAATGCCTTGAGAAATATGGGAGGGCAAATTTTGGGGTACAACAGTAGTTTATGATGATTTCTGAGACTTTGTTTGTTGTTGAAATGGTTTCAATTTGTGGTTGTATTGAACATGATTTGTGACAGTGGAAACTTGGTTTTTTTCAGTTTGGAAATTTGAAAATGAGTTCAAGTTTTTTTTTGGTTTTGAACCGTGATTTGATAGTTTGAATCTTTTGCAGTTTGGTTCTGTATGTTTTGGGTTTTGGGTACAGTTTGGCAGGTTTTTTGTGGTTTGAGTTGCTGAAGGTTGTTGATGTATTCCTGAGTTATGCAGGTTTTGAGGTTTGAGGATTTGAGTTACATGTTTGGAGGTTGTTTATTGTTGTTACAGTTGTGGCTTGTTTGAAACTGGTTTAACAGGTTTGGGTTGCTGGATGTTTGTTTGACAGGTTTGGGTTGTTGGCTGTTTGTTTGACAGTTTTGTTAGGCTTGAACTGTTGAAGGTTTTGGAGAGTTGTTCTTGCAGTTTGGTTCTGCAAGCTTTGGGGATTTCTGTTTGACAAAATTCTCTCCTTATTCTTACAGTTTTTTGGTATTATATCCTAGTTGCTTTTGTTTTGTAACTTGTGACAGAGTAGAAAAACTGCATAATCCCAACAAAATAGGTGATATATTTTCTCTCTCTCCTCTCTCAATGATAAAAGTAAAAATACTTTTTCTCTGCTTTTCTGAAAAGTTTGCCAATTCTTAGGAAAATGATGAAAAGTCTATATGCAACAAGCCCTTTGCTTGTTATTTGGTTTACCATACTGCTTTGTACTTTTTTCCTGCTGTTTGTACTTGCCCTGCTGCATTGTACTTGTCTTAGCTGTTGCTGGTGTCTAGTTTTGCTTGTATGCTGCATTGTTTAGTTGCCTTGGGCAATTTGCACGCCTGCTGAGTTACTGTCTTACTGCATTGTCCAATTTAGTTTACCTTGTTGCATTGTTTAGTTGCCTTGGGCAATTTGCACGCCTGCTGAGTTACTGTCCTGCTGCATTGTCCAATTTAGTTTGGCTTTGTTTAGTTTGCCTTGTTGCATTGTTTGGACAGCATGCTGCAGTTGGACCATTTGCTTTGCATTCTCTTTTACTTGGACAGCTTGCATTTTTATTTTTCTTTTTGTGAACCAAGAAGAACAATCTTCTTGTGATTTGCAAAGAGAAAAATAAAAATGTGATGAAATGAAAATAGCCCTCTGATTCCAAACGGTAAACTTTAATGATGAACATTTTTCTTTCTTTTTTTGAATTTTTTATTTATGTTCAATTAACTGTACTAATCTTTTTTCTGTCTTTCTTTCATGTGAGCGCAAGTTGGATGGTGACAAAGCAGAGGAAGCAGGAAACTTTATGGCGAGTGTTTTACCCCAAAATTTGCCCTCCCATATTCTTCAAGAAATTGCCAAGCCAAGCTGCAAAATTCCCCAAGGGTTGCACAGTCCAACTGTCTCCTATACAGTCAAAACTAGGGTTTGTGTTCTGATCAAGAAAAGGAAGTTTTCAAAGGCCCAATCAAGTCTCATATGCCTACAAATATGGTCAAGCATCCTCATATCAAGTTTCAAGGCATTCAGCACAAAATTGCACAGTCAAAAACCCTAATTGCACTACAGTCAACTGTAGGGGCAAAATGGTCATTTGGCAGTCAAAAGTTCAAATTTTTGGTCAACATATCATTTTGAAGCCACAAACAACATTTGATCAATGCTTGATCATGATTCTCAAAATTTGGCTCAAAAATCATCAAGATGCAAAAGTTTCCTTATTTGGACAGCTGGAAAAGTCAACTGAAATTGACCAGGGCATAACTTTCACATGGATTATCAGAAAAATTCCATCCAAAGCTCATTTTGAAGAGAAAGACATTTCCTACAACTCATCTTCATACTTCAAGTCCAAGAAATGCTCTCACAAAAAGTTATCAATTTCAACATTATAGGTCATTTTCAAAAGTCAACAAAAAGGGACTTTAAGTCAAAGGCCATAACTTGAGATTGGTAAATCAAAATGACATGGGACCAAAGGCATTGGTTTGAGGACTCAAAGACCTTTCCAAAATGTCCAAGAACATGAGAAAAGCTTAAAAATTGAGCAAGTTATGCCTTGTGGAAGTTGGGAAATTTTTGGATATTTTGAAAAGTCAACATTGATTCAAATGACCTAAAAATGCTAATGGGCCCATTTTCCTTCCACAATTCATCATTCCAAGCATGTGCACGACCACTTGGCCCAAAGGGAAGTATTTTCTCATTTTTTATTTATTTATTTGAATTTTTATTTACATTAATTCATTTAAATCATTTAAATATGTGAAAAATATATAACTTGACCTAATAAATCTTTTCATGCATGTTTTGCCCTCAATATTTCGTGCACATTCAAAAATAGGAAGATTTGATTTGATTTGAGCATAATTGATACAAGAGCACATGGAAAAGATTGAAAACATAATGGTGAAAAATCAAATCTCCAAATCCATGAATGAAAGATATTTGGATCAATTTTGTTAACCTAATCTATTCAGTACATAAGCCTGAGTGAAAACCTAATGCTAATACACAAAAAAAGCTGCGCCCAAAAGCCATTGTAAAACTTGAAATTTCTCCCCAAAAACTCAAAACTGAAAGCATACTTGCAGGTCGTTTCAAGCCACAACACTGAGTCCATCGTATTCCTGAAGCTTCAAGGATCATATACCAATCAAAACCACTCATCCTAACATCAAGAATTGGTAAAACGGACGCACCCTGTACCGAAAATATTTGATACTCTTGCATCTCGATTCATACATTTTCCATAATTTTTGAGGCTTGATTTGTGTTCCTTACATGATTCTTATGCTAACTGTGTAATTCAATTGTGTTTTCATCGCCCATACACGAAATCGCCATTAAAGCCTCCTAGGTTTTCAGACTTGTGAAATTAGGGATTCTCTTATCCTGTAAAATTGAGACACAACAGTACCATGATCAAAACCAGGAAGCTTGGACGAAGTGATTGCAATAATCGCGCCTAATTTCTGAACCAAGGCGTGCTAATCGCTATTTTGAAAACAAGCATGTATTGAGGGGGTTCAAAACCCCCGCTAACCCTTTTGTATTTTCAGGAAATAAACAAAACGGAGAAGATGATGTGTTGGCCGGCGCTGATTGGAGGATTCAAAATTTTGCGCGTTTAGATTACTAATGCAGTTGTTCTTTTTATAATAATTGTTGCTTATTTAATATTAACAATGCATGAAGCGGCGCAGTGGTAAGCATATTTGGAGGTAATGCATATGACCTGGGTTCGAGCCCCAGGTCTTTCATATCCTCAATATTATTTTTCAAATAATAATCACATACAGGTTAACGTTGCCGTTCCATGATATATCTCCAAGATCCAGCCAGCCACGCGTCTAATATGTCAATCCAAGGGTTATGGTTGGGAGAACAGCGTGGACGCGAGTCAACACGCTAGCACGTTGACTGAAAAGGTCAAATGGACCTGAAGGCTATTGGGCTCACCTGCTTGGATTGTACCTCTATTTGGGGACTACCCCCCCTGGTTTGCAATTCTTTTTATTTTTTCTTATATTTTATTTTTCAATTATTGTTTTATTTGCTTTATTATTTTGGTTCAATTAATTATTCTCACAAAAATATAAAAACACATAAAAATCATAAAAAAGAAAAATAATAAAATATTATTTATTTTAGTATTTTTATAAACAAACTTGCATGTAAATATTTAGTTCTAATTTAAGTGTAATATTAATTCTTTTCATAAAAAATCTAAAAAATGTAGAAATAGGTTTAATCAATGTTTTATTCCTTTTTTTTTTCTTTCACAATAATATTTATTTTATTTATTTTTTATAATTAAATTGTACATAAAAAAGTTAGGTTTAATTTAGGTTTTAATTTAATATTTTTCTTAATAACTTAAAAGCCATTAGAATTAGGGTTTGCATTCCATTTAAATTTTAATTAATTCTCTCTTTTCATTAAAAAACATAAAAATACCAAAAACTTTCTTTTTAATTTAATTTTAATTCCTTATTAAGTTAATTTTGCAAAAGGGTCCAACGCCCTCGTTTCGATTTAATTTCGCACATTTATTTTATGTCGCTTAAATAATTATGTATCTGTCCCGAAGCCTTGTAAATATTACTTCTCGCACTTTTAATTTCTTTATTTTCTGTCAAATCGGGTCCTGGTTAATTTTGGCGATGTGGACCCGCGCCATTTGTAATAGCTTAGAATTTACTTTTCCGCAAATATTTTTAACTGTTAATCAAAAGCATGCAAGAATGAATGGCCATAATAAAAACAAGCGTAGAATACCAATAACATGACAAGACAAATACAAATGAAAACGACACACGAATCGCACACACCACCCCTAGGGTACGCCTCACTGTTGCCTTGCCTCGAAAGGTGATCGTCGAGTAGAGGATGTCTTAGTAAGTCCTCATGATCCGGGAACCTGGCATGAGGGTAGCTTCTAAGGTGTCTTCCCATTGCTCTGGTGATCACCATGTCCCGAACCTCGAATTGACCCGAACACCTCCAACAGTGGTGCTACCTACCTCTCAATGGTGGGATGGCACTACTTTAAAGGACATTTACACAGACGAATTCCTTAGGGTAGGTAGACGACTCTAGATACTTGCTCTAAATTTCAAAACAAAACAAAATACTTTTCACACCAACACATTTTCAAAAAGCTTTCGAAAGCAATTTTTCAAACACTCTTGAGGACTGATACAAGAGTCGAACTGGAATTTTCAAAGAAACTTTTTAAACCCACAGTTGAAAAGCAAACAAACCATTTTTGAAAACACAATGAGCAAGTATCTAAGAGCCCATGGATAACCATGGATAGAAAGGGTGCTAACACCTTCCCTTTCTATAATCTACCTCCCGAACCGAGAGCAATCTCTTTAAGGAATTTTCTGTTCTTTTGTCCTTTCCATTTGGAGAAAATAAAAGACGGTGGCGACTCTTGCTTCCGCGACATTTCGCGAACCAGCGTTAAACAGTCAGTTCCAGATCCACCGATCACAGAACTGGCGACTCTGCTGGGGATAAATTTTAAAGTGAGGTGTACCTTAGGGCTAGGTCATAACTATGTTTTCAATTATTTTCCTTGTGTGCTTTAAATTGTGGGTTGCTTGGGAGTTCTATAGATCCTAACCCGGATCTGGGGGATACCTTTCTTAGAAAGTAGCAACAAGGCTGTGAGGGAACTGTGCGGGGTATACCGACATGGTTGAAACAGTCTGCTATGTTGATGTGGCACTTTGGTGTGTACCGGTAACCCTTGAGTTCAGTCAAGGAGAGTACAGGGCCTCCGCGTGGTGTCGTGAAGCATCAACAGACCTTAGGAACCTTAATTGAACTATCTTGGCCTCTTTAGGGTAGTGAGATAACTGACTTTGGTGCAGTCCGAGGTTGGTTGATACTCGATACTACACTCAATTGAGGGTTGCTTTCCTAGAATATTTCGGTCGCCAGTTCAGTGGCTAAATCGAAACGATGAACAATGAAAGCAATCCCGTGATATTGGGAACCTTAGAACCCGGTTACTTTGATTAGGACAGGTTGAACCCACCAACTTCAAGAGGGTACTACCCAGACCCCATGCTGGCCTTAAACCCTAAGGGCTTGTCTTGTGTGCCTTGTGTGCCTTACATGTTTGTCTTTGTAAATATCTGTGGTGTGTTTAATCATAGCATCATGACATCATCCAGCATCATATGCATTGGCTAACCATTTCAGGGGTTCGGATTTTCATCTTTGTTCTTGTTTTGTAGGACATGGAAACTGTTCGTAGAAAGACAATTCAAATCAGTCTTGTAAGGATCCCTCCTCAGCTTAAGGAGATTATATCCAGGATTCCCGAGAACTCTTCATTCAGTGAAAGGCATGGAAGTCTCATCAGCTTGGTCAACACCAACATTGAGGAAGATATGATAAAGGTCTTGTTCCAGTTCTTTGATCCTCTGCATCACTGTTTTACCTTCTTGGATTATCAGTTGGTACCTACATTGGAGGAGTTCTCCCGGCTCCTGAAGATCCCTATCCTTGATCAGCTACCCTTCAACGGTACAGAAAAGGAACCTAAGCTTGAAGAGATTGCTAAAGCCTTGCACCTACAGTCATCTGACCTCAAGGGACATTGGGAAGTTAGAAGTGGCATCAAAGGGTTCTTAGCCAGATTTCTGTTTGAAAAGGCCCATGAATGTTGGAACTCCCTTGACTTGCAAGCTTTTGAAGAAGTTGTAGCCCTCCTTGTCTATGGTTTGGTGCTGTTCCCTAACCCAGATCAGCTTATTGATATCAGTGCTGTCCAGATCTTTATGTCCAGGAATCCTATACCTACGTTGCTAGGGGACATCCTTCACTCATGTTACACTCGAACCATGAGAAAAAGAGGTGTCCTTATGTGTTGCACTCCTCTCCTGGGAAGGTGGTTTATTTCGCACCTTCCACAATCAGCCTTGAAGAATGAGCGGGGTTTGAGATGGTCACAACGGTTGATGACTCTTACGCATGCAGATATACATTGGTGCCCTAGGTCCAGAGAAGATGTCACTATCATTGATCGTTGTGGGGAGTACCCTAATGTTCCTTTACTTGGAATCAGAGGAGGTATTACTTATAGCCCATGCCTGGCTTGGAGACAGTTTGGTTATGCTCGGAGGGATGGTCCTCACGATATGTTAATTCCTGACATAGTTTTTGACTTCGACAATGATACTCAAGGACTTCGCCAGAGATTTATCAGAGCCTGGAGGATGCCAAGTAGGATAGACAGCAAGACACTGGGGCATAGGAATTCCATCCCGTTGGAACCTTATCTCAAGTGGGTACGAGCTCGCTCCCAGAAGCTAGTGATGCCCTATCCTCATATGCTCCCGGTGATCAAAGAGCCCGTCTTGGAAGGGGAAGTGTCCCACATTATTCAGCACCCTGATATGCCCACATCCTGGGAAGAGATGCAGAAGAGCTGGATCCAGCTTAAGGAAGAGCGGAATTCTCTTGAGACTAATCTACATGCCAGTGAAAGGAAGGTCTTGGAGCTCACCCGCCTGTTGCACGAGGAGAGGAACCTCAACACCTACATAGCTCCAAAGAGGATGCGCAGTGTATTTTGGGATTGACTTGATTTTTGTACCTTTGCCCATGAGGCTTGATGTATTAAACAATGATTTCTTTAATGATAACGTGTGTTCCTTTTTGTCTACAACAAATTTGAACTTCCGAACCCTTGAATGCATTGCATACGCATTTCATACATCATGTGCATAGCAGGTTTTTCCTCTTTTCAGGTTGCTTACAGTTCTTCGCTGTTTATTTCAGCATCATGAATCACGAATCTTCATCAACTGAGACATCAATCAAGGCTCTTCAGGTGCAGAATGCACAATTCCAGGAATTAATCAAGGGTCTGGCTCAAGGCCAAGAAGAACTGAAGGCTATGCTCCTGAAGAAGGAGAAGAAGAAGAAGAGAAGAACTGTTCTGTTCAACTCGGGCCGAAGGTTTAACAATACTCTGCAACAGGAAGAGGCTGGTTCTTCTGTTGACAAGAATTCTCCTCAGGCAGAAGCAAGGGTTCCTAGTCCGGTAGTCTCCGACAACGAGACAGATTTTGATGAAGAACAGTACCCTCCTGCAGACGACAGATACAAGCAACTGGAGGACAGGTTGAAGGCTATGGAGGTTCAACAGGTACCTGGGCTGGATTTCGGAGATCTGGGTTTGTCAACTGGTGTGATCATCCCTCACAAGTTCAAAGCACCATCCTTCTCTAAGTATGACGGGGCGTCTTGTCCCAAGCTGCATCTAAGGTCCTATGTTCGGAAAATTCAGCCGTACTCTGCGGATAAGAATTTATGGATCCACTTCTTCCAGGAGAGTCTTTCAGGGACTCATCTTGAATGGTTCTATCAGCTGGATGGGACCAAGGTTCGTAACTGGGAGGAGTTGGCTACTGCTTTCTATAAGCAGTATCAGTATAATGCCGACCTTGCCCCCACACGTACCCAACTCCAGGGTATGTCGTTAGGTGCAAGCGAAGGTTTTAAGGAGTACGCTCAGAAGTGGAGAGACCTGGCTGGCAGGGTGCAGCCACCGTTGACTGATCGGGAGTTGGTTGACATGTTCTTGGGGACCCTATCTGGGCCATTTTTCAACCATCTCATTGGGAATTCTTCTGCTGGGTTCACTGATCTAATCTTGACTGGAGAAAGGATTGAAGCTGGGTTGAAGTCTGGGAAGATTCCGAAGGGTGCATCATCCAGTTCTGAGAGGAAACCCTTCAAGAAGGAGTCTAGTGCCGTATATGGTTCCAGGAAATCAGAGAGACATGAGCACCGCCAATCTATCAGTGCGGTAATGATTGCTAAGCCTGCTGCCGCTCCCCGGCCAAACAATCCTCAGAAGGTTGAAAGACCCCGGAGAGAATTCACCCGCTTAAGCATGACTTTATCACAGATCCTGCCACAGTTGCTCTCAACCAATTTAGTGACTGTCAGGGAGGCGCCGAAGTTCCCAAATACTGCATCTCCCAAGTACAACCCGAACGCTCGTTGTGCCTATCATTCAGATAGCCCGGGGCATTCTACTGATGACTGTTGGGCGTTAAAGAATAAGGTGCAAGACCTTATCGACACAAAGGAGATACAGTTCGAAGCACCTGCGAGGCCGAATGTAGTTACTGCTCCTATGCCTCAGCATGGAGTAAACGCTGTAGAGGAAGATGTTTATGCTGTTTCTGTGGATGATCTAGCCACTCCTCTAAAGATTGTCAAGAAGAACCTACTGCAGGCCGGTTTATTTCCGGGTTGTAGTGAGGGTTGCCTGTTCTGTGCTGTGTCCCCATCTGGTTGTCCCTTGCTAAAGTTAGGCATCCAAAGCTTAATGGATAGCAAGGAGATTCTATTCAAGAAGTCTGCTGTTCGGTTGGTTCCAGTGGAAGAAGTTTTTGTGGTGACTATCTTCAATAATCCGATCCCGGCTCTCCCGAAGAAGCCCGTCCAAATCATGACCGTTGCGCCTGTTATGTATCTGACAAAGCTGTCCCCTGGCATTATGGGGCAGATGTATATGTAAACGGGATTAAACAAGAGTTCAACGTTGCCGCCAGCATTTGTGACATTACTGGCCCAGCCAAGGTTACCCGCAGTGGCAGGCTCTTCTCGCCTGACATTGCACCACCTGCTGCCCGAAGACCGCTTCTCATAACCCCTGCAAATGTACCTGTTCCTGCTGCTAATCCAATTGTTTCTCCTGCTGCCGAGTCATCCAATGCTCGGGGCAAAGGAGTTGAAGTTGAGCCTGCCCAAGTGGAGGCACCTGTACCGATAACTGCTGAAGCCTCCCAACAAGAGATGGAGGAGATTCTGAAGATTATAAAGAAGAGCGATTTTAATGTTGTGGAACAGCTGGGGCATACGCCCTCCAAGATCTCCATGCTCTCTTTATTGTTGTGCTCCGAGGCCCATGCTAAGGCCCTAATCTCATTCCTCAAGACGGCCCATGTGCCACATGAAACCTCTGCAGTCCAGTTCACTGATTGCGTAGCAAATTTAACAGCAGACAATGGCTTGGGTTTCTCAGATGCTGACTTGACCGCAAAGGGGAGAGACCATAATGATGCTCTGCATGTCTCTATTGAATGCAGGGGCACTACCTTGGCACATGTGTTGGTGGATACTGGGTCATCTTTGAATGTGCTACCCAAGAAGGCTTTGGACCGTCTAGATTGTGAAGGACTGGAATTAAAACCCAGCAACATCATCGTCAGGGCCTTTGATGGTTCAAAGAGGATGGTTCATGGAGAGGTTGACATTCCGATTCGTGTGGGCTCTCAGGTGTTCGACTCCACTTTTTATGTGATGGATATCCGTCCATCTTATTCGTGTCTATTGGGTCGACCTTGGATACATAAGGCTGGGGCAGTGACCTCTACCTTGCATCAAAAGCTGAAGTACCCCGTCAGAGGGAAGATCGTCACTGTACAGGGAGAGGAGGAATACATGGTGAGCCACCTGATCTCCTTCAGATACATTGAGATGGATGGGGAGTTTATTGAAACCCCCTTTCAGCATTTCGAGGAGGTGTTCCCAATTGCAGCAGCAGCAGCAGAAACAACAGCAGAAGAAAGTATTCCTTTGAAGATGGCTTCCCTAATGGACGCCCTGGCTATGGTTCAGAAGGGTGAATGTGCCGACTGGGGCAGAATCCCAGACTTCACACAGAAGACTGATAAACTTGGGCTGGGTTTTACCACAGAAGGTCGGAAAGCTATGAGGAAAGCAAAGATCGGAAGACCTCCTGTATTTATTAAAAGTTCAGGAGTAAATGCTGTTGGGGAAGACCATGAAGTGGACGAAGCTGAATTCAACAGCTGGATCTATCCGACGGCCGAAGGCGGATTGAACAACTGGATTGCTAGAGACCATACACCTGTTACCTTTGTGACGCAGTAATAAATTTCTTTGTTTCGTTATTTTGTAATAAACAATGATAAACTCTATGGCCCGGTGTCTTACCCGAGGCACCGTGGTTCTATTTGTGAGGGCATATAAATTGTCATTTCATATATCATGAATGAAAATCTTGGATGTTTTTCGCATTACAAATATTGTGCTCCTTTTCTATCTTTCTTTTCCTTTTCATATATTTCAAAACAGCTGTATTTACACACACACTCACTCATACAGGTTTCAATCCACTCTGGATCTCACTGATAACAACCCTGCTACTGCCAATTATGACTTCGAAAATCCGATCAACTTAGCCGAAGATGAAGGTGAAGGTGATTGCGAAGTTCCTGGCGAGCTTGCAAGACTGTTGCTTCAGGAAGAAAGGGAAATTCAACCCCACGAAGAGCCAGTGGAAACCATAAACCTGGGTACTGAGGCAGACAGGAAAGAGGTAAAGATTGGTGCCAACCTAGAGCTCAGCGTGAAGCAACGGTTAACCAAGATGTTACATGATTATATGGAGATCTTTGCCTGGTCCTACGAAGATATGCCAGGGTTGGATACCGATATTGTGGTCCATCACTTGCCAACTAAGGAAGACTGCCCTCCAGTTAAGCAAAAGGTCCGTCGGATGCGTCCAGAGATGTCTGAGAAGATTAAGGCCGAGGTTATGAAACAGTTTGATGCCGGGTTCCTTGCAGTGACTTCTTACCCTCAGTGGGTTGCTAACGTGGTGCCGGTACCAAAGAAGGACGGTAAGGTCAGAATGTGTGTCGACTACAGGGATCTGAACAGGGCCAGCCCCAAGGATGACTTCCCCTTACCTCACATTGATGTCCTTGTTGACAACACAGCTCAGCACAAGGTATTCTCTTTCATGGATGGCTTTTTAGGTTACAATCAGATCAAGATGGCACCTGAAGACATGGAAAAGACTACATTCGTTACTCAGTGGGGCACCTTCTGTTACAAGGTCATGCCATTTGGATTAAAGAACGCTGGGGCAACCTACCAACGTGCCATGGTTGCCTTATTTCATGATATGATCCATCATGAGATAGAAGTATATGTGGACGACATGATCGCAAGGTCCCAGACTGAGGAAGAGCATCTAGATCATCTGCAGAAGTTGTTTGACCGGTTGAAACTATACAAGCTGAGATTGAACCCGAACAAGTGCACCTTTGGGGTAAGATCTGGAAAATTGCTAGGCTTCGTGGTCAATGATAAAGGTATTCAAGTGGACCCTGCTAAGGTCAAAGCTATTCAAGAGATGCCAGTTCCTAAGACAGAGAAGGAAGTCAGAGGCTTTCTAGGACGCCTGAATTATATTGCTCGCTTCATCTCACATCTGACTGCTACTTGTGAGCCAATCTTCAAGCTGCTGAAGAAAGATCAGGTAGTACGTTGGAACGATGAATGTCAGGCTGCTTTTGACAGAATCAAAGAGTATCTCCAAGAACCACCTATCCTTATGCCACCGGTTGAAGGGAGACCTCTGATACTATACCTGACAGTGCTTGACAACTCAATGGGGTGTGTGCTGGGGCAGCATGACGAGTCTGGCCGAAAAGAGCATGCCATTTATTACCTTAGCAAAAAGTTTACCGACTGTGAGACCCGATACTCACTGCTTGAGAAAACTTGCTGCGCTTTGGTATGGGCTGCTCGCCGGCTGAGACAGTATATGCTGACTCACACTACCTTGTTGATCTCAAAAATGGATCCGATAAAGTACATATTCGAAAAGCCTGCTCTGTCTGGGAGAATTGCAAGATGGCAAATGATCTTGACGGAATATGACATTCAATATACAACCCAGAAAGCCATCAAGGGAAGTGTATTGGCAGACCACCTGGCACATCAAGCTGTAGATTATTATCAGTCAATGAACTTCGAGTTTCCGGATGAAAGCATCATGATTCTGACTGATTGTGAAGTGCCTGAACCGGATGAAGGACCTGAACCAGGATCCCGATGGTCTATGAACTTTGACGGAGCCTACAATGCTTTGGGTAACGGTATCGGCGCCATAATCATATCACCTCAAGGTACTCATACTCCACTCACTGCCCGGCTGTGTTTCAACTGTACCAACAATATGGCGGAGTATGAGGCGTGTATCATGGGTCTTCAAGCTGCGATCGACCTAAGGATCAAATTTCTAAGTGTCTTCGGAGATTCCGCTCTTGTGATCAATCAGATCAAAGGAGAGTGAGATACGAAACATCCAAACCTGATTCCTTACAGAGAATGTATGTTGACCCTGATCCCCCACTTCACAGAAATAACCTTTGAACACTTTCCAAGAGAAGAGAATCAGTTGGCGGACGCGTTAGCTACAATGTCTTCTATGTTCAAGGTCAAATGGGATAATGAGGCTCCCCGAATCATCATCTGGAAACTGGACGAACCGGCATACTGTTGTGATCTCGAAACTGAATTGGTGACTGAGAAGCCTTGGTACCACGAAGTGAAGAGATATCTGGAAGCTCAGGAATACCCTGAAGGTGCATCCGTCAACGATAAGAAATTCCTGAGGAGGTTCGCAGCCAAGTTCTTCCTTAGCAACGACATCTTGTACAAGCGAAACCATGATTCAACCTTACTGCGTTGTGTGGATAAGATTGAAGCAGAAAGAATCATGGAAGAGCTACATGAAGGGACCTTTGGTACACATTCCAGTGGGCATACTATGGCTAAGAAAATCCTACGGGCAGGATATTACTGGTCCACAATGGAAGCTGACTGTTACCAACACTCCAGGACATGCCACAAGTGCCAGATCTACGCAGATAAGGTGCATGTTCCTCCGGTTCCCCTGAATGTTCTGACTGCGCCTTGGCCGTTTGCGATATGGGGCATAGACATGATCGGCGAGATTAAACCTACGGCATCTAATGGGCATCGCTTCATCCTAGTGGCGATTGATTATTTTACGAAGTGGGTTGAAGCAGCATCCTATGCCACGGTAACCAAGACTGTTGTGGCACGGTTCATTCGGCATAACCTGATCTGTCGGTACGGCGTCCCTGAGCGGATTATTACAGACAACGGTACCAATCTGAATAATAAGATGATCGCTGAGCTCTGCGAGCAGTTCAAGATACAGCACCACAACTCTTCTCCTTACAGACCGAAGATGAATGGGGCTGTAGAAGCAGCAAATAAGAACATCAAGAAAATCGTGCAGAAAATGACAGTAACTTATAAAGATTGGCACGAGATGTTACCGTTCGCTCTACATGGGTACCGTACCTCAGCTAGGACGTCAACCGGGGCAACTCCCTTCTCTCTGGTTTATGGCATGGAGGCAGTCTTGCCGACCGAAGTGCAAATACCCTCTCTCCGGATAATGAAGGATGCAAATCTGAACGAAGATGATTGGATCCAGACACGACTTGATCAACTCAACCTCATTGACGAAAAGAGACTTGTTGCTATCTGTCATGGTCAGACGTATCAGAAACGGATGATTAGGGCATTTAACAAAAAAGTCAGACCACAGGAATATCAAGTCGGGGATCTGGTAATCAAGAGAATCATCCTTCCTCAGAGTGATCCAAGGGGCAAATGGACCCCTACATACGAAGGGCCATTTGTGGTTAAACATGTGTTCTCAGGAGGAGCAATGATATTAACCAACATGGATGGTGACGACCTTCCTCACCCCGCCAATGCAGACATAGTAAAAAGATACTACGCATGAAAAAAGACCCGCTAGGCTGACATGCCTAGGCAAAAATTAGGGCTTCCCGTCGAACCAAAAGGGTTCGGGCAAAATGAAGGGATGAAAATGAAAAATCTGTACACCCGGCAAGTCGAAAACCTGAAAAGGCGGCTTGGGAAAAAATGGGTATCCCGGTGGACTGAAAACCCGAAAGGGCGGTCCAGGTAAAAATTAGGGATAAAGCGTAATACTATGTCTCATTGATCACTTTGCATCCAGAATCCGGTATCTACATCAAGTTCAGACGACATCGATCAGTTAGCTTCACCTTCAACCAAGGTCATCAAGTGATGAGACGCTCGGAGTTATAAAGGCAATAGCAGAGTTAAAACCCAGTGGGATCATTCATATTTCACACAGCTGTTTTATTTTCTTTTGTACAAAACTTGTATAAACTATTTTGCTCAGCGGCGTACCTCTTACTAGGACGTCAACCTCTTGTATACAAAACGCCTATTCTCAGGCCATTCAAAAATCAATACAAATATATTTTCAATTAAACGTGCCAAGTGTTTTTCTTTTTCTGTTTTGTTTTGCGAAGAACGTCCAAGGTTCAATTTGTGATATATGCATTGACAATAATTTGCTAACTCATAAATATTTGCATACGAAACAAAGGAATTAATTGCAGGTGATACTAGAAACAGGGGCAATAAAAGAGTTGTCTGAGCAGTCTAATTGTTCTGTCCTCCAAGGTATCAAGGTGAGTTCAGCTAAAGAATATGACCAGTACATCTTAATTCCCCAGAGAGTAAGCAAGTCAGTGCACTCTCTCCAAGCAGAATCATCAAATCTTAAGGAAATTGGGTATCCTCCCGTAGATCTCAATACCTCCCCAGCAGCATGCATATATTCTTAACAAGTATCCCCGGCAGTCTTGGTCTAAAGATTGTTCCCCGGCGGCGTATCAACATTCAAAGGGATCACTTCCCCAGCATATCAAAACTCCCCAGGAGAGTCCAATCCAATTTCCCCAGGAAAACTGGAATTCATATCCCCAAGCAGTAAGCTTATCCCCAGTAGATTCTGGAAGCTTATCCCCTCGCAGAACACGAACGCGTCGTCCGACTTGATTTAAAGAGTTATTTCCTTAACAGGATATAACTGGGTTATCCTCAGCCAAAAGCCACGGAAAGAGCGTCCTCGACGAAGTCTTCTTACCCCAGCGAAGTCCATCAACACTTTCAACAACAAGGGTATCCTCAGCAAGTTATCAACATTCAGCAAGGCATCCCTCTCCTCACAGAGTATTGCTTCCCAGCATGGCCGCTAGAGTATCTTTTCTCCCCGCAGAATCTTCCATTTGCCAAGATTATTCCGCAACGGAGTCATCTTCTCCTACCGGTATTCCTGCAGTTATCATCCCCAGCGGAAGCAAAATCTATTCTTCAACAGCAGCCCAGGATACTACTTCCCGGCACCCGTCAAGGATTCACTTTCCTAGACAAAAACATACATAAAACATCACATACATCATTATAACATGCATAGACACATCATATCATACGAATCTCATTTATGTTGAGGACATCATTGCTTGATCCACATCATGCATTACATATGACTGACTTTTACCTTTCAGGAAAGATGCAGTTTAAACTCTCAATCACATTTCAAGACCTAGCCTGGTTCAGTTAAATCGACCCTAAGATTTTCCTGATGCTTATCCAGTCAAAGGCCTTCTCTGGTTCAGTCAGATCGACCCCAAGATCTCCCTGATGCTTATCCAGTTGAAGATATTTCAAGACCTAGACCGGTTCAGTTAAATCGACCCTAAGATTTTCCTGATGCTTATCCAGTCAAAGGCCTTCTCTGGTTCAGTCAGATCGACCCTAAGATCTCCCTGATGCTTATCCAGTTGAAGATATTCCAAGACCTTGTCTGGTTCAGTTAAATCGACCCTAAGATTTTCCTGATGCTTATCCAGTCAAAGGCCTTCTCTGGTTCAGTCAGATCGACCCTAAGATCTCCCTGATGCTTATCCAGTTGAAGATATTCCAAGACCTTGCCCGGTTCAGCTAAATCGACCCTAAGATTTTCCTGATGCTTATCCAGTCAAAGGCCTCCTCTGGTTCAGTCAGATCGACCCTAAGATCTCCCTGATGCTTATCCCAGTAGAAGACATCCAAGATTTTTCTCAACGAGCGTTGTTGAAGTTAAAGTCACCCAAGATTTTTCTCAACGAGCGTTGTTGAAGTTAAAGTCGCCCAAGATTCGCTTGCTGTTCATGCTAAGGCAGTAACCATCCCTGGTTCATTCATCACCGTTTGAAGCTCCAGACTCAGCTCCTGTAACCAGTCAGGACACATCTATACCAAGCATCTAAAAATCAGCTCCTGCAACGTGTCAGGTACTCATTTTCTGTTTTGCAGGTATGCAGGTTCTCGCTAAGGAATCTCCTACGCAATCAACATCCAGATGGCATCTATAAGCCCATCATCCTATCCATCAATCTCTAAATGGCATCTATAAGCCCATTCCCACAACACTGCCGCTATGTGAGCGCAAATTTCTGGGCACTTTAGTGTCCAATCATCTTCTACCCTCGGATTACGAAAGGCACGTCCGCCAATCTGCATCCTCAGGTCTAAGAAGATTGAACAGGGGCAACTGTTGTACCCCAAAATTTGCCCTCCCATATTCTTCAAGAAATTGCCAAGCCAAGCTGCAAAATTCCCCAAGGGTTGCACAGTCCAACTGTCTCCTATACAGTCAAAACTAGGGTTTGTGTTCTGATCAAGAAAAGGAAGTTTTCAAAGGCCCAATCAAGTCTCATATGCCTACAAATATGGTCAAGCATCCTCATATCAAGTTTCAAGGCATTCAGCACAAAATTGCACAGTCAAAAACCCTAATTGCACTACAGTCAACTGTAGGGGCAAAATGGTCATTTGGCAGTCAAAAGTTCAAATTTTTGGTCAACATATCATTTTGAAGCCACAAACATCATTTGATCAATGCTTGATCATGATTCTCAAAATTTGGCTCAGAAATCATCAAGATGCAAAAGTTTCCTTATTTGGACAGTTGGAAAAGTCAACTGAAATTGACCAGGGCATAACTTTCAAATGGATTATCAGAAAAATTCCATCCAAAGCTCATTTTGAAGAGAAATACATTTCCTACAACTCATCTTCATACTTCAAGTCCAAGAAATGCTCTCACAAAAAGTTATCAATTTCAACATTATAGGTCATTTTCAAAAGTCAACAAAAAGGGACTTTAAGTCAAAGGCCATAACTTGAGATTGGTAAATCAAAATGACATGGGACCAAAGGCATTGGTTTGAGGACTCAAATACCTTTCCAAAATGTCCAAGAACATGAGAAAAGCTTAAACATTGAGCAAGTTATGCCTTGTGGAAGTTGGGAAATTTTTGGATATTTTGAAAAGTCAACATTGATTCAAATGACCTAAAAATGCTAATGGGCCCATTTTCCTTCCACAACTAATCATTCCAAGCATGTGCACGACCACTTGGCCCAAAGGGAAGTATTTTCTCATTTTTTATTTATTTATTTGAATTTTTATTTACATTAATTCATTTAAATCATTTAAATATGTGAAAAATATATAACTTGACCTAATAAATCTTTTCATGCATGTTTTGCCCTCAATATTTCGTGCACATTCAAAAATAGGAAGATTTGATTTGATTTGAGCATAATTGATACAAGAGCACATGGAAAAGATTGAAAACATAATGGTGAAAAATCAAATCTCCAAATCCATGAATGAAAGATATTTGGATCAATTTTGTTAACCTAATCTATTCAGTACATAAGCCTGAGTGAAAACCTAATGCTAATACACAAAAAAAGCTGCGCCCAAAAGCCATTGTAAAACTTGAAATTTCTCCCCAAAAACTCAAAACTGAAAGCATACTTGCAGGTCGTTTCAAGCCACAACACTGAGTCCATCGTATTCCTGAAGCTTCAAGGATCATATACCAATCAAAACCACTCATCCTAACATCAAGAATTGGTAAAACGGACGCACCCTGTACCGAAAATATTTGATACTCTTGCATCTCGATTCATACATTTTCCATAATTTTTGAGGCTTGATTTGTGTTCCTTACATGATTCTTATGCTAACTGTGTAATTCAATTGTGTTTTCATCGCCCATACACGAAATCGCCATTAAAGCCTCCTAGGTTTTCAGACTTGTGAAATTAGGGATTCTCTTATCCTGTAAAATTGAGACACAACAGTACCATGATCAAAACCAGGAAGCTTGGACGAAGTGATTGCAATAGTCGCGCCTAATTTCTGAACCAAGGCGTGCTAATTGCTATTTTGAAAACAAGCATGTATTGAGGGGGTTCAAAACCCCCGCTAACCCTTTTGTATTTTCAGGAAATAAACAAAACGGAGAAGATGATGTGTTGGCCGACGCTGATTGGAGGATTCAAAATTTCGCGCGTTTAGATTACTAATGCAGTTGTTCTTTTTATAATAATTGTTGCTTATTTAATATTAACAATGCATGAAGCGGCGCAGTGGTAAGCATATTTGGAGGTAATGCATATGACCTGGGTTCGAGCCCCAGGTCTTTCATATCCTCAATATTATTTTTCAAATAATAATCACATACAGGTTAACGTTGCCGTTCCATGATACATCTCCAAGATCCAGCCAGCCACGCGTCTAATATGTCAATCCAAGGGTTATGGTTGGGAGAACAGCGTGGACGCGAGTCAACACGCTAGCACGTTGACTGAAAAGGTCAAATGGACCTGAAGGCTATTGGGCTCACCTGCTTGGATTGTACCTCTATTTGGGGACTACCCCCTCTGGTTTGCAATTCTTTTTATTTTTTCTTATATTTTATTTTTCAATTATTGTTTTATTTGCTTTATTATTTTGGTTTAATTAATTATTCTCACAAAAATATAAAAACACATAAAAATCATAAAAAAGAAAAATAATAAAATATTATTTATTTTAGTATTTTTATAAACAAACTTGCATGTAAATATTTAGTTCTAATTTAAGTGTAATATTAATTCTTTTCATAAAAAATCTAAAAAATGTAGAAATAGGTTTAATCAATGTTTTATTCCTTTTTTTTTTCTTTCACAATAATATTTATTTTATTTATTTTTTATAATTAAATTGTACATAAAAAAGTTAGGTTTAATTTAGGTTTTAATTTAATATTTTTCTTAATAACTTAAAAGCCATTAGAATTAGGGTTTGCATTCAATTTAAATTTTAATTAATTCTCTCTTTTCATTAAAAAACATAAAAATACCAAAAACTTTCTTTTTAATTTAATTTTAATTCCTTATTAAGTTAATTTTGCAAAAGGGTCCAACGCCCTCGTTTCGATTTAATTTCGCACATTTATTTTATGTCGCTTAAATAATTATGTATCTGTCCCGAAGCCTTGTAAATATTACTTCTCGCACTTTTAATTTCTTTATTTTCTGTCAAATCGGGTCCTGGTTAATTTTGGCGATGTGGACCCGCGCCATTTGTAATAGCTTAGAATTTACTTTTCCGCAAATATTTTTAACTGTTAATCAAAAGCATGCAAGAATGAATGGCCATAATAAAAACAAGCGTAGAATACCAATAACATGACAAGACAAATACAAATGAAAACGACACACGAATCGCACACACCACCCCTAAGGTACGCCTCACTGTTGCCTTGCCTCGAAAGGTGATCGTCGAGTAGAGGATGTCTTAGTAAGTCCTCATGATCCGGGAACCTGGCATGAGGGTAGCTTCTAAGGTGTCTTCCCATTGCTCTGGTGATCACCATGTCCCGAACCTCGAATTGACCCGAACACCTCCAACAGTGGTGCTACCTACCTCTCAATGGTGGGATGGCACTACTTTAAAGGACATTTACACAGACGAATTCCTTAGGGTAGGTAGACGACTCTAGATACTTGCTCTAAATTTCAAAACAAAACAAAATACTTTTCACACCAACACATTTTCAAAAAGCTTTCGAAAGCAATTTTTCAAACACTCTTGAGGACTGATACAAGAGTCGAACTGGAATTTTCAAAGAAACTTTTTAAACCCACAGTTGAAAAGCAAACAAACCATTTTTGAAAACACAATGAGCAAGTATCTAAGAGCCCATGGATAACCATGGATAGAAAGGGTGCTAACACCTTCCCTTTCTATAATCTACCTCCCGAACCGAGAGCAATCTCTTTAAGGAATTTTTCTGTGCTTTTGTCCTTTCCATTTGGAGAAAATAAAAGACGGTGGCGACTCTTGCTTCCGCGACATTTCGCGAACCAGCGTTAAACAGTCAGTTCCAGATCCACCGATCACAGCGAGCATGGGAGCAATGGAAGCTTAGGCTTAGATTCAATTCTTTGTAATTTAGAGAGATTTTTTCAATCAGTTGTATTTATTTTTCAAGTACGATAAGTTGTAAAACCTAAAGCATTTGAATGATAAATTATTTTTGTAACAACATCTGAAATAAATGAAAGTCTTTATGAGATAATCTGATATCCAATATAATCCATTATTGTTAGTAACTTGTAATTCTTTCTTTGCATCTTCACTAATCCTTTAAGATTCCTGATTAAAAATAACTGAAACTACATTCCAATAATTTCAATCCAGATAACTTAAATTCCAAGTAATCCAATAACTCTGTAATCTTATAACCTTGCAATTGTACTCCAATCAAAACACGCACTGTGTATTCCAATAAACAAGCAAACGTTTATTCCCTAAACGAGCAAATGTTTTGAAAAGACGCAATTTATCTGGTTAACCTGGATCAAGCAAACACTGCCTTTTTCCAGAGCATGAAAATATGTGACAGCCAATTGACTTTCTGAGAATTCAGTTTCTTCTGAGAAATGCGAGAAAAACCCTAATTCTTAATTTACCGCCATAAGAGAAAATCTGTCTGATCAATTCCTGAGCCATTCTTGAATATCTGAGAAAACCATAGGGTTGTGATTTCTATGAAAAATGGGAGGGAAAATTTTGGGGTACAACAACTGCCCCTGTTCAATCTTCTTGAACCTGAAGAGTTAGATCGGCGAGTTTGTCATTCGCGACTTGAAGGTAAAAGATGATTGGACACTAGAGTGCCCATAAATTTGCACTCGTCAAAGTATAGTTGAGGTAATGGGCTTAAATATGCCATTTGGAGATGTGATAGAATCTTGTCGGAGATGGGCTTAAAGATGCCATCCAAGAATGTTTGTTGAATTGTAAGTTATAGGTGAGCTTCAGAATGGTATCCGCGTCTGGAGAATCTTTGAGTTGGGGATCTGAATAAGCAATAGAATAGCATCCGTGTCTGGAGCATCTCTAGGCTATTTTCTGAAGCTGAATCTGAACAAGCGATAGATTAGCATCCATGTCTGGAGCATCCGTAAACTGTTTTTTGATGCTGAACCTGAACAAACGATAGATTAGCATCCATGTCTGGAGCATCCGTAAACTGTTTTCATGATCCTTGAATTTGAATAAGCAATAGATTAGCATCCACGTCTGGAGCATCTCTAGGCTATTTTCTGAGGCTGAATCTGAACAAGCGTTAGATTAGCATCCATGTCTGGAGCATCCGTAAACTGTTTTCATGATCCTTGAATTTGAATAAGCAATAGATTAGCATCCGTGTCTGGAGCATCCGTAAATTGTTTTCATGAGCTGAATCTGAACAAGCAATAGATTAGCATCCATGTCTGGAGCATCCGTAAACTGTTTTCATGATCCTATATTGGTAGCTTGTTAATCTTATCCTAAAAAAGGGTAAAACACAAATTTATGTTGCATGAAATGTATGATGCAATATATGTGTGTTATCAATGTTTATGATATATGATTGTAATGTATGCGCATGCAAGCTAATTAGTTGTCTTGCTGAGGAAAATAAATCCTTGATAGTTGGAGATAATAAAATCTTTGACTGCTGTCGGGGGAAATAAATCCTTGACCACTGCTGGAGATTCAAAATCTTTGACTGCTGAAGATTATCAAAATTTTTGACAACTTCTGCGAGGAATTAAGAATGAGAGTCTTCAATCTGCTAGGGGAATTTGCATCCTTGGGGATTTCATGCTAAGGAGCCAAGAAAGAAAATCTTCGATCTGCAGGGGATTAAAAATTCTGACAAATTTATGCTGAGAGTAAAGAAGGCTCTGGCAACTTCACTGGAGAATCAAGGATGAGAATCTTCATTCTGTTAGGGAGTAAAAACTCTGTGGGGAATAACTATACTATTGGGGAGTAACTATCCTGCTGGAGAGTAAGCTCAGGACTCTGGGGAAAAGCTTATTCCTATTTGGAAGAAGTTCAGGAGTTTAGGTTGTATGCCACTTTAAGAATGAGAATCTTCATTCTGTTGGAAGTATCAGGAGTTTGGGTGTATGCCAATCTTCTAGGGTTTCAAGAATGAGAATCTTCATTCTGTTAAGGGTATCAGGAGCTTGGGTGTATGCCAATCTTCTGGGGTTTCAAGAATGAGAATCTTCATTCTGTTAAGGGTATCAGGAGCTTGGGTGTATGCCAATCTTCTGGGGTTTCAAGAATGAGAATCTTCATTCAGGCATTTGGGTCAGGAGGTTGGGTGTATGCCAATCTACTGGGGAAGCAAGAATAAGAATCTTCATTCAGGAATTTGGGTCAGGAGGTTGGGTGTATGCCAATCTACTGAGGAGTCACCCTAGGTTGGGGATAAAAGTTTACTGTTATCTGGTTGATTTCCAGGCTTTAAGATAACTTGCTGGGGAATTGGAGAAACCGGATGATTTCCGTTGTGGGTTGATAGTTTCAGCTCCGCTGGGGATTGGTAGTTGGTAGTCTCATCTACGCTGGGGTTCTTAATGACGTGCTGTAGAGATTGTGTATGGAAATGGGCTTAAAGATGCCATTTGAAGAAACAGAGGAGAATCGTCGGAGATGGGCTTATAGATGCCATCTAAAGGTGATTATTGACGGAAAGTTTGAACTGAATCTGAAACAGCAAAATCTGGAAGTGAATCTGAATAAACCGTTGAGAGATTTATCTGAAACAGCAAAATCTGAAACAGTAAAATCTGGAATATCTTCAACCGGGATAAGAATCAGGGAGATCTTAGTGTTGATCTGACTGAGCCAAAGAAGGTCTTGAATTACTTTGACTGGATAAGAACCAGAAAAATCTTAGAATCTATTTAACTGAGCCAGACGAAAGTCTTGGAATATTTTCAACAGATGCCGGAGAAAATAAATCAATGACCGCTGTTGAAAGGGAAAGTTGAATGAACTACTATCTGGTCGTGGTCCGGGCTTCAGAAGGAATCAATTGGTTATCCGGTCGCATCCGGGTTTCAAACTGAATTTAAAGGGCATACTAATATTCGGTCGACTCTGGGTTTCTTAGTAACTACCCAGGTAAGAACTGCTATTTGGTCAAAATCCAAGCTTCACAGTGTCTTGTACCATTATCTGGTCAAAATCCAGGCTTCACAGTGTCTTGTACAGTTATCTAGTCAAAATCCAGGCTTCACAGTGTCTTGTACCGTTATCTGGTCAAAATCCAGGCTTCACGATACCTTACTTCCTATCTGGTCAAAATCCAGGCTTCAGAAGAAAATCAAAATGGTTATTTGGTCGCCTCCGGGCTTCCCTTTGATTTTGGGGCCTACTAATATCCAGTTCAATCCGGGCTTCAAAGTAATTGGCCGAGTAAACTGCTATTTGGTCAAAATCCAAGCTTCACAGTGTACCTCACTCTTATCTGGTTAAAATCCAGGCATCACAATGTCTTGTACCATTATCTGGTCAAAATTCAGGCTTCACGACTTGAATTTTGTGAGAATTTGACTGCATCTTTAACGAGAGGTAAAGGTTAGTTGCATGACATATATCAAACAATGATGTTCTCAAAATAAATGAGATTGCATTGTATGATGTCCTGATGTACGGATGTGTAATGTTTTCAAGACGACCTCTCACTGGGGAAAATAAATCCCGAATTGGTGATGGAGAAAAGAGTTGAATTTTTTGTTTCCGATAGTGAAAAATATGGTGACTTCAATGGGAAAAATTCTCAGGAATTCTTGAGGTCGACTTAGCTGGGAAGAGGTTATCAAAGATTGAAACTCTGGCTCGGAGCCATCTTATGAGAATGATTTTGGAGAGATTTGTCATTGCCCCAAGTAGCGAGTGTTTATGGATTTGCCATGAAATGTTTGACTGTATGCAACCCTTTGTTGGGATTGACGTTCAATGCCCCAAGTGATGGTGACGGAGACTTGCCCCTGGCTACTCTGCACTTTGAGATATTTCTTGAAATCTTGACTGGACTGCCTCAGGTTAACTGGACTTTCAGAGATTTCTTGAAATCTTGACTGGACTGCCCCAGGTTTATTGGACAATGCCATGTCATGTCCCCTGTGTTGATAGGAGATTTTTGCAATGGAAGTGTCATCCCACTTGAAGTGATCTTGTTCACTGAGAGAGCTTTCGTTCATCGGATATTCACTGTGAATTTCATCATTGTCAAACAAATAGCGATATGCAAACAATGATACTTAAATAATGCAAAGTTTATGCTTGTCTTGAAATTTTAAAAAATGCGTTTTTTAGCAGAAAACTTTTATAAGAAAAATTCAACTCAATATTTAGAGCAAAGCCTTACAGGGGTCAGGATACCTTTTGTAACAGTATGCTTTCGAACTAACCCATGCTTCAATTAGGACTTTTGAAGGGTTGTAACGTGGCTTGGTTCACGGTTTTAAGAAACAAAGGATAAAGGCTCAAAGTATATTGTACCCACCCGCTCTTCATTATGTTCTTCAGTCCTAAACTCAGTTAATTGTGCGTTTGAACTCCCAATGAGTCTGGAACGACATTTTGGTGATGGTTCACACAAGTTGAATTTGTTGGGAGGCAGTCACTTTTGTAACATTATTTTTGTTGAGGGTTTGTAGTGACCTCTTTCTTTCTTATTTGTTATCCCTAATTTTTGCCTGACTGTTCCTGTTTTTAAGATTACAGTTAGCGGGATGCCCCAGCTTTCTTAAGTCTCCTTTGTAGGTTTCGACTCAGTGGGCTTTTCTTTTTGAGAGATAATGACTTCCTATGTGATAAGGAACCATCACCGTCTTTTGATTCCAAAGGAATGTTTTTGACGTCATTCATTGTATTACAAGATGAGAGTTTGTGACTTTAACATGCATTTGAATTAACTAAGAGACTACCCTGCCCCATGTTTTGATTAAAGGTTTCAATTTGTGTTAAAATAGAAAACTTCTACTTCTTTGGCTCGAAGGGGTTGACTACGGATTATCTTCCTTATAACTCCAGTGTTTAGGATTTGAAAGAAACGCCTGTACATCGTCAGCAAGGTCTGTCCAAAAGTATAATGTATGAGATTATGGCATTGTTTTCGTCATCCTCCCTCTAAAGGTTTGTAACTTCCAGCAAGAGTTAAATGTCATAAAGAAAGCAGAAAGCATAGTTTAAGTATAGTGAAAACGAATGGATGAATTCAAGACAAACATATGCAATGCATTAATGAAACAAAGTTTGACAATAATTGATAATTGTTTAAATAACAAAAGAAATTACAACTTGAAAATTCAAATGAAACAAAAGCCTTTTAGTTCGAACTTGTCATTTTAGGTGGAGAACCCTCAGCGGAAGATTTTCATCTGGCCATCCTGTGTGAACTCCAGCGTTGTTTCTTTAACCAGGTCTTGAATTTTGTTTCTCAATGTCCAACAGCCATCGGTGTCATGTCCAGGACTGTTGGAATGATACACACATCTCGCATTTGGATTGTACCCTAGAGCGGCTGTGTTGGGACGCCGAGGGGGGTCCCTTAATACAATCAGCTTGACTTCCAATAAGCGTTGTAGCACTTGGGATAATGGCATGTTAATCTCAGTGAAGCGCTTTTCAGATGTATTTTGCTTACGTTGATTGCCCTGTTGATGTTGGTGAGGTGGTTGTTGGGCTTGTGACCCTGAAGCAAATTGGGGAAGCTTTCCCTCGACCTCTTGTCTCAAGGGAGGCTGAATGATGACTTGATCTTCAACCTTAGTTGTTTGCCCCAATTGGTTATGTTCACTTAGATGAAGCTTGTTGATGAGGACCTTTAGCTCCTCTTGTCCTTGTGCCAAGTTTTGGATGATAGCCATCTGGCCCACCAGTTGTCCCATCATCTGGATTTTCATTATTGACATCTCAATCTGTAGCCCTTCCAACTGATCATTCCTGATGCCCCCTGGATTCCCTGTGACCATGCCCCTTGTGAGGAGAGCTTTCACTTCTTCCTGCCCCTTGGATAGGTTCAAGAACATCTCTTGAAGTTGAGCGTTTTGAGCCTGGATGTCTTTGATAGTCTTCTCTAGAGCCATCTCTACTGAAATAAATAGTAGGAAGATAAGGAGACCTGAAAGTGAGAAACTTGTCATGATACGATGCATGATATGTGGATGCATGTTTTCAAGGATCTCGCGGGGTAAAAAATGTTAGAAATTGAACATCTTTCAACATCTTGGACTGGAGAGCTTTGTATCGGTGGACGTCTTTCCACGAGAATCAAGCTCACCATGTCAAGTGGGTCATAGCCCTTGACTCAAGTTGTTGTACTTGATTTTTTTGAAGGCGTTTGTTTAGAGGAAAAATGAATCCTCTTTCCTTTAGGTAGACGTCTGGTTCAACGTGACCCTGCATCAAAGTCCCTCGAGATCCTTGAAATGGTTATTGAAAATGCTATGGTATGACGTTATAATGTTATGTACAGATATGCGAAGTAAGCAAGTTTATATACAAATAATCATATTCACACAAAACAGACAAGTCCTTAGGTTTAGGCTTGCGTGGAGTTTGTAGGTAAGTACCCTATTGAAGTCTAGTTGGCTCAACCTGTCCTAGAAATAGTAACCGGGTTCTAAGGAGCTCAATATCACTGGATGGTTTCCTTGTTCATTGTTTAAATTTAGCCTCTTATAGGCGACCGAAATATTCCAAGGAAACAACCCTCAATGAGTGTAGTTTCGGGTATCAACCAATTTTCAGCTCTACACCGAAACCGGTCATCTCACTATGTCCTAATGGCCAAGTTGGTCAAGTAAGGTTCTAAAGTCAGTTGATGCTTCACGACACAACGCGGCGGCCCCGTACTCTCCTTGATTCAACTCAAAGGTTACTGGTACCAACCAAATTGCCACATCAACGTAGCTACTGCTTCAACCATGTCGGTATACCCCGCACAGTTCCCTCACAGTTTATTGCTACTTACCTAAAAGGTGCCTCCAAATCCGGGTGTAAGATTTAAAACAAACCCAAACAAAGAACCAAAAAAGTAAAGCATACAAATCAAACAAGATAAGCATGTAAAGGTGATCTAGACCCTAAGGTAACCCCACTTTTAAAGTACCTCCCCAGTAGAGTCGCCAGTTCTGTGATACAGTGGGAGACCCGACTTGAGGTTTTGCGTTTGTGTTCGCACTTGTGCGGTTTAGCAAGAGTCGCCACCGACTTTTTATTTTATCCAAAGGAAAGGTCAAAAAGCACAGGAAAGACCTTTGAGATGTTTTCTTGGGTTCGGGGGGTAGATTATGAAAAGGGAAGGTGCAAGCACCCTTTTCATCCATGGTTATCCATGGGCTCTTAGTTACTTGTTTAGATCACTTGCTTTTGCTTTTCAATTGTTTGAAATGGTGCTTTGTGTGTGGTTTTGAAAATGTTTTGAAAAGAGGCCTTGTCTGGGAAACCTTTGTAACAATTCTTGTTTGAATGTTTTACAAAGGTGTTTGTCTTTTGAAAAGATGTTTCAATGTTTGAAAGTTTGATTTGGAAAAATGTTTTGAAGTTGTGTGTTTTGAATTTAGCAAGGATGGTTTGCAAGAGATCAAGTAACTAGGAGTTGTCTACCCTTACTCAAAGATCTTTCCTACACATTTTTAACCCTTTGACATCGTTGTTTTACCATTGTATTTGGTAAACAACCTTGTGTTTGGATGTTAAACGGGACAGGCGTGGGTCAAATTTACAATCATTGAAAGCAACTTGTGAGACGTTCTAGAAATTTTGTAAGGGACGAGATCGTTTTATCGGAGGAAACATCGAGGGTCATCGAGGGGCTACAATCTTTGTTTATCGAAGGGTCATTTGCTAGAGCGTCGCATATTCGAGGGATATGATTGTATTTCCGAGGCAATAAGAAAGGTTACCCTAGAGGTGCGCATGTGAGGAGTGTGTTGATTTCAAGTTATTTATTCTTGGATTAGGTCATCTAGCGATTGATTTTTGAATCTTGCCATACATGCCTAATTACTACACAGTATTTCGAAAGCGATAAATTGCGGGAATTAAAAGTCTAAGATATTACAAAAGTATCTGGGAATGGGGCTACAATTATTACAAATGGGGATGAATCTCATAAGAACAGCAATGTCCAAATATTACAACCAAATCGAATTGTTGTGCGATTCAACACAAAGCTATGACAAAATAAAATCAACAAAGCATGAGATGTATGTATTTACTTGGAAAGGAATAAATAAAAATCTATTCTAAAAAAAGATTAAAAAATTATATTATTATTATTATTCTATGTATTTTATTAATCATGTAAATAAAGAAAGAAAAAATAAACTAACTTAAATGTTTTTGGTGTTTTTATTAAGTGCAAGGAATTAGTAAAAATAATTTTTTATTAAAAGAGAAAATGGTAAAAGAAAATTAATTACCTTAAAAAAAACTAAACCAATTTAATAGAATGAATTTAAAATATAAAAAAACATTAGTATTTATTGACAAAAAGAAAAGAAAAGAAATTAGATTAAAAAAGAATGAAAAAAGAGTGGGCCTAAGATTTTGAATATGCTAGGCCCAAAACAAAGATTATTGTCTTGCTGAGACAAAAAGCTTACAGGGGGGGATTGTTAGTAAAAGCATGGGCTTCTGAGTTTGCAAACGGAGCCCAATACACATTCTGATTAGGGTAAAATGCAATTACGGTTTGTGAACCCGTTCCTCACAGCGGCGCCGTTGCTCCTTCGTTCTTTTTCACTCGTTCTCTCGTTCCTCTCTGATCTTCCCTTCCCCGTTTCCATTGCCGGCTGTTGTACCCCAAAATTTTCCCTCTTATTTCATCAACACGTTCTCATCACAAGACTCTTGGAATTCAGGATCAAGCTAGGGTTTGCTCTGCTCAAGACCCCTCCTTGCACTGTTGACCTAAATTAGGGTTTGAGTTTGCACAAGGACATTTTGACCTACAATGCCCAAGGTGACTTTCATACTTCATGTCGGACTCACAAGTTTGTCCTTACCAAGTTTCAGGCTTTGATTCAAAGTTTTGCCCAGTCAATTGGACAGTTGACCTAGAAATCAACTATATTGGGGAAAAAGTCAATTGTGGCCAATTGACAGTCAAACCTCATGAAATTTGATCCACATCAACATTATGAACTCATATGAACCATTTGATCAAGTTTGGACCATAATTCCACAAGAAATTTGATCAGATCATCAAAAGGGCAGAATGGTCATTTTTAGGGTTTTGACTGCACAAAGGCAATTTTTGACTGTTTGACCTAGCCAATGGAAAACCAAGCTCACATATGTACTCAAGGACTCAATGACATTGTCTTGACCCATTCAACAAGTTCAAAAGATCTCAAATGCATAGGATTGACAGATGAATTTTTCAGTCAACTGATCAAAATTTGACTGTACACTGAAAAGTCAAACTTTGACTTTTTGGTCAAAATCAAGTGCCAATGGTCATTTTTCATCAAGACATGTCAAATTATGAAACTTTTTCATCAAGAAACCTAAAAATGCAAATTAGGGTTTAAAATGAAAAAATTTCATAACTTAGAATTTTTCTTATTTTTGAAATTTTCTTATTTTTTCCTAAGTTTGTCCCATTTTTTCACCAAGATGCAAATGGATTCAAACAAAACTTGCAACATTAAAGTTGTAGTCCATCACAAAGTCTACAACTTTTATTCACAAAGTTTTCTTAAAATAAGCTTGTATATCAAGTTATGATTTTTGGAACAAGGGTACCTAAAACTTTTAACTTAGAGAAAATTTGCCCTAATCTAGGCAGGATTTTGACCCATCTTCTTGGCCATTTTTCACATAGTTCCACTTATAGTTTCAAGTTGAATTACAAAGATGGATTGTAGTACATGTTCCAAGCTTTCCAAATTGTCCAAGAAATCCTCAAACACCCTTGTGGTTAGAGAGAATCGAATTCTTGAATTTGGCAAAAAAACTCACTTTTGTTCATGACCAATACATGTTCATACAAACTTGCATTTTCAAATCAGCATGTTTGGTACTAGCTTGCAGGCCTCAAAACCAACTTGCACTTCATAATTTAATGCTTAACCATTTAATTAAGATGTTATCTTGGCCATTTGGACATTACATGCAAGATTAAGCCTTAAGTAGAAAAAGGCAAAATTCCATTTTTGCTTAAGTATGCTTTATGTCAAACCAACAATCCTTGAGCATTGGTCCAAGATCTCTTGCAGAAAAACAAATCCACAAATCAGAGGGGCCTAGAGCAATGTATGCAAGCATGTTTGACAGCCTATAGAAGCCTGTAACTTCACTTCCACATTTGAACTTCAAGTGGGGACAACTTGCAAAATAGAAGAAAACACACATATATGTTAACACAAGCTTACACAAACCTTGTGAACAAGTTCCATACCTGCCAACAAGCCTAAAACACGACCCTCTCATCACTCAAACCTCCTCATACTCATAATCACTGTTTTTCTGCAAAATAGAGCAACTTCTGCATTTTGCAAGCCACAACCAATTTCTATCAAGCGTTTTGTCCCAAGATAGTTCCAACACCTTCCAATCAACTCACCTGAACTATCCCAAGCCCCCATTGCAAGCTGTAACACCTCTAACACACTTTGCAATTTTCTTTTCAAAGCTTTGCAGGTTGAGTTCTACAGCACGATTCAGCTTGTTTCAAAGCAAGCCAAGCATTGGAGAAGCTTCCTTGGACCTCAGGCAAGCTCAACAGAAGCTCAAACACCATTGAAGGTTGCTGCATTGTCCAGCTCGAAGTCAACTGAAATAGGTATTTCATGGACTTCTATCTCTCTATTTAGGAATGGTTAGGCTTAGGTTTGTGAATGAAATATGTTGTACTCATAGCCTTGAAGCCATACATATGCTTAGTTTTCATTTACATTAATCGTGCTGAGAGAATTTCACTCATGAACTTTCTGAAAAAAACTAGGTTAAAAATTAGGGCCAGAGAAATTCTCTCTGGTCTTTGAGAGTTAATCCAAGTTTTTTATATGGTTGAATTCGTTATTTGATGCTCTACAATATTCATGTTATGAGTTTTGTCAAAAAATCAAAGAATCAGGAGATGGCATTTTCTGTACAAAGCGCGCGTGTTTGAGTTTAGAGGTTGAAGAAGAAGCTGGCTTGGGTTGGGCCTGTACAAGCTTGCTTCTGGCACCCCCCCGTATTCAGTTTACACCCCCCCTGGCCCATTTATTGGATATTTATCATTTTTGACATTTTTATTTTTGTTCTGACTTTATTATTTTTTACATGAAATATAAAAAATGCCAAAAAATAATTTTCTATATTTTTCATATTTATTTGATATTTATTTTATTTTATCAAGTATGTATATATAAATAAACTATTTTCTTTTTTAAAAAAACAAAACTCAAAAATAATACAAAAGATATATTTATTTTCATTTATTTTATTTATTTACATTTAAAAACATTTTCTTGAAAATATTTTTTTTTGTTGTAAATAGTTAATTTCTTTTTATTTTTTATGTTTAATATGTTTAATATATATATATTAGGTAAAAATACAAAAATATCACATTTTCATTTTTATTAATATTGTGTATTAAAAATACCATTTTCATAATATACTTATATTTTTTTGAATAAATTAGTATATTTTTGCACATATTTAATAAATAATATTGTTTATTGAGAATTAGGGTTCTTGCCCTAAAATAGAAAAATAATAAAATTGACTTATTTTATTTTATTTACATTTCCCATTAAAAAATATACCTTTTACATGCTAAAAACATTTTGGCATAATATATTTTATTTACATTTATTTATTGTATTTATTTCAATTATTATACAGTTAAATATTATATCTTGTACATTCGATATGGTTGTAATAACTTAGAATTTATTTTCTTGTCAAAATATCCCCAATTCAAATTTGTACCCCCCTCCCTGTATCATGTTGTAATAGTGTAGCATTTAAATTCTCGCACATTTAAAAGCTTTCAATTATGCCATGCTAGACCTAGGGTTTGTATGCAAATAAAATCAACAAGTAGCTTGACCTAATTCAAAGATAAACATGCATGAAAAACAAACACAATATACACTTGCACCCCTAGGGTTTCATCCACTTGTTGCCTTCAAAAATGGGCCATGGTTGCATGTCAAGTACTTTGGCAAAACAAAAACAAACAAAAAGATCATAGTCCCTTGATGACGCTATCTGAGTTGTCTAAACAAAAATGATCAAGTCCCTCAAGAAAATTGCCAAAGATACTTGACACTATTGCTATCATGGTCTATACGATGACCCGCGCCTGCCCCGTTAACATCCTAACACAAGGTTGTTCACCAAATACAATGGTGAAGCAACACTGTTAAAAGGGTTAAAAACATAAGAAATATCTTTGAGTAAAATAGGGTGGATATCTCTTAGTTACTTGATCAAGCTTGCAAAAACATCCTTGCTATCTTCAAAACACACTTCACAACACAATTTCAAAATCTTACTTTCAAACATTGAAAACTTTTCAAAAGACAAAAAACACCTTTGTATACATTCAAACAAGAATCATTACAAAGGTTGCCACAACGATGGCCTCTTTTCAAAACATTTTCCAAAATCACACATAAAGCACCATTTCAAACAATTGAAAAGCACCATTTCAAACAATAGAAATGCAAAGCAAGAGATCTAAGCAAGTAACTAAGAGCCCATGGATAACCATGGATAGAAAGGGTGTTAATACCTTCCCTTTCTATAATCTACTCTCCGAACCCAAGAAAACATCTCAAAGGTCTTTCCTGTGCTTTTTGACCTTTCCTTAGGATAAAAATAAAAAATTCGGTGGCGACTCTTGCTAAACCGAAACATTTGCGAACACAAACGCAAAATCCCAAGTCAGTTCTCCCACCGTATCACAGAACTGGCAACTCTGCTGGGGAAGTCTTTAAAAGTGGAGTAACCTTAGTGCTTAGATCACCCTTTGCATGATTATTGTTTGTTTTGATTGCTTTACATTTTGGTTCTCTTGTTTGGGCTTGAAATCCTCCACCCGAATTTGGGAAACATTCATAGATAGCAATACGTTGTGGAAATTGTGCGGGGTATACCGACACAGTTGAAGCAATAGCTATATTAGTGCGACATATTTGTGAGTACCGGTAGCCTTTGAGTCAATCAAAGAGAATACGGGGCCGCTGAGTGATGTCATTAAGCACTAATGAACTAGAACCTTACTTGACCATCTTGGCCTTTCATTAGGGGTAGTGAGATGACCGGCTTTGGTGCAGTCCGAAGTTGGTAGATACTTGATACTACACTCATTGAGGGTTGTCTTCTTGTAATATTTTGGTCGCTAGTTAAGTGGCTAAACCAAAACAATGAACATAGAAAACAATCCAATGATATTGAGCTCCTTAGAACCCGATTACTATTTATAGGACAGGTTTTGAGCCAACTAAACTCAAGAGGGTACTTACCTATGAAACCTCATGCAAGCCTGAAACTAGGGTTTTGTGTGATTTGCTTGTACATGTGTTTGTGCATACATCATGAACATTATAAAGCATCATATGCATCCATTAACCATTTAAAGGGTTTGGATCTTCATCTTTGTTCTTGTTTTGTAGGTCATGGAATCTCTTCGCAGGAAAACAATTCAAGTCAACCTTGTGAGGATCCCTCCTCAACTCAAGGAGCTTACATCCAGGATTCTAGAAAATTCTCTCTTCAGTGAAAGACATGGTGGACTTCTCAACCTAGTCAACACCAGCATTGAAGAAGACATGGTGAAAGTGTTGTTCCAGTTCTTTGACCCCCTCCACCACTGTTTCACATTCCCTGATTATCAATTGGTGCCTACTTTGGAAGAATTTTCTCAACTCCTGAGAATTCCTATTCTTAATCAACTACCCTACAACGGTACGGAAAAAGAACCAAAACCTGAAGATGTTGCTCAAGCATTACACTTGCAACCATCTGACATCAAGGGGAATTGGGAAACCAGAAGTGGTGTCAAGGGTTTCTTGGAAAAGTTTCTGTTTGAGAAGGCACAAGACTGCTGGAATTCTCTTGATCTACAAGCCTTTGAAAAGATTGTGGCACTCCTTATCTATGGGTTGGTCTTGTTCCCAAACCATGACCAACTTATAGATGTGAATGCTGTCAAGATTTTCATATCCAAGAATCCCATACCTACATTGCTTGGGGACATCCTACACTCATTTTACACACGAACAATGAGGAAAAGAGGTGTTCTCATGTGTTGTGCTCCTCTCCTAGCAAGGTGGTTTATTTCTCACCTTCCACAATCAATTTTGAAGAATGAGCAGGGTTTAAGGTGGTCACAACGATTGATGACCCTCACACATGCTGATGTACATTGGTGTTCTCGGTCTAGAGAAAATGTCATCATCATTGATCGTTGTGGAGAATTTCCTAATGTCCCATTACTTGGCATTAGGGGAGGCATTACCTACAACCCCTGTCTAGCTTTGAGACAATTTGGATATGCTCTGAGGGATGGCCCTCATGACATGCTGATTCTCGACTTAGTTTTTGACTTCGACAATGACGCGCAAGGACTTCGCCAAAGGTTCATCAGAGCTTGGAGGATGCCTAACAAGGTAGATATCAAGACATTGGGACACAAGAATTCCATCCCCCTTGAGCCTTATCTCAAGTGGGTACGAACCCGCTCCCAGAATCTTATGATGTCATATCCTCACATTCTCCCCTTGATTAAAGAGCCTGTTAAGGAAGGAGGGGTTCCATACACCATCCTACATCCTGACATACCAACATCATGGGAGGAAATGCAAAAGAGTTGGATCCAACTCAAAGAAGAACGGGATACTTTTGAAGCCAACTTCTATGCCAGTGAGAAGAAGGTTTTAGAGCTCACCCACCGACTTCACGAGGAGGAAACTCTCAACACCTACATCGCACCAAAGAGGATGCGCAACGTCTTTTTACATTAAGAATTTTGTAATTTTTTTCCCATGGGGCACTTATGTACTAACAATTTCTTAATATGACGTGCGTTCTTTTTGTTTACAACAAATTTGAATTTTTGAACCCTTGAATGCATTACATGAACAACATACCATTCATCATATGCATAAACAGGTCTTCAAGTCAGGTTTCCTTATCTTTCTGCTGTTTATTTCAGCAAGATGGATTTGGAGCAAACAGTAAAAGATCTACAGGCACAAAATTCGCAATTTCAGCAACTCCTCATGACCTTGGCAAAGGGTCAAGAGGATCTCAAAGCTCTGCTAGAGAAGAATAAGGAGAAGAAAAAGAAAAAGAGACTGAGGGTAGCCACTTTCGGAAGAAGGTTTGAGGGTGATGCTAGAAGGACTCTTGAGTTCCCTTTAACGTTTGACGAAGGGATTGGCAAGGGGAAAGGAGTTACTGTACCTTCTGAATCTAAGGTAGAAGAGGAGGAAGAGGAAGAAGACGAAGACTATTCAGAACAACAGTATCCACCAGCGGATGACAAATACAAGAACCTTGAAGACAGATTGGCAGCTATGGAGTTGCAGAGGGTGCCCGGATTGGATTTTGAGGAACTGGGGCTAGTAGCTGGGATTGTAATCCCTCCCAAGTTCAAGGTGCCAACATTTTCCAAGTACGACGGTCTATCTTGCCCTAAGATGCACTTGAGGTCGTATGTTAGAAAGATCCAACCTCATTCATCCGATAAAGACCTCTGGGTACACTTTTTCCAAGACAGCTTGTCTGGCACTCAGTTAGATTGGTTTTATCAGCTCGAGAGATTAGAAGTTCACAATTGGGAAGACTTGGCAGCTGGTTTCTATCGTCAGTATCAGTACAACACTGATTTGGCGCCTACCCCTACTCAGCTACAAAGTATAGGGATGGCTTCAAATGAAGGGTTTAAGGAGTACGCCCAGAAATGGCGTGACCTGGCTGGAAGGGTGCAGCCACCGCTATCAGATAGGGAATTAGTTGACATGTTTCTGGGGACCATGTCTGTCCCTTTCTTCAACCATCTAATTGGGAGCTCTTCTGCGGGGTTTACTGAACTGATTCTGACTGGCGAAAGGGTGGAAGCCGGTATTAAAAGTGGAAAGATTCAAAAGGATGCCTCCATATCCACGGCTGTTAAAAAACCTTTTCCAGCCAAGAAAGAAGCATTTGTTGTGTACTCTCAGAAGGGATTGGGAAGGACTGAGCGTCGGCCGACTGTAGGGGCCGTGATGATTCAAAATTCGTCAAATGATCAACCCCATAACAATCAGTCGAGACCTAATCAACAACGGGTAGAACGGCCACAACGGCAGTTCACCCGCATCAACATGACGCCTGCACAGGTTCTTCCCCATTTGTTGAAGCTGAATCTGACTAGTTTGAAAGAGGCGCCAAAAAACCTAACACTTCATCTCCATACTATCACTCCAACGCCAAGTGTGCTTACCATTTCGACAGTGTTGGGCACGATACCAATAATTGCTGGGCACTCAAGAACAAAATTCAGGACTTAATTAACGCCAAAGAGGTTGAATTTGACGCCCCTGAGAAGCCCAATGTTATATCTGCCCCGATGCCTAAGCACTGCCACAATGTGCATGCTATTTTGGAAGACCTCCATGTTACTGATGTTGCCAATCTGTTGACTCCATTTCTTGTGATTAAAGAAAATTGGTTGAGGGCCGGGATCTTTCCTGGTTGTGGTAAAGACTGTTATTTCTGTTTGAACATTCAAGGTGATTGTCCAATGTTGAAGTCGGGTGTCCAACGCCTAATGGATACTCAAGAGATACTTTTCCAGAAAACCCATGTTAACACTTTCAATCTGATTACTCCTGATACTTGTGATACTTCAACCAACGATATTGCTATCATAACCATTTCCGATAATCCTCCCAAGGCTTGCAAAAGGCCTGTCAGGATTACACCTAACTCCGAATGTGTACCTCTAAAGATCACCATGCCGGGACCTGTCCCGTACCAATCAAACAAAATGATACCGTGGAACTATGGGGGAGAAATCTTCTACCACGGAATCAAACAAATCGAAACAGTCCAAGAGATTTCTGAAGAAGACCCTGACATAGGGAACATCGCGGGTACGAGCAAGATAACCTGCAGTGGCCGGATCTTTTCTCCGGAGATTGCTCCTCCCCGAGCAGTTTTCGGACCCTTAAAAGCTTCTGCACCTGTTGGACCCTCTGTGCAAGGCCCAATGATTGAAGAAGTGGTTACTCCTGAAGAAAGACCGTCTGCTGATAATACCAACAAGGGTAAGGGGATACTGGAAATGCCTGTCAGGACGAAGGCTCATGCTGTGGTTATCCCCGAAACCACTCAGAAAGAAATGGATGAAATCCTAAAAGTAATCCGAAAAAGTGACTACGATGTTGTAGAATAACTGGGGCAGACCCCCTCTAAAATTTCAATGTTGGCCCTCCTGCTCTGTTTAGAGGCCCATGCTAAGGCCCTGATTAAGTTCTTGAAGACGACACATGTACCCCAAGAGACCTCGGATGACCAATTTCAGGATTGTGTGGCCAGTCTTACTGTTGACAATGGCCTGGGCTTTTCCGACGCTGACTTAACCCCCAAAGGGAGGAAGCACAATGATGTGTTACACGTTTCAGTTGAATGTCGAGGAACCACTCTCAGCCATGTCTTGGTTGATATTGGTTCTTCCCTAAATGTGCTGCCTAAGAAAGCTCTAGACCGGTTGGATTGTGAAGGTTTGGAGCTGAAACCAAGTAATATTATTGTCAGGGCCTTTGATGGGTCTAAAAGGATGGTGCATGGAGAGGTTGATATTCCTATCAAGGTAGGCACCGAAGTGTTCAACTCCACCTTCTACGTAATGGACATTCGGCCGTCATACTCGTGTTTTCTAGGAAGACCGTGGATCCATTATGTCGGGGCAGTTACATCCTCTTTGCACCAGATGCTGAAATATCCTATTAAGGGTAAGATCATAACTGTGCACGGTGAGGAAGAGTACATGATCAGTCATCTCAATTCCTTTCGATATGTGGAAGTGGATGGCGAGTTCATCGAAACGCCTTTTCAACATTTTGAGGAAGTTTCTCCCGAGGTAGCAGTCGCGAAGACAGTGGTTGAGGTACCTATCATTCCCAAGCAGGTGGCTAGGATGGCATCTCTCAAGGACGTGGAGACTGTGATTAAGGAGGGGAAGAGCACAGTATGGGGACAGTTGCCCGACTTTCCCTATAAGACAGACAAGTTTGGGTTGGGGTTTACTGCTGCAGGACAAAAGGCTATGCGTCGCTCTAAGATTGAAAGACCACCCGTCAAGATTTCTCACCATGGAATCAATGTTGTAGAAGATGAAGACGAAGAGAGCCACTTTGAAGATTGGATCTTTCCGACTGTCGAAGGGGGTTTGAGCAATTGGGAAGCAAAGGATTTTGTTCCTATCACCTTTATCAACCAGTAATTTCATCTTTGAACAATTTCCCATTTATGGTCTGTAATAACTAAAACAATTCGCACACTATTTTCACCTCATGCCTTGCCCGGGGCATGTAGGTCCATTTGTAAGGGCTTGATTCTCTTCATAATCATATGCCATGTTTTAATGAATCATTGGACGTTTTTCATTTATAAACCGTTGTGTTCATTTTCTTTCCTTTTGCATTTTTGTTTGTTTAAGGATGGTTATCCCTTACACACACCCACACTCACAAATACAGGTACCCATCCACTCTGGATTCCATGGGTGATTATTCTGCTTTAGCTTTCGATAACTCTGAAGATTTTGTCAATCAGACTGAGTACGAAGTTGACAAAGATTGTGAAGTGCCGGGAGAGTTAGCCAGACTTCTACAACAAGAAGAGAGGGCCATCTTGCCTCATGAAGAGTTGTTAGAAACCATCAACTTAGGGACAGAGGAAGACAGGAAGGAGGTAAAAGTGGGTGCCAACCTGGAACCAAGTGTCAAGGAGCGCTTAGTACAGTTGTTGAATGAATATGTTGAAATCTTCGCCTGGTCTTATGAAGACATGCCAGGGTTAGACACAGATATCGTGGTTCACCGTCTCCCTACCAGAGAGGATTGTCCACCGATTAAGCAAAAGGTTCTCCGAATGAGGCCTGACATGTCTGAGAAGATTAAGGCTGAAGTAATGAAGCAATTCAACGCTGGCTTTCTGGATGTTACAACCTATCCACAATGGGTTGCCAACATTGTGCCCGTACCCAAAAAGGACGGCAAAGTCAGAATGTGTGTGGACTATCGGGATTTAAACAGGGCTAGCCCTAAAGATGATTTTCCGCTGCCACATATCGACATCTTGGTTGACAACACAACTCAACACAAGGTATTTTCCTTCATGGACAGATTCTCGGGATACAACCAGGTCAAAATGGCCCCCGAGGACATGGAGAAAACTACCTTTGTCACACAATGGGGTACCTTCTGCTACAAAGTGATGTCGTTCGGACTAAAGAACGCAGGGGCAACCTATCAACGCACCATGGTAGCTTTGTTTCATGATATGATACATCATGAGATCGAAGTTTATGTAGACGACATAATAGCTCGATCACAGACAGAAGAAGAGCATTTTGAACATTTGCAAAAGTTGTTTGTCAGGTTGAAGGAGTATAAGCTCAGACTGAACCCAAGCAAGTGCACATTTGGAGTTAGGTTTGGTAAGCTCTTGGGATTTATTGTCAGCAACAAAGGTATTGAGGTTGATCCTGCTAAAGTGAAGGCTATACAAGAAATGCCTGCTCCCCGTACTGAAAAGGAGGTTAGAGGATTCTTGGGGCGCTTGAACTATATTGCGAGGTTCATCTCTCACCTGACATCTACCTGTGAGCCAATTTTCAAACTGTTAAAGAAAGATCAGGTAGTTGAATGGAACGACGATTGTCAAGTTTCTTTTGATAAGATCAAGGAGTACTTACTAGAACCTCCTATCCTGATGCCACCCGTCGAAGGAAGGTCGTTGATCATGTATCTGACTGTTTTGGATAACTCAATGGGGGTGCGTGTTGGGCCAACATGACGAGTCTGGTCGAAAAAAGCATGCCATTTATTTGAAAATGAGTTCAAGTTTTTTTTTGGTTTTGAACCGTGTTTTTATAGTTTGAATCTTTTGCAGTTTGGTTCTGTAAGTTTTGGGTTTTGGGTACAATTTGGCAGGTTTTTTGTGGTTTGAGTTGCTGAAGGTTGTTGGTGTATTCCTGAGTTATGCAGGTTTTGAGGTTTGAGGATTTGAGTTACATGTTTGGAGGTTGTTTGTTGTTGTTATAGTTGTGGCTTGTTTGAAACTGGTTTAACAGGTTTGGGTTGCTGGCTGTTTGTTTGACAGGTTTGGGTTGTTGGTTGTTTGTTTGACAGTTTTGTTAGGCTTGAACTGTTGAAGGTTTTGGAGAGTTGTTCTTGCAGTTTGGTTCTGCAAGCTTTGGGGATTTCTGTTTGACAAAATGCTCTCCTTCTTCTTACAGTTTTTTGGTATTATATCCTAGTTGCTTTTGTTTTGTAACTTGTGACAGAGTAGCAAAACTGCATAATCCCAACAAAATAGGTGATATCTTTTCTCTCTCTCATCTCTCAATGATAAAAGTAAAAATGCTTTTTCTCTGCTTTTCTGAAAAGTTTTCCAATTCTTAGGAAAATGATGAAAAGGTTATATGCAATAAGCCTTTTGCTTGTTATTTGGTTTACCATACTGCTTTGTACTTTTTACCTGTTGTTTGTACTTGCCCTGTTGCATTGTACTTGTCCTAGCTGTTGCTGCTGTCTAGTTTTGCTTGTATGCTGCATTGTTTAGTTGCCTTAGGCAATTTGCACGCCTGCTGAGTTACTGTCTTGCTGCATTGTCCAATTTAGTTTGCCTTGTTGCATTGTTTAGTTACCTTGGGAAATTTGCACACCTGTTGAGTTACTGTCTTGCTGCATTGTCCAATTTAGTTTGGCTTTGTTTAGTTTGCCTTGTTGCATTGTTTGGACAACATGCTGCAGTTGGACCATTTGCTTTGCATTCTCTTTTACTTGGACAACTTGCATTTTTATTTTTATTTTTGTGAACCAAGAAGAGCAATCTTCTTGTGATTTGCAAAGAGAAAAATAAAAACGTGATGAAATGAAAATAGCCCTCTGATTCCAAACGGAAAACTTTAATGATGAACATTTTTCTTTCATTTTTTTGAAATTTTTATTTATGTTCAATTAACTGTACTAATCTTTTTTCTGTCTTTCTTTCATGTGAGCGCAAGTTGGATGGTGACAAAGCAGAGGAAGCAGGAAACTTTGTGGCGAGCATGGAAGCAATGGAAGCTTAGGCTTAGATTCAATTCTTTGTAATTTAGAGAGATTTTTTCAATTAGTTGTATTTATTTTTCAAGTACGATAAGTTGTAAAACCTAAAGCATTTGAATAATAAATTATTTTTGTAACAACATCTGAAATAAATGAAAGTCTTTATGAGATAATATGATATCCAATATAATCCATTATTGTTAGTAACTTGTAATTCTTTCTTTGCATCTTCACTAATCCTTTAAGATTCATGATTAAAAATAACTAAAACTGCATTCCAATAATTCCAATCCAGATAACTTAAACTCCAAGTAATCCAATAACTATGTAATCTGATAACCTTGCAACTGTACTCCAATCAAAACACGCACTGTGTATTCCAATAAACAAGCAAACGTTTATTCCCTAAACGAGAAAATGTTTTGAAAAGACGCAATTTATCTGGTTAACCTGGATCAAGCAAACACTGCCTTTTTCCAGAGCATGAAAATATGTGACAGCCAATTGACTTTCTGAGAATTCAGTTTCTTCTGAGAAATGCGAGAAAAACCCTAATTCTTGATTTACCGCCATAAGAGAAAATCTGTCTGATCGATTCCTGAGCCATTCTTGAATATCTGAGAAAACCCTAGGGTTGTGATTTCTGTGAAAAATGGAAGGGAAAATTTTGGGGTACAACACCTTTACTTTCCCACGCTTTACTTTCTGCACCTTTATTTTTCTGCACTTATAATTATATGCCCTTATATATAACTGTTACTAAATAGGCTTGTATGACAAGATTTAAAATCAATCAGTAGATAACTCCTAACTAATAAAAATAATATAATTGAACTGAACACACTATGCACACGTACACCTCTAAGGTAACCTCCCTTGTTGCCTTCGAATAAAAAACAGTCATGTCCCTCGAACATAGGGATACCATTAGCAAAGACCCTCGGTTAATAATCATCATAAAGATCATAGTCCCTCGATGACCCATCGATGCTGCCTTCGGTAAATGATCTTATCCCTCGATGTTGCCTACGAATACATGATGATAGTCCCTTCGAATTGCTAAAGGTATCCCTATAAGTTTCCTTTATGACTGTACGATGACCTGTGCCTGTCCCTCAAACATCCAACGATAGGGCTCCTATTAACTAAAGGCAGGATAGCACTATCTAAAGGAAAAGGAAAATAACACGAAAGACTTTTGAGTAGGTAGATAGTTCTTAATTGCTTGCTCGTGAATATTTCAAAAACATTTTTCACACAAACACTTTTATGAAATATTTTCAAAACAAACACTTTGTATGCGTTCTCAACTGATACGAGAATCATTACAAAGTTGCCGAACTTAGGCATTTTCAAAATATTTTCAAACTTACACATTCACAAAGCATTTTAAAAAGTGAGCTAGCGATTAAGAGCCCCTAGATAACTATAGATGAAAAGGGTGATAACACCTTCCCTTTTCATAACCTACCCCCCGAACTCAGAAAATTCTCTAAGGTCTTTCCTGTTATTTTCACCATTTCCTTTATTGGATAAAAGAAAAGTTGGTGACGACTCTTGCTATCCGTAACATTTGCGATAAAACATAAAACCAAAAAGTCAGTTCTCCCACCAAATTACAGAACTGGAAACTCTGTTGGGGACAACTAAAAGTGGGGTTGCCTTAAGAGCTAGATCACCTTTATTGCTTTACTTGTTTGAATTATATGCTTTATATTTCGGGATATGATTGCGTTTATTTCTTGTATAGATCCTATACCCAGATATGGGGGTATTTTAGGTAAGTAACAATAGATTATGAAAATTGTATGATGTATACCGATACAATTGAAGCGATGGCTATGTTAGTGTGACACATTGGTTGGTGTCAGTATCCCTTGAGTTAAGTCAAGGAGAATGTTGGGCTGCCGCGTGGTGTCATAAAGCACTAATTGACCGTAGAACCTTAGTTGACACAACTTAGCCATTAGAAAGTAGTGAGATAGCCGACTTTGGTGCAGACTGAAGTTGGTTGATACTCGATGCAACACTCATTGAGATCAGACTCTCGGGATATTTTGGTCACAAATTAGATGCTTCTGCTGAAATAATGTTTGGGAGAAAGATCAGTGATATTGAGGCTCTTATGGCCTCGTTACTTCTTTTAGGATATGTTGAACCAACTAAAACTCAAGAGGGTGCTTACCTATAAACTCCATGCAAGCTTAAACCTAAGGCCTTGTGTGTTTTGTTTGTGTATGATTAATTGTTTAAACATGACATCATAAACACATAACATCATTCCATATCATTTTGATTGACCATTTCAAGGATCTCAAGGGTCTGTGATGCAGGTTAATCTAAACCATACGTCTAGCAAGGGGCAAGAGGATTTATTTTCCTCTAACCAAATTCCGTCAAAGTATCATGAAACGACGTCAAGCAAGGGGCAAGGGGATTTATTTTCATCTATCCAATGTTATCAAAGAACAAAGTACATTATCTTGAGTCAAAGGCTAGGACCCACTCGGCATGGTGAGCTTGATTCTCGTAGAAGGACATTTAACAATACGAAGTTCTTCAATCAAATCTGCAGTTGGATTCTAACATTTTCTTTGTTTATTTCGCAAGATCCTTGAAAATATTACATCTACATAATGCATCATTACATAACAGGTTTTCCATACAGGTTTTCTCATCTACTTACTATTTATTTCAGTATAAGATGGCCCTCAAACAAATTTTTAAGGACCTCCAAGCTCAACAAGCCCAATTCCAAGAGACTCTTTTGAATCTGGCGCATGGGCAGAAAGATCTAATGGAGCTCATCGCCAAGAAAAAGAAGACTAAAAAGTCGACTGTTATCCTCAACATAAAGAGAAGGTTCAAAGGTCCTGCTCAACCATTTCAAGTGGACGACATTTCCTATGAAGAAGACGACAACCAAGAAAAGGATGGTAGAAGCATCAAGCCTGAAGGTAGAAATAGTCAGGGTTCTGAAGATGATGACTACTCCAATGAATAGTACCCTCATGTAGATGACAAGTACAAGCAGTTGGAAGATCGTCTCAAAGCTATGGAAATCCAGAAAGTGCCTGGATTAGATTTTGGAGAACTAGGTCTGATCCCGGGGGTGGTCATCCCTCACAAATTCAAGGTTCCCATATTTGCTAAATATGATGGGGTCTCTTGTCCCAAACTTCATCTGAGGTCATATGTTTGAAAGGTCCAACCTCATACTGCTGACAGGAAATTATGGGTCCATTTATTTCAAGAAAGCTTGTCCAGCACTCAACTCGAATGGTTCTATCACCTGGAAGGAACCAATATCCATACATGGGAAGACTTAGTTGTTGATTTCTACAAGCAGTATCAATATAATGTTGACCTTGCACCGACTCGTGTGCAATTGTAAAACATGTCCATGGGCTCGAATGAAGGGTTCAAGGAGTATGCACAAAAATGGAGAGATTTAGCTGGAAGGGTGCAACCTACCTTGTTTGATCGGGAATTGGTTGATATGTTCATGGGAACCCTAACAAGCCCATTCTTTAATCTGCTCATCGAGAGTTCTTCAGTTGGTTTTACTGAGTTGATACTGATTGGGGAACATGTTGAAGGTGGTATCAAGAGTGGGAAGATTCCAGTGGTTGCGTCTTCAAGTGATGTGAAGAAGACATTTAGTGATAAGAAGGAAAGCAATTCCATTTATGGACATAAGGGTCGTGTTAGCAGTAACCGCAACTAACCCGTGGGAGTTGTGCTAATCTCCAATCCTGCACCAACACAACATCAACAGCAAAGCAATCAACGTAGGTCAGATGCACCTATGAGACAATTTACTAATATCAACATGCCATTGTCCCAGGCACTGCAACACCTGTTGAAGGCAGAGATGATAACATTGAAGGGTCCTCCTCAGAATCCCAACACCTCCTCTCCTCGGTACAATCCTAATGTGAGATGTGTCTATCATTCCAATAGTCTCGGACATGACACAAATAGATGTTGGGCTTTGAAAATTAAAATCCAAGATTTGATTAATGCTAAGGAGATTGAGTTTGACCCTCCTGAGACCCCCAATGTGATCACTGCTCCCATTCCAAATCATGGCCAAGATTGAGAGCGTTTATTTCATTTAAATTTTCAAATTGTAATTTCTTTTGATTGTTCGAACACTTATTTTATGTCAAACTTTGTTATTCCATTAATGCATTGCATATGTTTGGCTTGAAGTAATCCATTTGTTTTGACTATATTTAAACTATGATTTTACTTCCTTTTTATGGTATTCAACTCTCGATTAAAATATGTAAGCCTTTAGGGTGGATGACGAAAATAATACCATAATCTCTACAATATGCTTTGGAACAGACCCTGCTGGCGATGTACACACATTCTTTCAAATCCTAAATGGTGGAGTTATAAGGAAGATAATCCATAGTCAACCTCGTTGAGCCTAAGAAGTATGAGTTTTCTTTTTCACACAAATTGAATCCTTTAATCATAATCTGGGGCAGGGTAGTTTCTCAGTTAATTCAAATGTGCATTCAGTCGCAAGCTCTACCTTCATACATGATGAATAGTGTCGAAGATGCTCTTCTAAATCAAAAGACAATGATGGTTCCCCGTAATCACTAAAATAGGCAGTCATCATCTCTAAAAAAAGCCCACTAAGTCAAAACCTATGAAGGAGACCTAGGACAAACTGGGGCATCCCGCTGACTGTGATCTCAAAACAGTTCAGGCAAAAACTAGGGATAATAAAGTAAAAAAAAGAGCTCGCCTTAAATCCTCAATAAAAAAATATTACAAAAAATGGATGCCTCCTCAAATAAACTCCTAGTATCCAAACCATCACCAGAATATTAGTGTTGTAATTCCAGATTCAGTGGGAATCCAAACGCACAATTAACTGAGTATAGGACTGAAGAACATCACAGAAAACAGGTTGGGTACAAATAAATTTTGAGCCTTTATCCTTTGTTTCTTAAACCGTGAACCAGACCACGTTACAACCCTTAAAAGTCCTAGTTGAAGCATGTGTTAGTTCGAAAGAACACTGTTACAAAAGGTATCCTGACTTCTGTAAGGCTTACTATAAATCCTGAGTTTAATTCATATTCTTACAAAATTCTATTTATTTACTAAAAATGCATTTTCAAAACTTCAAGACAGACATAAGCTTTGCATTTTTAAATGTCATTAATTGCATATGACTAATTGTTCGACAGTAGAGAAATTTGCACGGCGGATATTCAATGAACATAAATCCTCTCAATGAACAAAATCACCTCAGATGGAAAGACATTTCCAGTAACAGGCCTTTCATAATCAAGGGGCACGACATGGTGTCTAACTAATTTGGGGGCAGTCGAGTCAAGATTCAAGGAATCTCTCAAAAGTGTTGAATAGCCAGGGGCAGACCTCCATCTGAATCACTTAGGGCATTGAACATGATTTACAACAAAGGGCAACGTGCGATCAAGAAAACATTCTATGGCATGCTACAACACTTACAGTGAAAATTCTCCGCACCCTGTGAACACGGGCATAGTCAAAAAATACTACGCATGAAAGATACCTGCTAGGTTGACTGGCCTAAGCAAAAATAAGGGCATCCCGGCGAACCAAAAAGATTCGGACAAAAATTAGGGATATATATAAAAAAATTGTACACCCGACAATTCGAAAACCTGAAAAGGTGGTGTGATACGGTGGGAGAACTGACTTGAAGGTTTTGCATTTTATCGCAAATGTTGCGGTTAGCAAGAGTCGCCACCAACTTTTCTTTTATCCAAAAGGAAAGGTGAAAAAGCACAGGAAAGACCTTTGAGATTGTTTCTTGAGTTCGGGGGGTAGATTATGAAAAGGGAAGGTATTAGTACCCTTTTCATCCATGGTTTTACATGGGCTCTTAGTTACTTGCTAGATCACTTGCTTTTGTTTGAAATTGTGCTTTGTATGGTTTTGAAAGTATTTTGTAAAAGAGGCCATTGTTTAGGCAATCTTTGTAATGATTCTCGTTCGTAAGAATGTATACAAAGATGTTTGTCTTTTTGAAAATGTTTTCAAGTTTGTAAGATGTTTTGAATTGTGTGTGTTTGTTTTGAAAATAGCAAGGATATTTGTTTGAAATGGAGCAAGTAACCAAAATTAATCTACCTACTCAAATGTCTTTCTTGTTCATTTTCTTTTCCTCTGATATTGTTGTCTTACCATTGATTTGGTAAACAACCCTATCTTTGGATGTAGACGGGACGGGCGTGGGTCATCGTATGACCATGATTAGCAATGTTGCAAAGTATCTTAGCATTTTGAGGGACTAAGATCATTTTTGTAAGGCAACTTTGAATAGCGTCATCGAGAGACTATGATCTTGTTGTTTGTTTTGCTAAGATACCTTACATGCGTAATATGGCCATTTTGTTCAAGGAAACAAGTAGAGTTAACCTTAAGGGTGCATGTGTGAATAGTGTGTTTGATTTTCATGCATTTAATCTTTGATTAGGGTTATCTACTTGTTGATTCTATGTCTTGCCATACAAACCCTAGTTACTAGCATTTATATTTGAAAGTGATAAATTGCGTAAATGTAAAGTCCTACGCTATTACAATCATTTGGGGATGGGGTGTACAAATTTACAAATGGGGATTGTAAGAAATTAAAGTCCTAATTATCTATTACAACCATATTGAATAGTCATGAAGAAAATATATGAAGCATGTAAAAATAAAGAAAAATGAAAGGAAAAGAAAACATTTTTTATCATTATGTATCGACACATGCCGTAAAATCAAGCTTCTAGAACGCACTTTTGCTTTGATGAAGACCAATCATGATTGATAAAGAAGGAAAAAAATATTGATCAAGCTAAAAGCCTCTTTGGATGAAGTCTTTGGTTCAAGCCCTTAGCAAATTTCAAGGTATAATGATAATACTTACCTTGAACTTAAGATATAGATGCTCAATGGTCAAAAGAAACATTTTATATTGTCCAACTCTTTATTCAAGTCTTTTCAAAGCAAAAATTCAGTTTTCATTTGAGTGTAATCGATTTGCATGTTAGTGAAATCGATTGCATGCTTCATTTTTTCAAAACATTGGCTACTGACTTCCTATGCAATCAATTTGCATGGTCGTGCAATCGATTGCACGGTCAAAAAATTTGGAAATTTGGCTATTGGAACCCCGTGCAATCGATTGCACACTCAAAAAATTTGGAAATTTGGCTACTGGAACCCCGTGCAATCGATTTGCATGGTTGTGCAATTGATTGCACACTCAAAAAATTTGGAAATTTGGCTACTGGAACCCCGTGCAATCGATTTGCATGGTTGTGCAATCGATTGCGCACTGTATGATTTTGAAAAACAGCTGCCTTACACCTACCTGTTCACGATGTTATTTCATGGAAAACCTTTTACTCAATCTTGGCAATTGTTAATGATTTTTTACAAACCTTTTCTTCAAAGGTCACTGCATTTTAGCCTTGAAACTAAAATTTGGTGCTTTGAGTTTGAGCTGCTGTATGGGTTGTTGTTGAGCTTGGGAAGTGATGATAGTGATGTTACAAAAGTTTTTATTGTGTTTGAACAACTTCTATATGATGTATGTGGAGTGTTTATATGGTTGGACATAATTTGAAAGGCATGAGAGGTTCAAAGGTTTGGACTTTAAAACTCAAGAGTGGAAGTTTTGTAGACTGTTATGGCTTTTGATGGTTAGTTTACAACAAGACTTCTGGTTTTCTTTCTATTTTTTCTAACCTGTTCTAACCTTTTTCCAACCTCTTTCTCTTGCAAATGCTTCTTCTATTTATAGGCAATGGGTTTGTGCATATGAGCTGACTAAGTTTGCAAGACAGCATGTTATGGTTTGGTTGGATTGCAAAAATCAAACTATGTCAAGTACTCCATAGTCCCAAGGTGAAGTACCAAAGTTGCTGGTATAGAGGAGCTACTTCCCATGATTTATGGTGGAGTATAATCAGCAACAAGCAAGGTATGGGCTCAAGACAAACTTTGTACAAAAAGCTTGCTTTTCAAGAATAACAATGGTGCCTTTATGCCATAAATGGAAAGATCCTTTGGACAATGGCTCAAACACTTGGGTAATAGCTCAAGCTCTTGTGTAAACATTAAATTATATAGATATTTGCAAGCAAGAAGGCCTGCAAAGTAAGATTATGCAGCACATCATGCCAATTGGATTATGTGTTCTTCAACAAAAATGGCTTGTAATTCAAGAATGGATGCTCAACTTCATGCCCTTGAATCTTCTAGCACAAATATGATAAATTCATTCTCTTGGATGTTTTAGAAAGCTTGAAACAACCTCTATAACTTTCATATTGGCCATTTTGACAAAATCATCTTGTAACTATGTGAAAAAATGCCAAGAAGTTGGGATAAAATCCTAAACAAAATCTGTTGAAAATTTCTCTAAGTGTAAAACGAAAATGTTATGACTTCATGAATTATAAATAAAAATACAATCACTTCTAGGAGAAGTTGTGTAAAGCAATGTTGTAGATATCATGGAGATCTACAACTTTCATGTTGAAAGTTTCCCTTGAACTATCTTGCATCTTGATGAAAGAATGGCATGAAGTGATGAAATTATCATGTATAAAACACTTAGAAAATTTCTAAGTCTTGGAAATCTTAACTTTTCAAGTTGACTTTTGACTTTCTTGATGATCAAGCTTGATATTCTTGAATGTCTTGATGAAATTTGATCTTTGGAATGTAATGTTGACCAAAAAGTCAAAGTTTGACTTTCCAATACGCAGTTGACCATTTTGCCCTTGTTCCAATTCCAAGCCTAAATTGATGTATGAGTGTTGCAAACTTGACGTCATAGAAGACCTTGTGAGAGAATCCTTGAGAAATGAGTGGGCAAATTTTGGGGTACACTTGGGCAAAAAAGGGTATCCCAGTGGGCTGAAAATCTGAAAAGATAGTCCAGGCAAAATTCAGAGATTAAAGCGTACGACCATGTCCTGTTATCTCATCACTTGTCTATCAGTGGAAGGCTTATCACTCTGATAAGAGTTTACCAAGAACTCTAGGAGTCGAGAGGATGTTCAAGTCATCCATAAATCCCCACAGAGCAGTTTCTACAAAATTATCTCTACAGAGCTATCTGCACAAGCTCATCTTCAATAGAGATACATTCCCCACAAGTCTAATATGCCTTCAAGATAAAAATTGGGGCATCTTCTAGTTGTTAACATGATCGTGCTCACCAGCAGATCACCCTAGAGGATAAAGGAATATGATCTTTTCCCCGATAATATTACCAACCTACGGAGTCCCAATCTCCATCGAAGATTACGGCATCAGTACATTTTATGGAAATTCTCTTCCCCAACTGAGCTTATTCCTCCAAAACTGTAAAACCCCCTACAAATTTCTTTCCTCCAGCAGCGGTTATTTCCTCAACAAGAGTTTTCCTCAGCAAAGTGTTTCTTCAGCAAGTTTAGGGTTTATTTCCCCAATAGATTACAGTCTCCCCAGTTTGAGTCTATTTCTATAACTACCACAAATTACCGGCAAAGGACAATTAGGGTTGTTATCCCAGGAGAGTTGCTACTGAATCGAAAACTGGACCAAGCATTGTTCAACCTTATTCTCTCCAGACGAGTTAACATCCATATCAGAATCCCGACCGGACATCACCTCGAAAGGTTATCCATCTCTTTTATCCCCGGTCAGGGTATATAAGAATTAAATTCCCCAGTAGAGCGAGGAACAACCAATGTTCCTGAACTCTTCTATTCCCAAACAGAAGTCAAACATTCCTAACGGAGTATCCTCCAAAACATTAAGCAGGAATCCTCCAACGTAGTATCCTCCAAAACAGAAAACGAGAATCTCCAGCGAAGATTTTCTAAACAAGATTGAAGATTCATACTCTTCATCCCCAACGACAGTCAAGGATTTATTTTCCCTGGCCAAAGATGTTACACTAAGCTACCGACGCCGTCAGTGACATCTTACTTCTCATACATCATTTACGAAATATCATAGCATATGCATACGAAACGCATATAACACACTCTCATTTATTTTGAGAACATCATTATGCAATGCATTACATACGTCATGACATTGCATAAAGACTAACTTTGTCTTTTCAGGTAAAGTCTACAAACAAGATGAATATCATCCGTAATTTTCAAACAGGTCAAAGATTAATTCCCGAAATAAGTCGGGGCAACTATCAAAGACCAGGTGGTATGAATTCCAGAAACATGCTGAGTTTACCAATGAAATAGAATTGTAGATCAATTCTCGAAACAAGACGGGGTAACCATCTGCATGACTAAATGACTTCCATCAAAGATTTACTCTAAATAACATCTCCTAAAAACATTTCCTCAGAGACTGAATTTTGACAAGCATTTCCTCGGAGACTGAATTTCGACAAGCATTTCCTCGGAGACTGAATTTAGACAAGCATTTCCTCAAAGACTGTACTCCGATAAGCATTCCCTCAGAGAATGAATTCCGACAAGTATTTCCTCGGAGACTGAATTCCGACAAGCATTTCCACAGAGACTGAATTCCGACAAGCATTTCCTCAGAGACTGAATTCCAACAAGCATTTCCTCGGAGACTGAATTACGACAAGAATTTCATTGGAGACTAAATTACAACAAGAATTTCCTTGGATACTGAATCTGACAAGCATTTCCTCGAAGACTGAATTCCGACAAGCATTTCCTCGGAGACTGAATTCCGACAAGCATTTCTTCGGAGACTGAATTCTGACAAGCATCTTCCTCAGAGACAGAATTTTAAAAAGCACTTCCTCATAGACTGAATTCTGAAAAGCACTTACCTCAAAAATTTATTCTGAAAAGCATTTCCCTTAGAGATTTAATCTGACAAGCATTTCCTTCAGAGACTGAATTCTGAAAAACAGTTTCTTCGAAGACTCATTCCAATATATTTTTCCAGTTGAAGTCGGGAGTGGACATCCTCTGGATCAGATTAAATCGAGCGTAGATTTATTCAGATACTCCTTCAAAAAAGTTGGGTGTAGACTCTTTCCAATACCTATTCTAGATGAAGTTGGGCGTAGACATCTTCTAGTACATCGTTAAGGTGAAATCGAGCATAGATTTCTTCTGAAGATCCTTCAGAAAAGTCGAGCGTAGACTCCTTCCAATACTTCTTCCAGTTGAAACCAGGTGTAGACATCTTCTGGTTCAGATTAAATCGAGTGTATATTTATTCTGGTTATCCTTTTGGATCAAGTTGGGCGTAGACTCACTCCAAATACATCTTCTAAAGACAAAGTCAGGCGTAGACTTAGTCTAATTTATATCAACAGTTACTTTAGATGGCATCCATAATCCCATCTCCGGTGAATCTCCATCACCTTTCCAAATGGCATCTTTAAGCCCATTCTCGGTATAATCAACCAACAATGTTACTTCGTGCACCGACGAGTGCAAATTTCTGGGCACTTAAGTGTTCAATCATCTTCCACCTTCAAGTCACGAATGGAGGACATGCCGATCTAACTCTTCAGGTTTAAGAAGATCGAACATGGACAGTTTTTGTACCCCAAAATTTTCCCTCCCATTTTCTTCAAGACATTCTTCTAGGATTCTCAAATGCTCAAGGATTCTCAAGAGTTGATCAGATAAACTCTCCTCCAAAGCAATGGGTCCACAACTAGGGTTTCATCTTGCACAAGGAAGAATGGGTTTAAAAGGTCTCAAATTGTTTTCATGGTTCATCATAGGTCTTCAATAGTGCTCATGTCAAGTTTTAAGTCCTACATCACAAGTTTGCTCAGTCAATGGCTCAGATGATTGAAAATCAACTATATTGGATAAAAAGTCAAATATGGTCAATGTGATACGGTGGGAGAACTGACTTGGGGTTTTGCGTTTGTTTTTGCAAATGTTTCGGTTGAGCAAGAGTCGCCACCGACTTTTTATTTTATCCTAAGGAAAGGTTAAAAAGCACAGCAAAAACCTTTGAGATGTTTTCTTGGGCTCGGGGAATAGATTATAGAAAGGGAAGGTATTAGCACCCTTTCTATCCATAGTTATCCATGGGCTCTTAGTTACTTGCTTAGATCACTTGCCTTGCATTTTCAATTGTTTGAAATGGTGCTTTCAATTGTTTGAAATGGTGCTTTGTGTGTGGATTTGAAAATGTTTTGAAAAGAGGCCATTTGTTGTGGCAACCTTTGTAATGATCCATGTTTGAATGTATACAAAGGTGTACTTATCTTTTGAAAAGTTTTCAATGTTTTTGAAAGTTGTTTTGAAAGTGTGTTGTGATGTGTGGTTTTGAAAAATAGGCAAGTGTTTTTGTTTTGCAAGTTGGCAAGTAACCAAGAGCTATCTACCCTAAATTTCTCAAAGATCTTTCCTATGTTTTAACCCTTTTAACAATTTTGTTCCACCATTGTATTTGGTGGACAATCTTGTGTTAGGATGTTAACGGGACAGGCGCGGGTCATCGTTTAGACCATGAATGCAATAGTGCCAAGTGTCTTTGGCAACTTTTCCTTTAAGAGACTTGATCATTTTTAGGCAACTTTCAAAAGCGTCATTGAGGGACTATGATCATTTGATATTGTTTTGTTTGCCAAAAACACTCAACATGCAACATGGCCCATTATTGAAGGCAACAAGTGGAGTAACCCTAGGGGTGCAAGTGTGATTGGTGTTGTCCATTTTCATGCTTTTATATCTTTGAATTAGGTCAAGCTATTTGTTGTTTGATTTTTGCATACAAACCCTAAGTCTATCATGGCATATTTAGAAAGCTTTTAAATGCGAAAAATAAAATCCTAAATTATTACAACACAATTATGGGATGGGGGGTACAAATGTTCAAATGGGGATATTCAGCAAGAAATTTAAATCTAAGCTATTACATCCAAATTGAATATACAAGTTATTTTAATTGTACAATAATTGAATAAAAATACAATAAATATGCAAGATGCAAAAAATGATTTTTATATGTATGTAAAAGTATTTTTCATGTGACAAATAAAAAAAATAGAAAAAAGTTAATTTTGGACATTTTCACATTTTAGGGCAAAACCCTAGTTTTGCAAATAAAAGGTATTTATCATTTATTATATATAATATTTATTAATTATATACAAAAATAAATAAAAAGGAAGTATATTGTAAAAAAGTGATTTTTGAGGTTAAATATTAATAAAAATAAAAATGTATTATTTTTGTATTTTTATCCTAAATATTCTAATAAATATATAAATATTTATATTATGTATTAAATATATACAAAAATAAAAAATATTTATTATTTACAAAAAAAGTATATTTTTTGGAAAATGTTTTCAAAAGATAAAATAAAATAAAATCAGAAAATAAAAATATATTTGTATTATTTTTAGTATTTTAAATAAAAAGTATATATATATATATATATATATATATATATATATATATATATATATATATATATATATATATATATATATATATATATATATATATATATATATATATATATATATATATATATATGTATATATATATATGTGTGTTTATTTACACATGCTTAAATAAAGCAAATAAAAGCCAAATAAATATTAAAAAAAAGTGATAAAAATATTTTTAATGTTTTTTCATGCTTGAATAAAAATATAAAATCAGAATCAAAAGTAAAAAATCAAAAATGACAAATATATCATGCAAAGGGCCAGGGGGTGCAAATTGAAAAAAGGGGTGCAAAAAGCAGGTTGACTCAGGCCCAGCCCAAGTCAACTTTGTCTTCAACCTCTAGACAGATTCAAACAAAAAAAAACGCGCGCCCTTCCTCCATCTCTGCAATCTCTTGATTCCTTGACTTTTAACAAAAACTCACAACACAAACGTTATAGAGCATCATGTCACGAGTTCATACATATAAAAAACTTGATCTAACTCTCAGAAATGAGAGAGAATTTCTTCTCCCCCAATTTCTGACCTAAGTTTTTTCTAATGTTCAGGTCCAAAATTCTCTCAGCATACACAACATAAATGAAAAGTAACTATATGGATGGCTTCAGGGCTATGATTAGAACATGCTTTCTTCACAAACTTAAGCCTAACTATGCCTGGATAGAGAGATAGAAGTTCAAAGTTTTACCTGTTCAGCTTGGGTCGTGTGCAACAATGGAGGCACTTTCAATGCAATGTGTGGACTTGTACAGCTTGCTTGAGGTCCAAGGATGCTCTTCCAACCTCTAGCTTGCTCTGAAATTAGCTGAATCGAGCTATGGAAGTTCACCTGCAAAGTTGAAAACTGAAAATGGCAAATGATGTTAGGGATGTTACAGTTTGTGTTCAATGCTTGGGATAGCTTCAGTGGGTGGTATGGAACATGTTTGAACTCCCTTTGGCCAAAACGCACGAGTGGAAGTGTTTGTGGAAGTCAAGTTGCAGAAGGGACTCTGTTTTTGCAGCAAGAAGGTGTTTCTGTGAATGAGGACGTATTGAAGGTGGTTTGGTCGTGCTTTAGGTCTGTTAGGGAGTATGGAATGTGTTCACAATGTTTGCTTTGGCTAGTTGTTACAGGAATGAGAGATGTGTTTAGTTTTGCAAAGTTTCTTCTATCTTAAGCAAAAGTTGCCAAGTTAGGTTGTAGGCCAAGGCAGGTCCCTCAAGCATGCTGCATAATCTCTCCTTGATCAGTGGGATTAGTCCATAATCTTGTGCCTAGAAGATATGCTTTGTACTTGTTTGATTTGTGTTTTGACATAAAGCCATGCTTTACAAGAATGGATAAAGTGCTTTTTCTAAATATGGCTTAAATTTGTGTGTATTGTCCAAATGAATGAAATAACATCTTGGCACAAAGGATATGCATTAAATTATTGAGTGTAAGAAGGATTAGAGGCCTGTAATCTAGCTTGTACAAGCTGATTTCAAAAATGCAAAGTGTATGAACATGAAATTGGTCAAGAACAAAAGTGACTTTTTCCCAACTTTGCTAATTCGATTCTCCCTAACCACAAGGGTGTTTGAGAAGTTCTTGGACAATTTGGAAAGCTTGGAATGTGTACTACAATCCATCTTTGTAATTCAAGTTGAAATTCCAAGTGGAAGCATGTGAAAAGTGGCCATGAAGTTGGGCAAAAATCCTGCCTAGAATAGGTCAAAATTTTTCTAAGTTAAGAATGTTTTGCACCCTTGTTCCAAAAATCATAACTTGAGCTACAAGCTTCTTTTGAGGAAACTTTGTGAATAAAAGTTGTATATTTTGCAATTAACTATAACTTTCATGTTTTGAGTTTAGCTTGAATCCATTTGCATCTTGAAGAAAAAATGGGACAAAGTTAGGAAAAAATTAGGAAATTTCATAACTTAGAAAAATTCGAAGTTATGAAATTTTCTCATTTTAAACCCTAATTTGCAATTTTTGGTTTCTTGATGAAAAAGTTTCATAATTTGACATTTCTTGATGAAAAATGAATCTTGACACTTGATTTTGACCAAAAAGTCAAAGTTTGACTTTTCAGTATACAGTCAAATTTTGCTCAGTTGACTGGAAAATTCATCTGTCAATCTTGTGCATTTGGGATCTTTTGAACTTGTTGAATGTGTCAAGACCATGTCATTGAGTCCTTGAGTCCATATGTGAGCTTGATTTGCCATTGGCTAGGTCAAACAGTCAAAAATTGCCTTTGTGCAGTCAAAACCCTAAAAATGACTATTTTTCCCTTTTGGTGATCTGATCAAATTTCTTGTGGAATTGTGATACAAACTTGATCAAATGGTCCATATGAGTTCATAATGTTGATGTGGGTCAAAAATCATGAAGTTTGACTATCAATTGACCACAGTTGACTTTTCCCCAATACAGTTGATTTCTAGGTCAACTGTCCAATTGACTCGGCAAAGATTGGAATCAAGGTTTGAAACTTGGTATGGATAAGCTTGTGAGTCCAACATGAAGCATGAAAGTCACTTTGGGCCTTTTAGGTCAAAACATATTTGTGCAAACTCAAACCCTAATTTGGGTCAACAGTGCAAGGAGGAGTCTTGAGCAGAGCAAATCCTAACTTGTTTTTGAGCTCCAAGGGTCTTGTGGTGAGAAAATGTTGATGAAATGGGAGGGAAAATTTTGGGGTACAACAGTTGCCCCTGTTCAATCTTCTTAGACCTGAGGATGTAGATTGGCTTGCGTGCCTTTCGTGATCCGAAGGTGGAAGATGATTGAACACTAAAGTGCCCAGAAATTTGCACTCACATGCTGGAGCATCAGCAATGTGATGTCGGGAATGGGCTTATAGATGCCATTTGGAGATAGGATGGATAGGAGGATGGGCTTATATATGCCATCTGGAGACGTGACAGAACCTTGTCGGGAATGGGCTTATAGATGCCATTTGGAAGTGTTGATCGCGTAAGAGATTCCTTAGCGAGAACTTGCGTACTTTGAGAAAGAAAAATGGTTTCCTGGCTTGCTACAGGTGTTGATCTTCAGTCTCTTCATGCAGATATGCCCTAGCTAGATACAGGTATCGAATCTACAATCAAACGCTCACAGATATGCCCTGGCTAGATACAGGAATCGAATCCGGAACTTCAAAAGGTTGCTTACAGACGTGCCCTGGCTGGATACAGGTATCGAATCTCTAAACTCTTCATACAGATATGCCCTGGCTGGATACAGGTATCGAATCTGGAATTTGTCGTCTACAGATATGCCCTGGCTGGATATAGGTATCGAATCTAGAATTTGTCGTCTACAGATATGCCCTGGCTGGATACAGGTATCGAATCTGGAAATTGTTCATGCAAATATGCCCTGGCTAGATACAGGTATCGAATCTTCAATCAATCACTCACAGATATGCCCTGGCTAGATACAGGTATCGAATCTGGAATTGTGACAGTTGATAGTAATCATCTTTGGATTGACCTTTTCCTGAAAAGGTAAAACATTAGTTGTATGCAATGTCATGATGTATGAGATGCATGATGTCATGATGTTCTCAAGAATAAATGAGATCGTGTGATATGATGCGTATATTCATGCGTCATGGTGTATGATAATGTGATGAATGTATTTTCGTTTAGGAAAATAAATCCTTGACGAGTGCCGGGAACTTGTTGAATCCTGGGCTGATGTTTTGAAGAGTAGAGTTCTTCGCTTCCGCTGGGGATGATGGTTGCAAGAATAAACCGGTAGGAGAAGACGACTCCGTTGGGGAATAAACTTGTTGGAGAGATTACTCTGCGGGGAATTACTCTGTGGGAAGAGATACTTCGCTGAGGTTTTGATGAGAGCTCCGCTGGGGATTCCACTGATAAGTTCTGTTGGGGAATTTGATGAACTCCGCTGGGGATAGGAAGAACTTCGCCGAGGACGATCTTTCCGTGGTAATTAGCTGAGGATAACCCAGTTATACCCTGGTGGGGAAATAACCTTTGAATAAATTCGGGGAGATACGTATGTACTCTGCAGGTGATAAGCTTCCAGAATCTACTAGGGATAAGCTTCCAGAATCTACTGGGGATATGGATTCCATTTTCCTGGGGAAACTTTGGATTGTACTGGGGAATGGTTCCACTGGGGTGTCTGTATTCCGCTGGGGAATGAATCTTATATTAAGACTGCCAGGGATGCTTGCTGAGGAATGTCTATATTCCGCTGGGGAATGTTGAGATCTTCTGGGGATACCCAACTTTCTTAGGGTTAACTGTAGACTAACTTTGCTTGGGGAGAGTATCGCTGACTTGCTGGAGATACTATGCCTTTTTAGGGCTGATGGGGGACCAACTCTTCCTGAGGAGAGTATTGCTGAATCTTGTCTTACTCTGTGGGGAGTTGAGGTAACTTGGTTACATTCTTCAGTCGAACTTACCTTGGTACCTCGGTGGACAGAGCAACTAAATCGCTTAGACAACTCATCATTGCCCCTGCTTCTGATGTCATCTGTAATTAGTCCTTTGTTTCGCATGCAAATATTCATGGGTAGAAATTAATGTCAAATGCATATATCAAAAATGAACATTGGACGTTCTATGCAAAACAAAACAGAAAAAGGAAAAACGATGGGTAATTTGTCTGAAAAATTGAACTTGTATTGATTTTGAAATTTGCCTGTAAATAGGCGTTTTGTGTACAGGAGGCTGACGTCCTAGTAAGAGAACTCCGCCGAGCAAGATAGAGTTTATACAATTTTGTGAAAAGGAAACAAAACATCTATGTGAAAAATAATCCCACTGGGTTCCAACTCTGTTATCGCCTTTATGTCTTCAAGCGTCTCATCACTCTGCTGCTTAGTTGAAGATGAAGCTTATTGATTGAAGTCGTCTGAACCTGATAGTTGATGCCGAATTCTGGATGCCAGGTGATCCAATGAGACATAGTATTACGCTTTATCCCTAACTTTTGCCTGGACCGCCCTTTCGGGTTTTCAGTCCACCGGGATACCCATTTTTGCCCAAGCCGCCTTTTCAGGTTTTTGACTTGCCGGGTGTACAGATTTTTTCATTTCGTCCCTTATTTTTGCCAACCCTTTTGGTTCGCCAAGAAGCCCTTATTTTTTCCTAGGTGTGTCAACCTAGCGGGTCTTTAATTCATGCGTAGTATCTTTTTACTATGTCTGCATTGGCGGGGTGAGGAAGGTCGTCACCATCCACGGTGGTTAGAATCATAGCTCCTCCTGAGAAGATATGTTTAACCACAAATGGCCCTTCGTACGTAGGGGTCCATTTGCTCCTGGGATCACTTTGAGGAAGAATGATGCGCTTGATTACCAGGTCTCCGACTTGATACTCTTGTCGTCTGACCTTCTTGTTAAATGCCCTGATCATCCGTTTTTGGTACATCTGACCATGACAAATAGCAGTGAGTCTCTTTTCGTCAATTGGGTTTAATTGATCAAGCCGAGTCTGGATTCAGTCATCTTCTCTCAAACCTGCATCCTTCATTATCCGGAGAGAGGGTATCTGGACTTCAATAGGCAAGACTACCTCCATGCCATAGACCAAGGAAAAGGGAGTTTCCCCTGTTGACGTCCGTGCTGAGGTACGGTACCCATGAAGAGCAAACGGTAACATCTCGTGCCAATCTTTGTAGGTCACTGTCATCTTCTGCACAATTTTCTTGATATTCTTATTTGCCGCTTCGACAGCCCCGTTCATCTTCGGTCGGTAGGGAGAAGAGTTGTGGTGTTGTATCTTGAATTGCTCGCAGAGCTCAGTGATCATTTTGTTGTTAAGATTGGTACCATTATCCGTAATGATCCTCTCAGGTACACCGTATCGACAGATCAGGTTGTGCCGAATGAACCGTGCCACGACATTCTTGGTTACGGTGGCATAGGAAGCTGCTTCAACCCATTTTGTGAAGTAATCGATCGCTACCAAGATGAAGCGGTGCCCGTTAGATGCCGTAGGTCTGATCTCTCCGATCATATCAACGCCCCACATTGCAAAAGGCCAAGGTGTTGTCAAGACATTCAGAGGTACCGGAGGAATGTGCACCTTATCAGCATAGATCTGGCATTTGTGACACGTCCGAGAATGCTGGTAACAGTCAGCTTCCATTGTGGACCAGAAATATCCTGCCCGAAGGATTTTATTTGCCATGGTATGTCCACTGGAATGTGTTCCGAAGGTACCTTCATGTAGCTCTAATGATCCTTTCTGCTTCAGTCTTATCCATACAACGCAGTAAGGTTGAATCATGGTTTCGCTTGTAGAGAATGTCGTTGCTGAGGAAGAACTTTGCCGCAAACCTTCTCATGAACTTCTTGTCATTAACAAATGCGCCTTCGGGGTATTCTTGATCTTCAAGGAACCTCTTCACTTCATGATACTAAGGTTTTTCAGTTACCTCTTCAGCCTCAAGATCGCAGCAATGTGCAGGTTCATCCAATTTCCAGATAACGATCCGGGGAGCCTCGTTGTCCCATTTGGCTTTGAACATAGAAGACATCGTAGCCAACGCGTCCGCTAACTGATTCTCCTCCCTTGGGAAGTGTTCAAAGGTTATCTCCTCGAAGTGGGGAAGCAATGTCAGCACATACTCCTTGTAAGGAATAAGATTTGGGTGTTTCGTATCCCACTCGCCTTTGACCTGATTGATCACGAGAGCGGAATCTCCGAAGACACTCAGAAACTTGATCCTTAGGTCGATTGCAGCTTGAAGACCCATGATACATGCCTCATACTCTGCCATGTTGTTGGTGCAGTTGAAACATAGTCGGGCGGTAAGTGGAGTATGAGTGCCTTTAGGGGATGTGATCACAGCGCCGATACCATTACCCAAAGCGTTCGAGGCTCCGTCAAAGTGCATAGACCATCGGGATCCTTCCTCAGGTCCTTCATCCGGTCCAGGTACTTCACAATCAGTCACTACCATGATATCTTCGTCTGGAAATTCAAAGTTCATCGACTGGTAATCGTCCACTGCCTGATGTGCCAAATGGTCTGCCAATACACTTCCCTTGATTGCTCTCTGAGTCGTGTACTAGATGTCATATTCCGTCAAGATCATCTGCCATCTTGCTATTCTTCCAGACAGAGCAGGCTTTTCGAATATGTACTTTATTGGATCCATTTTTGAAATCAACAGAGTAGTGTGAGTCAACATATACTGTCTCAGCCGGCGAGCAGCCCATACCAAAGCGCAGCAAGTTTTCTCGAGCAGTGAGTATCAGGTCTCACAGTCGGTAAACTTTTTGCTAAGGTAATAAATGGCGTGTTCTTTTCGGCCAGACTCGTCATGCTGCCCCAGCACACACCCCATTGAGTTGTCCACTACTGTTAAGTATAAGATTAGAGGTCTCCCTTCAACCGGCGGCATAAGAATGGGTGGTTCTTGGAGATACTATTTGATTCTTTCGAAAGCGGCCTGACATTCATCGTTCCAACGTACTACTTGATCTTTCTTCAACAGCTTGAAGATTGGTTCACAGGTAGCAGTTAGATGCAAGATGAATCGGGCAATGTAATTCAGACGTCCTAGAAAGCCTCTGACTTCTTTCTCTGTCTTGGGAGTTGGCATCTCTTGTATGGCTTTCACTTTGGCAGGGTCCACTTGAATGCCTTTGTCTCTTACGATGAAGCCCAGCAATTTTCCAGATCTCACCCCAAAGGTGCACTTGTTTGGGTTCAACCTCAGCTTGTACAACTTCAGACGGTCAAACAGCTTCCGTAGATGGTCAAGGTGTTCCTCCTCAGTTTGGGACCTTGCAATCATATCATCAACATATACTTCTATCTCATGATGGATCATGTCATGAAATAAAGCAACCATGGCACGTTGGTAGGTTGCCCCAGCATTTTTCAACCCAAAAGGCATGACCTTGTAGCAAAAGGTGCCCCACTGAGTAACAAAAGTGGTCTTCTCCATGTCTTCAGGAGCCATCTTTATATGGTTATAACCGGAGTAGCCGTCCATGAAGGAGAATACTTTATGCTGAGCAGTGTTGTCAACCAGAATGTCGATATGAGGCAGAGGGAAATCATCCTTAGGGCTCGCGCTGTTCAAATCCCTGTAATCAACACACATTCGGACCTTACCATCCTTCTTTGGAACTAGAACCACGTTGGCAATCCACTGAGGGTAAGAAGTCACTACTAGAAACCCGGCATCAAATTGTTTCATAACCTCAGCTTTGATTTTCTCGGACATTTCTGGACGCATACGGCGGACCTTCTGTTTTACCGGAGGGCAGTCTTCCTTGGTAGGTAGGTGATGAACCACAATGTCGGTATCCAACCCAGGCATGTCTTCGTAAGACCAGGCAAAGATTTCCACATAGTCATGCAGCATCTGAATCAACCGTTGTTTCACACTGAGATCTAGATTGGCACCAATCTTGACTTCCTTTCTGTCTATCTCAGTACCCAGATTTACCGTTTCCACTGGCTCTTCATGTGGCTGAATGGCCCTCTCTTCCTGGAGTAGCAGTCTTGCAAGTTCACCAGGCACTTCGCAATCATCTTCACCTTCGTCTTCGGCTAAGTTGATCGGATTTTCGAAGTCATAACTGGCGATAGCAGAGTCGTTACCAGTGAGATCCAGAGTGGATTGGAACCTGTATAGGTGAGTGTGTGTAAATATAGCTGTTTTGCAATATATAATAAAGAAAGAAAAAGATCACAAGATTTTGAAATGCAACAAACGTCCAATGTTTTTTATTGATGATATATGAAAATGACACACAAAGGCCCTCACAAATGAAGCCACGGTGCCTCGGGTAAGACACCGAGCCATAAAAGTTTCAAAATATTGTCTGTTACAAATTCAAAACAAAAGAGTTCATTACTGAGTGACAAAAGTAATAGGTGTGAAGTCTTTGGCAGTCCAGTTGCTTGTTCCACCGTCGGTTGTTGGGTAGATCCAGTTGTCGAATTTAGATTCCTCCACGTCGTCTTCAATAGCATTTACTCCCGGGTTGGTGATGAACACAGGAGGTTTTCCAATCCTTGCCCTACGAACAGCCCTCTGAGCTTCTGCAGTGAAGCCCAAACCAAACTTGTCAGTCTTTAGAGTGAAATCAGGAAGTCGGCCCCAGTTTGCACACTCACCCTTCTCAATCACAGCCCGGGCATCCTTTAGGGAAGCCATCTTCAAAGGAGGGTCTTCAATCACAGTTTCAGCTGATGCCAGTGTCTGAGGAACTTCTTCAAAGTGCTGAAAGGGGGTCTTAATGAACTCCCCATCCATTTCTATGTACCGGAACGAGTTGAGGTGGCTGACCATGTATTCTTCCTTCCACTGAACTGTAACAATTTTCCCTCTAACCGGGTACTTAAGCTTCTGATGTAGTGTGGAGGTCACAGCTCCAGCCTTGTGGATCCATGGACGACCCAGCAAACAAGAATAAGATGGTCAGATATCCATCACATAGAAAGTAGAATCAAAAACTTGAGAACCAACCCTGATTGGAATGTCAACTTCCCCATGTACCATTCTTTTCGAACCGTCAAAGGCCCGGACAACAATGTTACTAGGCTTAAGCTCTAAACCCTCACAATCCAACCTGTCTAGGGCCTTCTTGGGTAATACGTTCAATGAAGAACTGGTGTCAACCAGCACATGGGCAAGAGTAGTGCCCCTGCATTCAATGGAGACATGCAGGGCATCGTTATGGTTCTTTCCTTTGGCAGTCAGATCGGCGTCAGAGAAGCCCAACCCATTATCGGCAGTCAAGTTGGCCACACAATCGGTAAATTGATCAGCAGACGTTTCTTGTGGCACATGGGCCGTCTTTAGGAAGGAAATCAGGGCCTTGGCATGGGCCTCTGAACACAACAACAGTGATAGCATAGAAATCTTTGATGGGGTGTGCCCCAACTGCTCAACTACATTGAAATCACTCTTCTTAATGATCTTGAGAATCTCTTCCATCTCTTGCTGGGAAGCTTCAACATTGGTTGTCTTTGGTGCCTCCGTCAGGGCAGGAAAATCAGTAGCAATCCCTTTTCCCCGAGCGTAAGATGACTCAGCAGCAGGGGTAGCAACAGGAACTTGATCAGGAAGGGGAGCAGGCACACTTGCAGGTGTGATGACAAGAGGTCTCTGAATAGCCGGTGGCGCAATATCTGGTGAGAACAGCCTGCCACTGCGAGTAAATTTGGTAGGCCCGGTGATGTTACTGACGCCGGTACTAGTATCGAACTCTTGCTTTACTCCAAGAACATAAACATCTGCCGCATAGTGCCATGGGACAGCTTTGTCGGATGTATAAGGGAGAGGCCCCGGAATAGTGATAATGATAGGAGCAATCTTCTGAGTGGACATGATTTTGACAGGCTTCTTTGAAGGAGCCTTAAGAGGGTTGTTGAAAATAGTAACAATAGACACTTCTTCAGCAGGGACAGCAGGAACAGCAATCTTCTCGAACAAGATTTCTTTGCTATCCATCAGGCTTTGGATACCCGACTTCAGCAAAGGACAACTAACAGGTGAAACAGCACATAGAAGGCAACCTTTACCATATCCCGGAAATAAACCGGCTAGCAACAGGTTCCTCTTGACAGTCAACAACGAAGTAACAATATCATCCACGGAGGCCACATACAGGTCTTCTTCCACAGCATTCACTCCATGCTGGGGCATGGGAGCAGTCACAACATTGGGTCTTTCGGGCGCCTCAAACTGTATTTCTTTAGCATCAATAAGGTCCTGAACCTTATTCCTCAGAGCCCAACAATCATCCATAGTATGCCCCTGGCTATCAGAGTGATAAGCGCAACGGGCGTTGGGGTTATACTTTGGAGAAGCTGTGTTCACTATCTTCGGAGCTTCTTTGACAGTTACCAGATTGGTTGACAGTAGTTGCGGCAAAATCTGAGACAGGGTCATGCTGAGTCGAGTGTACTGCCTTTTAGGCCTCTCACCCCTTGGTTGGTTGTATTGCTGAGGAGCAGCAGCAGGCTTTGAAATTACCAACGCGTTGACAGCTTGGCGGCGTTCCGGTTTAACTTGTCTTCTGGGACCATAAACAGCACAGGCTTCCTTCTTGAAGGGCTTCTTTTCAGTACTCGCGGAGGCACCTTTTTGTATCTTCCCTGACTTGATACCAGCTTCTATTCTCTCACCGGTTAAGATCAGGTCTGTGAACCCAGCAGAAGAATTACCAATCAGGTGGTTGAAGAACGGACCAGACAGGGTCCCTAAGAACATGTCAACAAGTTCACGGTCAGTCAGTGGTGGCTGCACCCTACCAGCCAGGTCTCTCCACTTTTGCGCATACTCCTTGAATCCTTCGCCCGTCCCCAGTGACATACCCTGGAGTTGGGTACGCGTGGGAGCGAGGTCGGAATTATACTGATACTGCCTATAAAATGCAGTAGCCAAGTCCTCCCAGTTTCGGATACTGGCTCCATCCAGCTGATAGAACCACTCGAGTTGAGCCCCTGAAAGGCTATCCTGAAAGAAATGGATCCATAGATTCTTGTCTACAGTGTAAGGTTGGATCTTCCTTACATATGATCTGAGATGTAGCTTAGGGCAGGAAGCCCCGTCGTACTATGCAAAGGCAGGTGCCTTGAACTTGTGTGGGATCACCACCCCATAAGATAAACTTAGATCTCCAAAATCCAGCCCCGACACATGTTGAATCTCCATGGCACTTAAACGGTCCTCTAGTTGCTTGTACCTATCTTCAGCAGGAGGGTATTGTTCATCATTGTAATCCGTCTCGTTGTCGGAGACCACAGGACTAGGAGCCCTTCCCCCTTAGGGACTGTCTTTCTCTGCAGAGGAAGTAGCCTGATCAGCCTCATTCTTCAGTGTATTCCCAAACCTCCGTCCAGTGTTAAACAGCGCAGTCCTCTTCTTCTTCTTCTTTTTCAAGAGCAGAGTCTTCAACTCCCGTCGAGCGTAGATTTATTCAGATACTCCTTCAAAAAAGTTGGGTGTAGACTCTTTCCAATACCTATTCTAGATGAAGTTGGGCGTAGACATCTTCTAGTACATCGTTAAGGTGAAATCGAGCATAGATTTCTTCTGAAGATCCTTCAGAAAAGTCGAGCGTAGACTCCTTCCAATACTTCTTCCAGTTGAAACCAGGTGTAGACATCTTCTGGTTCAGATTAAATCGAGTGTATATTTATTCTGGTTATCCTTTTGGATCAAGTTGGGCGTAGACTCACTCCAAATACATCTTCTAAAGACAAAGTCAGGCGTAGACTTAGTCTAATTTCTATCAACAGTTACTTTAGATGGCATCCATAATCCCATCTCCGGTGAATCTCCATCACCTTTCCAAATGGCATCTTTAAGCCCATTCTCGGTATAATCAACCAACAATGTTACTTCGTGCACCGACGAGTGCAAATTTCTGGGCACTTAAGTGTTCAATCATCTTCCACCTTCAAGTCACGAATGGAGGACATACCGATCTAACTCTTCAGGTTTAAGAAGATCGAACATGGACAGTTTTTGTACCCCAAAATTTCCCCTCCCATTTTCTTCAAGACATTCTTCTAGGATTCTCAAATGCTCAAGGATTCTCAAGAGTTGATCAGATAAACTCTCCTCCAAAGCAATGGGTCCACAACTAGGGTTTCATCTTGCACAAGGAAGAATGGGTTTAAAAGGTCTCAAATTGTTTTCATGGTTCATCATAGGTCTTCAATAGTGCTCATGTCAAGTTTTAAGTCCTACATCACAAGTTTGCTCAGTCAATGGCTCAGATGATTGAAAATCAACTATATTGGATAAAAAGTCAAATATGGTCAATGTGATACGGTGGGAGAACTGACTTGGGGGTTTTGCGTTTGTTTTCGCAAATGTTTCGGTTGAGCAAGAGTCGCCACCCGACTTTTTATTTTATCCTAAGGAAAGGTTAAAAAGCACAGCAAAAACCTTTGAGATGTTTTCTTGGGCTCGGGGAGTAGATTATAGAAAGGGAAGGTATTAGCACCCTTTCTATCCATGGTTATCCATGGGCTCTTAGTTACTTGCTTAGATCACTTGCCTTGCATTTTCAATTGTTTGAAATGGTGCTTTCAATTGTTTGAAATGGTGCTTTGTGTGTGGATTTGAAAATGTTTTGAAAAGAGGCCATTTGTTGTGGCAACCTTTGTAATGATCCATGTTTGAATGTATACAAAGGTGTACTTATCTTTTGAAAAGTTTTCAATGTTTTTGAAAGTTGTTTTGAAAGTGTGTTGTGATGTGTGGTTTTGAAAAATAGGCAAGTGTTTTTGTTTTGCAAGTTGGCAAGTAACCAAGAGCTATCTACCCTAAATTTCTCAAAGATCTTTCCTATGTTTTAACCCTTTTAACAATTTTGTTCCACCATTGTATTTGGTGGACAATCTTGTGTTAGGATGTTAACGGGACAGGCGCGGGTCATCGTTTAGACCATGAATGCAATAGTGCCAAGTGTCTTTGGCAACTTTTCCTTTAAGGGACTTGATCATTTTTAGGCAACTTTCGAAAGCTTCATCGAGGGACTATGATCATTTGATATTGTTTTGTTTGCCAAAAACACTCAACATGCAACATGGCCCATTATTGAAGGCAACAAGTGGAGTAACCCTAGGGGTGCAAGTGTGATTGGTGTTGTCAATTTTCATGCTTTTTTATCTTTGAATTAGGTCAAGCTATTTGTTGTTTGATTTTTGCATACAAACCCTAAGTCTATCATGGCATATTTAGAAAGCTTTTAAATGCGAAAAATAAAATCCTAAATTATTACAACACAATTATGGGATGGGGGCTACAAATGTTCAAATGGGGATATTCAGCAAGAAATTTAAATCTAAGCTATTACATCCAAATTGAATATACAAGTTATTTTAATTGTACAATAATTGAATAAAAATATAATAAATATGCAAGATGAAAAAAATGATTTTTATATGTATGTAAAAGTATTTTTCATGTGACAAATAAAAAAAATAGAAAAAAGTTAATTTTGGACATTTTCACATTTTAGGGCAAAACCCTAGTTTTGCAAATAAAAGGTATTTATCATTTATTATATATAATATTTATTAATTATATACAAAAATAAATAAAAAGGAAGTATATTGTAAAAAAGTGATTTTTGAGGTTAAATATTAATAAAAATAAAAATGTATTATTTTTGTATTTTTATCCTAAATATTCTAATAAATATATAAATATTTATATTATGTATTAAATATATTAAATATATACAAAAATAAAAATATTTATTATTTACAAAAAAAAGTATATTTTTTGGAAAATGTTTTCAAAAGATAAAATAAAGTAAAATCAGAAAATAAAAATATATTTGTATTATTTTTAGTATTTTAAATAAAAAGTATATATATATATATATATATATATATATATATATATATATATATATATATATATATATATATATATATATATATATATATATATATATATATATATATATA
>CATIWC010002107.1:0-203404 GCA_948472305.1 Vicia faba
TAATAATACAAATTAAAACCTAATACTTAATTAAATTATTGAAAAGTTATGATTAATAATACTTATAATTAATATGAATTTCAAATATTAAGAATTGAAAGAAAACAACATTAGGATATAAGTAACACTTATTATAGCAATGGAAAAGAAATATTAAGAATGGAAAATTTATTATTAATAAAAGATATAATTAATATGAATGAATTTCAAAAAATAAAATAAAGGAAAATAAGTTACCAAATGATACGTATTATAGGAACTGAAAAGTAATGAATAAATTTATATATTAAGAATTGAAAAGAAATCTTGGGAATTAAAACCGAGTAATTATTATTAAAAATTTAAATATGGCAATAAATAATCACAATTAAAAAGTGTCATTAGGAAAATTTTCATTAGTTGAATTTTTAAGTCGATACATATTTGATCCTAGAACTGGCACCACTTCAACAGTCTGAACAAAAATCAACCACAACCACTCAATGAAAAAAAATATGAATTCCAACATTTATTCCATGCGTTCCATATACAAATTGTTACCAGATGCAACAGTTCACAGTGATAAAATTCCGTTTTCTGACAAGGTTATGTAAAATGCTATGAATAAGTAGACTCCAAAAAACTTCTATAATACAATCTTGTTTCCATTGCTATTTGATCACTATGGTGTTGGAAAATTGCCTTGAACTATTGCAAAAACTTTTGCTAAAAGAGTAAGTTCGTCAATTTGGTAATTCCTCTGAACATGTCAACAGCGTCCATGTCGAAGGGGATTAAAGTCAATTTTATTATGTTGGATTTAAATAATTTGACAGACGTTTCCACACTCTTTTTGCATCAAGTCAGCCTCAGTCTTCCTTTTCAATTCTTTCCTATAGCTTCCCAGACTAAAAGATTTCCCGACTCCCCCACATGTTTGATAGATCTTCAATATATAGACAGGTGATTGATATGATAAATGGCTAGTACTTGTATTATTATAAACAACACTATGAGGATAACTCCATGTAGAGTTGATTACATAAATAGGGAAATACAAATTGTTGCAGATAAAGGAAATAATTGCAAAAACTAACATAGACTTTAGGAGTTAGAGAGCCTAGTCTCTCCCAACCGACCAAACATGAAAAAACCTGAATAACAGCCACATTTCCGGCCTTTTTCTATTTAAACATACAATTAAATTAAATTGGGACTTGTACTTAACATACACCTTTGTAATAAGAGGTTTACTAACAATCTATCTGGATTTGATATGTTCTCGCCATTGTATCTAATGTAGCTCAATGTTACAAATGCCAAAATCAGATAGTGGAGTGACGTGCAACAATCTCTATTTCAACTACTACAGCCAGAACACTAAACAACTTATCATGTAGTGATCAGTGTCATACCCCAATTTTTGACCTAAGATCTTACCTACCATCTGCATTATTACATAGCAAGTGTTCACGGGCGATTCAATCAATTTTTGCCATTTTTATCAAGTCAGATTTTAAAAATTCATAACTTCTTCAAATTTCGATATTTTTTAGTGGTTCTTTTACGTATGATTCTCCTTGACAACATCTACAACTTTTCTTTACAAGTCAAAAGCTGATTATGTTTGAAAAGTCACGAAAGAATGAAAACGTTAGAAGTCGTATTATGAATTTAATTGAATTTGATCATGTCTTGTTCAACCTTTACCAAATCGTACATATCACACTTTTTTTCGTCTTTTATTTATCAGTTTTGTCTTATTTAAAAAATCTAAAAAAATGTATTTTAGTTCATGTCACTTTTTACTATCGCATTATTAGAAAAATTACAAAAGTATTTATAATTAGCATTATAGTATTTCAACTTCGCAATTCTTAATTCAAAAAATATCAAAAATTATTATAGTTTTATTGGTTTCATTTAGATTTATGTTTTAGTATAAATTTTAATCCAAAAAAAAATCTCAAAAATATAGTTAATATATTTTTCCTGTATTTTACATTTTTTTAGTCGTTATAGTTTTAGCTTCTTTTAATCTAATATTAATGATGATTTGATTCTAATTTTAATTCAGTTTTTAAAATTGAATTAATATTAAAATCAAAATAAAATTAATTTCGTTTACATCATATTTTTATTATTATTATTATTATTATTCTTTTATTTTTGTATTACTAACAAATTGTCTTTTATCATTATTATTACTATTGTCTTTATTTTATTGTTTTATGTCCAATATCATATTGCAACGCCCTACAATAACAGTCCAATTTTTGTGGTATTTTGTTGTCCAAAACAGCAACCCATAACAGTATAGATTCTGCCAGAAAATGCCATAAACCAGTCCAAAAAATAGCAGCTTGTAACAGTCCAAAAACTGCTAAAAAATCAGCCTAGACCAGTCTGCTACACACTGCTGCCTTGCATCATAACAACCAAGAAATTGCATCAAATGACAACTTAAAATTATATGAAAAAAGGCATCAAAACAGTTTATCAAAACCATTCAAATATTCTACTATTTTCCCCCCTAAATGCCTTGTTCTTTCTCTATAAAAGCCATCTTCATGGACAAAAAATTACACAAGAAAAACTCAAGGAGAGGAAAAACAGAAACTCAAGGAGAGGAAAAACATAAAAGAGGGAAACTTATTCAAGAGTAAAAACAAAGAATCACAACAAGAATTAAGCATCAACAAAACAGAAAAGAGGGAAAACTTATTGTTTTGAAGCTCCAACGGAGAGACTCCAATAGAAATTTTTCTTCCTCTCTATTACTTTTGTACCACTCTTTCACATGTACATCCATGTCTGCTAGATTTATTTGCATAGTAATTTTCATGCTTGGATCACTGGTTTTTGCAACCTGTTATAATAAAAACAGAACAAATGTTATATATGCTATAACCTCTTAATATAAGTTATAATTTGTTTCATTAAAACAAAACGTATTAACACCAAAAATTATAACTTGTTTTAACCAGAAACTATAACCAAATAAACCTCTAATGTGAATTGAATGAACCCCTACCTAAACAGCCCCCACATCACCTGTCCAGACAACCAAACTTCACTCACCTCCCTTCGTATTCATCACTGTCATCCCTCACAACCATCAAGCTCAAACTCTGCTCGTAAATCCCTGCCATCGGATTTCTGCAAGCTTCCGCCAACACCAAATACATGCCTTCTCACATCCACCTGCAATGACACAAAAAGAAAAAACCAGAATTGAAATAATAGAAACTACAGAAAATTAGAAATTATATATTTGTTAAACCTTCACCTTTGAACCTGCAATGACCACAACACAATACGACTGGTAGGTACTGGAACTCTGCAGCACTGTATGTATGGTAGTTTGTCATTCATTCTAATAGAAAAACAAAATTCCTGATCTGCGATTGATTCTGTTGAAGAACGAATATGAACAATTCTTAACATGATGTGAACATGAAGGAAAAGAATACTAACTCATATCTCAAACGTATTTTAGTGAATTGTACTTCTCAGGAAAAATCATATGAGAGTTGTATTGCAGCTAAGGTTCTAGACATTGAGTGTGATGTGTGTTTAAAGGAGTTCCTTGTGTTAAAAGTTGTATGCAAAATACGTTCAAAAAGAAGGGTTAAGTGAACATCCATCTCCTTCCCTGTTCTGGACCACTGAACAAACACAATTATTTACTGACGGTTATACAAATTTCCAGCTATCAGTCTAAATAGGAAGGTCCTAAAACTTTTTTGGGGAAAAGTTTGTTTCATATCCCTGGTACTTACCATATAAACAAGAACCAACTACATGTCTGGAAAAGCAACAACCTATTACTTCTTTCACACAACAACAGTAAATCTCCAAACCAACAACAGCTACGACCAAACTTCCGTTCTCCAATCTTCTCTCCGTCGTTTAAACCCCAAACTTCAACCACTGTATAACCTACCTCGACGACAACGATGATCTGAGACAGAGACTTCGACGGAACACTCAGACTCAGTGCTTCTAGTGCGAGCGAGAACAGAGAGATGAGAGCGATGGGTTCGAAATTGCAGAGTGATGGAGAAAGGTGAGGATGAAGATGTTTGAAGGTGTGCAACAATGGATAAAGAATCAGTTATAGGGTGAGGAAGATAAAGATTGAAGTTTAGAGAGAAGAGTGAGTTCAGAGAGTTTATTGTTGGTAATTCCTCGTAATGGTGAAGACTGGTGGAAAATGAAGAATGTAGAATGGATAGAGATTTTGATAGCGAAGAGGGAGTTTTGATTTTTGTTTTACAGTAACATAGAAAGGAGAGTTATCATAAATAATAATTAAATCTGAATTTTCCTTCCCAATAACAAGACAACAGTGGCGTCTCTTTGTTTAGGATTTTCAAACTTTTCCTTATTCTCTTCTAAACCGGGCCAGCCCCAATGGGCCCGTTGACCCAATCACATTATCGATATTCATCTTTTGTTTTAATTAAAAAATAGTAATAACAGATAAATAACTTAGTTCGGTTGGCAAAGCATACCACTAATAACTTAAGGACCCGACTTTAACCCCTGCTGGGGCATTTTATTCCGTTTTTTAGTTCTTTTAGTATTATCTCCCCCATATTCTATTAAATATATGATAATAAATATTAGTTTAAGTTTATTTTATATATAATTATTTCTTGCTATTATAAATCAGTCTTTTATTTAATTTTTGCTATTTATTTAATTATTCAAATACATGTTTTATAAATTGGTCTTTTATTTAATTTTTGCTATTTATTTAATTATTCAAATACATGCTAGTTAAATTAATCTTTTATTTAATTTTTGTTATTTAATTGTTTAAAAATACATGCTTATTTAATTGTTTAAATTTATTCTCGATCGTTTAATCGTTATATCTTTTGTCTGTCTCAATTCTAAGGGAAATATTTTGACTTTGTTGACTTCATGTCATCAAATGCATCTTATGCGATTGTGCGAATCCCTTAATTCATTTTTGTTTTACTATTTTGTTAATCTTAAATAAATTTTTCTAAAAAATTCAATTTTAAAACTCACACCTTTTAATTTATACGATTGTGGACTTTTTCATATATATATAATATTGAATTATTTTGCTTTTGCGATGGACTTTTCTTCACATGATGAAATTGTAACTTTTAAGCTTCTCAACAAATTGAATGATGTGTGTATCACATGATTAAATTTTAACTTTTAAGCTTATCAATAAATTATATTTTTTAACTGTGTGTTTTACGTCTCTAATTTTACAATTTGTGCAATTAATTCTATTGAGCACATGAATCAACCACAAAGTTAGCATACCACTTTCTTCCTCAATATTGGAATTACTCACATGTAAGTTTTTTTTGTTTCTTCATCAATTAGACTTTATTTGGAGTAACTAAAATCTAATATTATATACTGGTGAGTTCGGTTCCATGGTAAGGTTTTTCGTCTTTTGGGAGAATGAGGGTTATGATGTGGGTTTTGGTTTTTGCATAATAGATGTTAGGATTATTGTTGTATGAAATATGGTTTCTGCAGAGTGAATTAGGATAGATATGTAAAGTACCACTTGCAAAGTTATTATTGGTTGAATATTTTGTCAAATTTGTCTAATGACTGTAGGTGAAGATAGGGAGCACAAAATATTTTGTCGCATCATTATAAATACTTCGCGGGAAAGATGCTGATATATCTCAAAGATAAAGTAAGGGGACACCTTTTTGTCATACTGGAACGCGTCAAAAAGGGTAACATGCCATAGAAGATTTGTAATCTAATGGATGGTAGTTTCTTCATTATGGGAGATAGTTCGTTGTTGAGGTTTTCCTTTGATGGGTGGTAGTCTCTTCATTATGGGAGATAGTTTGTTGTTGAGGTTTTACTCTGATGGATGGTAGTCTCTTTATTATGGTAGATAGTTTATTGTTGAGGTTTTACTCCGATGGATGGTAGTCTCTTTGTTAAATGAGATAGTTCGTTGTTGAGGTTTTACTCCGATGGATGGTAGTCTCTTTGTTTAGGGAGATAGTTTGTTGTTGAGGTTTTACTCTGATGGATGGTAGTCTCTTCATTAAGGGAGATAGTTTGTTGTGGAGGTTTTACTCTGATGGATGGTAGTCTCTTCATTATGGGAGATAGTTCGTTGTTGAGATGTTTTACTCTGATGGATGGTAGTCTCGTCATTATGGGAGATACTTCATTATTGAGATTCATTTTTCTCTAAAAGAGTTGACATGTTTCCAGTTTTAAGTACTGATGCCAATCATTTGTTACCGGCCCTAATATTGGTATTTACCGGTATTATCTTACCGCGTTTATTTGCATCCTTTAGGTCGTTAATTTTTTATCCCCTGTGAGTGGATGCTACTCTCTTTTTGTTATCCCCTATAGGAGTGTGTAGTTAACAATTATCTGTCAATCGTTGTCATCCATTGCTTTTTCCTCATTTATTGAGTAAGCGATACCCTATCACATCTTTGGCATTTACCCCAGTAGAGTCGAGTCTTCTCTCCTCTAGTGATTTATTTTCATGGTTGGACTCTCTTTTTGATCTATTATTTTATCTTTTATTTACCCAGTGGTGTTATGTGACACCTTTGGAGTTGTTTGTTTTCATTCATGATCATTAGAATTTCATGGCATCTAAGGGCCAAAAATAGGGTTTGTTTTGTATTTAAGTATATTCAATCGCGTCGAGACGAAGATTTTAACCTTCTTATATACGGATAGAAGACACTTAAATAAGGGCAGCTATTATATCCCAATTTCCCCCCCTAAAATTTCTCATCATCTCATGTTACAATGCATCAAGACACACACATTAGGGTTGCTTCTCTCTTTATCCTATCTTTAAGTTTTCTCTTGAGGGATTACCAAGCACCTTGAAATGTGTATCTTTTACATATGTTCTATTAACTAACATCAATATGTTTATATATGTTTCTTTGAATGTTCTTATTATAGGTGATCACAATTGCATGCATCTCACCATCTAATCTAGGATTTTAGGGGTGCTTCTCAATCAAATGGTTCTCTAATGGATTAAAAGAGCTTGATCTTAAAGTTCATTTCTATGGCATCAAAGGTTTGTGGTTTAAGGAGCCTCTCACTTTATTTAGGTCATGATCTCCTCAAAGCTGGTGGTGGAATTCATCAAGAAGATTCATAGGTTCATGTGTTTATTTCCATATCTTTTTTAACAAGCTTCACTAAGACTTAAGCTCCATATTTAAGTGTGCTTCAAGACAATAGCATTTTAAGGCCTCTTATGATTCATCATTCTCTATTTTGCCAAGAAAGTTCAAAGAGATTCAAGGCTGGCTCAACAAGTTTGACCTAATTGAGAAAATACTAGATTCAGTGATCACAAGTGCATAACTCTCTTAATTTTAAACATTTTGAGTTGGTTGTTTTTGATATGGATTCTTATCATCATAAACAACAACCTCTCTTCATATGACAAGATCCAATTATGTAAGAAAAATCATCAAAAGTTGAAAGGGGTTTCAAGTCACTTTGACACTCTCTGAGCTAGGGTTTATTGACTTCTAAGGACCATATCTTGCTCAATGTTTGAGATTTTTTATTGGTTCCAAAACCATGATTCTCTTTAAATGGTCCTTAACAATCTCTATTCAGAAGTCTAAGGCTGATTTTGAATGGAAGATCACTAAACATTGAGAAAGATTACAAGTCTCCTTGAAAGGCCTTTGAATTTTAGGGTTTGACTTCAAATAATCATAACTTGGTCAATGTTTATCTCCTTGAGCCATTATTTTTCCACAATAATCTTTGGGATGTCTACTATAACTTTGTTTTTATGTACAATACTTGAGAATTCTCGGAAAGTGGTTTAAGAATTAAAAAGATTATAGGTCTTTTGTGAATTCCTCCAAATTTGTTCATCATCTTCCAAATACCATAACTTTTTCAATTTTTATGAGTTTTGAGTGTTGTCAATTCTACACTTCAATTCAAGCTGTCTAATTCATGTTATCTTAAGAAATCAAGATCAAATTTTGAGTAGAAAGTCACTTAATTTTGAAGAACATTATAGGTCATTTTGAAGTTTAACACTTAGAATTTTTCTAAGTACAAAATATCCGTGTGTTTTTCACAAATTCAATTGGACATAACTTTTTGCTCAAGCATCCAAATAATGTCTTTCTTTAAACATTGTAAATATTGTAACCCTGTCTTTCAAATTCTTCAAGAACCATCCCATAAAGGTCCCTGAGTAGTGAGCTATGTATTGTTGAAGTTGGCTCCATGGAATCTATTTTTGCTTCAAGTAAATTTTTTTTACCACAAGTAAACTTGGATTACATGTTAAATTACTCAAGATTTATTTTCTAAACATGTTTAACTAATTGCACATATGTGTTTTGACAAGAATTGCACTTGACATGAGGTCATTTCGAGGCATTTCAAGTCACACGTTTGGCATGATCACAACTAGCTTGGTTTGCACGATTTGCCCATAATTCCTCTCGTTTCTCATCATCATTCACTTCCCTATAAATAGAGGATGATATCCCACTTATTTGACAAGCTTTAGAGAGCCAAAGAACCCTTGTTGAACTTCATCCATACCTCTTAATTCGGCAACTTTGAATTCAACTTTAAAGCGCTTCCAGCTCTTATTTCTGGATTAATTCTTCATCCTTTAACTTCACTGAAGCTAACAGAAGAAGAAACAAGCTTTGAGGTGCCTTGAATCGTGCTAGCTAAGTCCAATTTCAGAGCAAATTCATCTGACTTCATTCAGGTAGTATAAGACACCAAATCTTCTAACTCAAATTACTGGAATGATCTATGTTGTTCAATGATGATTGGTGATGGTTTAATTTTGATCAATTGAGGCATTTGATACATCAATTTTCAATTTTAAAAAATTTCAAAACTCTTTGGTTTTTCTCAAATCGACTGAGTTGTGGTTTAAAGAAATTTTTCGCACAACGCGCCAGGTCCTTTGGATTTATTTACTAACGCGCTTTGACTATGATCATATGGTCGACATTATTTTGACATTATTTTTATTTTCTGATTTTTGATTTAATTGTTTTAAACTTCCAAAATTTATAAAAAAATCATTTTAACTTCTAAAAATCTGAAAAAATTCTCAAAAATACTTTTGATTTTTCTCTATATGATTCTTATTTTTCACAATTTTATTTTTTGATTTAATGTTTTTTATGATTTTTCACTTTATTTTACTTGTTTTAATTGCTTAAAAATACTTTTCTTAATTTTTAAATTCTGGAAAAATTATGGAAGGATCCAATAACCTCTTGACAAATATTGATGACCTCATTTTATTTTTATTTCTGATTTTACTATTTTTCACAAATTTTGGTTTATTTTTCTAATTTCTTTAAATTTTAAAAACAGTTTCTGACTTTAAAAAATTATGAAATTTTTTGTCAACACTTATGGACTCATATTTGTCCTCTGAATATTTTTTAGGATTTTTATTTAGTGATTTTATACTTTGTGTATTTTACCAATTATTTCTCTTTTATTAATCATTTTAAATTTTGTTTTATTAAGTATTATTTTGTTATTTTTGTTTGGTCCTGATTGGGTGTTATTTTAGGACAAGTTCCTCAACCTCATGGGATCTTGGATGTTGATAGGTTGAAAAACCAAATCCACCAAAATTGATGAATGATGTTGACGATATTTGAAACCCTAATTTCATCGGATACATCTCCTCCCTTTTCATCTTATCCCTTTCTTACTTGTGCTACATGTTATTGGATACTGATCTATATATCATTTCTCTAACATGTGGTACATATATTGCTATTGATCGGCCTCAAAATAGGTGTGACTTCTACATAAGTCCACTTACGATTACTTAACATAGCGCTAAATTTGTCCCGATTCAAAAAAAAAATGATCTTTCGTTGCCCAAACCTATGTTTGCAAGCCCAAGCATGTTTATTTTGAAACCTTTGATCCAATAACCTTGAGGTTTGTTGTTAGGAGACTTTGATCTTATCAATCCTCTAATGAACTTTCATGAATTTTGGTCTAAGTGAATCATTTGAACATCGTTGATCATGTATGTTTTCCTTGAATACTTGAAATGAATGATATACTTGACAAAAAGCAAATGAGACTTATTGTTGAGAAGCTTTGATTTTATCAATCTTCTAATGAATTTTCAAATGCAAGTTTCAAGATGGTCATTAAACTAACTTCTAACTTCTAATTCACTAACAATTGACTTTACTTTGTGTTTTTACTTTATGTCCTTTTATTTTATGCCTTTACTTTTATGCACCATTTACTTTAGCATTTATATTTCATGCTATTTTCATCTTTACTCACTTGAGCATTTATCTTTATGTCATTTTATCTTTGCTCATTTGAGCTTTTCTTTTCTTTTAAAGACACTTAATAACCAAATTGAATATTAGAAAACTTTAAGGTTACTTGGACTATTTGGTTACTATCCTTGGCATAATGGAGTTATGGACCTCTTGGACTTAGGATTAGAAGCCTTGATTACCCTTGGGACCTTGCGACTCTGTTATTATTTCGTCTTGAGTTCTTGGGGCTTACTCCAAGTCATTGGGTTGATTTTCTTTGTGTGCATGTTATTCTGATTATATGCTTTGTCTGTGATTGAGAATTCCTCTGTATACAGTTATTACTCTGCCCAATTTTTGTGAAGACTTAATTTCATCTGAAGCTTGGTATTCTTAATAGGTTTAGTATTTTTTCTTGCTTGGTTAAATCATTCTTTTCCTTAACTTTTACCTTGTGCTTTAGGATAATCCCTTCATCTCCTTACATCTTATTTAATTTCAAAAATATTCTCCATCCTTTTCAAAACTCTTCTTATTTTTCTAACTTGAACCTCTTTCATAATAAACTTAGACATAGGTCCATGTATTTTCAAAATCTTTTCTGAATCAAATTTTAATCAATATTAATCATGCTTTGACATTTTTTGTGAGAAGACTAAAAGTCAATCAAACTCATTCAAACAATTTTTTCACTTTGGCGTTTTACTTATAAAAAGTCTCAAAAATATTAGACTCTTGTCGATTCTTGTAATGACGCGAGCTACTATACTTCTATGATATATAGTGAAGTGATATATTTTCCACTTGAGTGTTGAGTGAGGCTTTGTTGATTTTAAAATCCAAGCTATATCCTCCACTTTGAGATGATGCAAATTCTCCTTTCTCATAATCGTGGGTAGTAAGTATGTTCTTCCACTCGAATATGACGATGATGTGTCGTCTCTTAAAATTAACCAAACACATGTGTTTTTAAAAGTTTTGAGGTGAACTATGAGTACTCCGATCTCCTATTGCACGGAAAGTGGTACGTAGGCATTAAAGGTTCGCAACCGCGGCGGGTTCAAAATTGTAAAAAAATACTTTTTTTCTCATCTCCATTATCTATTTTTGTATACACCATTTATAGCCAAAATACACAAATTTTTGAAGAGGTTCCTGCAAAGTATCATAGATGTTTAGGGTGCTAATACCTTCTCTTTGTATAACCAACCCCCGTACCTAGATTCTCTCCTTTTTTTTTATTCGCTCTTTTTCCATTTCCTTTGAAAATAATAAGAGGCGATGGCGATTTTCATTTAATTTGTGTGAGTCAAGTCAATCTAATGGCTTAGTCTCAACATTTCTACCACTACAATTCCATGTAAGACAAAATATATTTAAGTTGAAATGAAATTCTACTGTCAAATAAAACTCAAATTTAAAATGGAATGCAATTAAATTGAATTTGAATGTGGATAGAACTTTGAGTGAATTTAAATTTGAATAGAATCTTGAGTGAATTTGATATAGATGTCTCATACATAGGGGTGATTGTTTATATTCTAAATTTTTATAAAATAAAACTTTTTGTTAATTATAAATCTCCTAATCAGTTAATTTTTTTATGAGGTAATTTAAGAGGGAAAAAATATAAATGTTTAACTTGTTGACATGTTCAAGCTATTAGCAATACTTTTCAATTTATTTTTTCATTTGCATGAGAATGTTTTGTCAATCTAATGATAATTTGAATACCACTACAATTGTTTAAAATGTATAATTAAAAAAAATTCTCCACAAATTTAGATACCTCTACAAATGCACAGTTAAGTGAAATCATATTAATTTCACAATCATAACTTGATTATAAGACTCATCAGTGTTTAATAAATAAATCATAATTTTTCTTTAGTATAAACCTAATCTCCTTTGTGTAATTGGAGAGATGAATCTTTCAAATATATTAGAATTACAATAAATAATACTTTTGTTTTATTATATTTAATGATTATTATATTTAAAAATTATTTTAAGAAATAAATTATAAAATAAAGAATTTGTATCTTGTGTCACGCACGAATATACACACTAATAAATAAATAAAATAGATAAAAAATAAATTTTTACTCTTTCGTATTTCCAAAAATATGAGTTCAGAAAAATTAATTCTCTATAAAAAAAGTAAAAATGTGGGATCTTTTTGTCTTCCCCAAATTGAAACACTATTTATCTAAAATTCTAGCGCCGCTTAAGATAAAATCATCCACCACAAATCAAGCTTTTCACACTCAAAATTTCTCTTATTCTCTCTTGCGTTTGTAAATATAACCGCCTTTTTTTTTCTTTATTCTTCCAATCATGAAAGCTACATGGTCCAAAATTTCTTCTTCTCCCTCACATCACATGGTCGCAATTAAGGTTATCAAACTCGCGAGACTACTCAGACTCGTAAAGAGTCTGTACACTCGACTTACAGACTCGATTCGCAAACTCATACAAGTCTATTAAAAATAAAAAATGACATCAAAAAATTTATTAGTGACACATATACTTATAAACTTAGAAATACCTCATATATGAAATACATATATATATATATATATATATATATATATATATATATATATATATATATATATATATATATATATATATATAGAACACTAATTAACATTAAAATTTAAATTTCATACTTCATATTAAATTTCTGAACAAATAACTCGATAATAAAACAATCAAAATAGAAAAATATGTAATTAAAGACTTAAAATATTAATTCCTTCTTAAATGGATATTCATTAAACAAAAAAAAAAGATAAAATAAATATGATAATGACTTCAGACATCTTTACGACACTTGACAGCAAGACAAACAAAAATTTATTTTGCTTTAAATCATAAATTTTCTAAACCATTTCGTCATATGCAGATTAATACATTAAGATTGATAGTTTATGGATCTGATTGAAATGAAATGATACATTATCTTTACACAAGAGAACATAACACAAAAGAACATACAAGAGAAGCATCTAAGTGAAACACATAAGAGAATAATTACACAACAAAGGAGTAATTTACAACAACAAATGCGAACACAACATAGACGAATAAACGCAGTCACACCATCGATAAAGAGAGGAATAAACTTTATAATAAGAAGATACTAGGAGGCAGGTGTTTGTAATTCTCATACAAGCAACAAAATAAGGTTTATTTCTTTTAAAAAATAATAATTTCTTTTGGAAATTTGCTTTTTTTTCTTCAAAAAATAAGAAAAATTCAGAAAAACGTATAAACTCGTACTTCGTAAGTGTTGTTAGTGTAATTCGTAAGTGTTGTTAGTGTTATTTGGATTTTAAAAGTTATTGGAAAAGTTTTGTTACTGTTAATTTATGTGTTTTTGGCTTTAAAAAACTTATTGAAATCATATTTTATGATTGAATTTATTTTTCAGTCAATCTAATTGTTTTTCTAAATATATCACCAATGAATTGAATTTTTCTGACTATATTCGAGCCATTGGGAACCTTATGATTATAATAATTTAGAGTAAGTATGGTTTTTTATTTTGCTTAATTTAATTTATTTGTTCAGAAAGAAAGAAAGAAAGAAAATTAGGATTTGATAAATTTGGGAAGAAGATGGTGATTTCTGCAGAGTAACTCTATACTCATAAACTGTCGAAAATCTTATACACTTGCAACTGCAAATTTTGCGAATACAAGTTATGCGTGTATTATAAAATAGGTTTATTCCATATATTTATAATGAGCTTGCTTGCTCTATAAGCCAAAATCCACAAATACAAAAAATTCAAAATAACTATTTAGACCTAAGTCAAACTCCTATAGAAAGCAACCTGTTTCGACACATACAACTCAACACACAATTTAACACAATTTAACACACTTCAACATAGACTAAGTTGACACATTTTTATTCTGTTGAGTAACATAATGCTTCGACACAAGAAATTATAATCTCAACAGTTTGTTGGTTTGTATTAATATATAGTTACTTCATTTTAATATTTTATTATGTTACATATTGAATTTACATATTAAATATGTTCATCATGTATGAATACTTTATTTATCTTATGTATCTATTTTAGGATTTTGTGTTTGAAAAGACATGGCAAAAATATAGAAAATTACCTTAAAGTCTAAACAAATATCAAATACACTCAATAACTACGTACCACTCAATTTCATCTTATTCAATCAACCCAAAACAAAATGCATCATAAAATGTATAAACACTATCAGTTGACAGCTCCACTTTTGAAAGAGTCAAAACTGTCACCAATTTTGAATTAACTTCAAGGATATGAATTTCTTGAAAAACCAGTAAAATTTGTTTATTTTCCAATATGTTGCCAAGTTTATAATTAATATAAAAATAATGTATAATACTATCTTCTACCAAGTGTTTGTTAAAAGGTTATTAAAGGAGGGGTCAATTCCTACTGCAGCCATTCATGCCAAAGATAGGGAGAGGATAACAGAAATGAATTCCCTTCAGTTAATTACAAACTGCAGGCTGATCTCAACCATTAATCTTTCATTAAAAAGATTTATATAATTTTGAATGTAAAATCTGTGCCATTAGATTTTGATCATGAGGTCTATATCACTTTAACTGTGTGAATGTGTCATACCCTAACCGCACGGAATCATGGTATACGTATGAGGATAACCCCACTCACTCACATCACAAGCACCGCATTACAATAATATATGCACTTTCAATATAAGCCATAATAAGAGGAAGTCTTGCATGGCCACTATAGGGTAAATTACTATGAGCATTGATACAAAGTTGAGGATTTATGCATCTTTGTGAGAGACACACCACTTATCCACCTAAAATATTAAGGTGATAGGTGAGTGGATTCTCCCACTTATATATGCTCAAGTCTCCATATTCCTATCCAATGTGAGACTATTTCCCCCACTTACTCACTCTTATATTATTATTCTAACACTCCCTCTCAAGTGTGAGTCTACAATGCTCCCCCTCAAGACACTTGTATTGTTGTTGACACCTTGCAGTGAGACACTTCTTCTTGGGCATTTCAATACTAAGTCGGTCCTTTTCTCAAACCAAAGGCTCTGATACCAATTTGTTAGTGCGTGAGGCACTTTTAGTGATGGAAGAAAGAGAGAAAATAAAATAAATAAGAATTGTATTATTAACTTGAATTATTACAAATAATGATACAGACTAGTCGATTTATTTACAACTAACTTGTATATTAAGTAGGCTAACAAACCTTAATTGAGCTTGAGCTTGGGCTTGAATTACACAACTTAGATTATATCTAATATTATATTTAATATTTCAACATACCCCCATAATCTAAGTTGTCGAACATACGTTAGTCATAGTCAATCTGAACTATTTCTAATTTCTTTCTAAAATTTAGGAATTTGTCGATCTTCACTCTTTTGGTGAAAATTTCGGTCAACTGTGCTTCACTTGAACAATGCCTAACTGCAAGCTTACCTCCATTTACTTTTTCCCTCAATAAGTGAAATCTAGCATCAATATGCTTACTTCTTCCAAGTAAAAAAATATTCTTCACCAGATTTATGGTAGATTTATTGTCGGTTTTCAACACAAGAGGTTTCTTTACTTTAATCTCCTTTTCTTCAAGTACCGAATACGATCCAAATTGCTTGACATGCAGCATAGGATCCTGCTATATATTCATCTTCACACGATAATAATTCCACCACATGTTGCTTTTTCGAGCACCATGAGATTGGGGCACCAAAGACTTGAAATAAATATCTAGTTGTACTTCTTCGATCTTCCTTATCTCCACACCAATTAACATTTGAAAAATAATTAACTGTTTCTTCTTTGCCTTCAGAGTCTCATGGAAATAGAATTTCATAGTCTATCGATCCATTTACGTATCTCAGAATTCTTCTTGCAGCCTTCATGTGAGACACTCTTGGTTCACTCATGTATCTTCTCACTAATCCAATTGTGAAATCTATATCAGGTCTATTATTGCACACATACCTCAGAGATCCCACAATTTGCTTGAACAAAGTTATATCGACTTTTTCTTTATCTCCATTCTTCTCCAACTTCACATTTGGTTTGACAGGTGAGGATGCAGGATTCAAATCATCCATGGTGAATCTCCTGAGTATCTCTTTGACATACTTCCTTTTATGTAGCACCATACCTTGCTTCAACATTTGGAAATCCATACCTAGGAAATAAGAAAATTTTCCCAGATCCGACATTTCAAATTCCCTCTTCATCAACTCTTTGAACTTCGACAAGTTCTTCAAGCTATTTCTATTTACCAGCAAGTAATTGATATATAGGAAGATGATTGTTATATCCTGTGCTACAAACTGAACATAGACACCATACTCAGACTTACATTTTACAAATTCCAATTCGACTAAGTATGAGTCGATCTTCTTGTTCCACTACTAAAAATATGACATTTGAGAAAAGGACCTTACATCAGGTATAAAAATAAATTATGTAAAAAATATTTGTCAAAAGATTTTACATTTTTTATTTCCCCTGATATAAAAAATATGTGATTTAGAGGAGAATATAATAAGTGGCATTTTGGTAAATAAAATGAAAATTTTTATAAGGGATTTTACATTGGGCCTTTACTATCCACCAATGTAAAAAGTCTAATAATAAAATAATACAAACACGGTGACAGTTTTGTAAATAAGGTGCATTTTTCTATTAAAAAAAATTGGCCCTTACATCGGGTAATATAGCCAATCGATATAAAAGACCGTTTTTATTATATAAAAAAATTAGCCCTTACATCGGGCCATCAAGCCAACCGATGTAAAAGACCATTTTTATTTTTAAAAAATGGCCCTTACATCGGGCCATCATGCCAACTGATGTAAAAGATGGGCCCTTACATCGGGCCATGAAATTAACCGATGTAAAAACCTTTATCAACTACACTAAACCCTATTATTACTATTCATATCTTTCATTCAGAAAACCTTGATCTTTATCGCTGCGCTGCACCGCAACAAAACCCTCCATCCGAACCCGTCCTCCGCCTCCGTCTCCCTCGTCTCCCTCCGCCATCAGCCTCCGGACGTCGCACACCATCCTCCGCCCTTCGCCTCCGGAAGTCGCACACCTTCCTTCCCCCTCCGCCTCCAGACGCGAAAGCCACACTGCTAACCGCGTAATTCCAGCCATCCACCTCCGTCTCTGTTTGTCTCCCACCGTACAACCACCATATGACGTGAAACCCACACTGTCCTTCACGCGATTCCAGCCCTCCACCTCCATCCGTTTGTCTCCCCCCGTACGCGTCCGTCTCCAACGTCCCCGTGTTCTTCCGTGTCTCTCTGTCTCCCTCCACCTCCGACGTCGTCCCTCTGTTTCCGACAGGTTAGATTTAATATTATTGTTACTGATATCCAGATTTATATTACATTTTATCTAAAGGAATTGATTTAAATTAGAACAAATTAAAATGTGTTGTTAATCTTGCATGCTAACCACCAACAAAGTTTTAATCCTGCGACATCACATTATGTTACACTTTTATGTTTAAAAGAATCCCTTATGGATTCTTATGGATTTTTGTAGTAGTGCTACTCTCTTTCCGGACTTCCTATAAATGTATATTTCTAATAAAACTAGAAACATTCAAGGACAGTTAAGTAGGACGTTTTCTATTTCTATATTATTTGTGACGGAGTTTCCTATATTATTTGTGACGGATGTTAAAAAACATTAATTAATAAAAATGTATATTAGAAATAAAAATTTCTAATGATTTAACTATGTATTCATTAATTTCGGAACATAGGTATGGATCGTAGTTGGATGAGAGCTAATCGATTAAGTGCTGAGTACGAACATGGAGTGAAGGAATTTATGCGGTTTGCTGAAAGTAATGCTGAAAAAAGTCTTCATGCGCTTTTTCTCTGTCTATGTGTTGGTTGTGCAAATGAACAACCAAAACTTAGTAAGAAAGAAACCATGGATCATCTAATCTATGTAGGGATCTATCAAAGTTATACACAATGGATATGGCACGGTGAAGTGGTAGCAAATTCAAATGTGTCCCAAAGAGATGATGTTAGTGTCGATATGGATGATCATTTGGAAGACATGATGCGTGATATTGAACAAGATTCATTTAAGAGGGCACATGCGTATGATACTTTATGCAGTGACAAGGATAAATCTTTGTACCCGGGATGCACAAATTTTACACATTTGTCAGCCGTGTTAAAATTGTTTAATCTGAAGGCGAATAATGGGTGGGCTGACAAAAGTTTTACCGAATTGCTTGAATTATTGGCAGAAATGCTTCCAGAATGTAATGTAATGCCAATTCGTTATTACGAGGCGAAGAAAATATTATGTCTGATGGGTTTGGAGTAGGAAAATATACATGTATGCCCTAATGACTGCATATTATACCGAAAAGAGTATGTAAACTAGAATCATTGTCTGAAGTGCAAGGTGTCACGCTACAAATAGAAAGATGGTGATTCTAGTGAAGATGAGGTGGTCAAAAAGGGTCCTCCTGCGAAAGTGGTATGGTACCTACCAGTAATTTCAAGGTTTAAGAGATTATTCGTTAATGTAAACGACACAAAAAATCTTAGATGGCATGCAGAAGAAAGAAATTGTGATGGGCAAATTCTCCATGTAGTTGATTCTTTGCAATGGAAGAAAATAGATACTTTGTTTCAAAGCTTTGGCAAAGAGTCGGGAAACCTTAGACTTGGACTTGCTACAGATGGAATGAATCCACTTGGTAATCTAAGTACTAATCATTCTTATTGGCTTGTTCTCTTGATGATTTACAACCTATCTCCTAGGTTGTGCATGAAGCGTAAATATATTATGCTATCAATGATGATTTCGGGCCCAAAACAACTAGGAAATGACATAGACGTGTTTCTAAGTCCATTGATTGATGATTTAAGAGTGTTGTGGGAGGAAGGGGTGGATGTTTTTGATGTGTATTCTGGTGAACAGTTTAATATGTGTGCCATGTTGTTTTGCACCATCAACGATTTTCCGGCATATGGCAAGTTGTATGGGTATAAAGTTAAAGGGCATAAAGCGTGTCCTATATATGAATAAGACACATGTTACCATCAACTTGTAAAAGGAAAGAAGACTGTTTATCTCGGGCACCAAAAATTTTTACATCGTTATCATCCATATCGTAGATTGCGGAAAGCTTTCAATGGGGAACAAGAGCATGGTGTTGCTCCAAAGCCCTTAACTGGAGAGGAAGTTTATCAACTACAACAGGGAATTAATATTGTCTTTGGGAAGTATCAAAAGCGATCTACTATGAAGAATACATGGAAAAAGAGGTCGGTTTTCTTCTATCTTCCATATTGGTCTAATCTTGATGTAAGACATTGTATTGATGTGATGCATGTGGAGAAAAATGTATGTGATAGTGTAATTGGAACACTTCTCAATATTCAAGGCAAGACAAAAGATGGTATTAATGCTCGTCTGGATTTGGGTTTGATGGGCATACGAGAAGAGTTAACTCCATAATATATAGGTAACAAGACATATTTGCCTCCTGCCTACTACACTTTGTCCAAAAAAGAGAAAACAAGTTTTTGTGAGTGTTTACAAAGTATCAGACTGCCGCATGGTTACTCATCAAATGTCAAGAGTCTTGTATCAGTTAAAGATCTCAAATTAGTTGGCTTAAAATCTCACGACTGTCATGTCTTAATGCAACAACTACTACCAGTGGCTATTCGTGGGATTTTGCCTTACAATGTTTGGAAGACTATAACTAGGTTGTGCTTATGTTTCAATGCAATCTGTTGTAAAGCCATTGATCCATTAAAGTTAGATGATTTGGAAAATGAGGCTGCAGTTATCTTGTGCCAACTAGAAATGTATTTCTCTCCTTGATTTTTTGACATTATGGTTCACTTGATTATTCATCTAGTTAGGGAGATTAGATTATATGGTCCAATTTTTTTATGGTGGATGTATCCAATAGAGCGATACATGAAGATCCTAAAAGGGTACACAAAAAATCCACACCGTCCGGAAGCATCAATTATTGAGAGGTACATTGCAGAAGAAGCAATTGAGTTTTGTTCTAACTATTTGTCAGGAGTGGATGTTGTAGGGGTTCCCAAGTCTCGTCATGATGGAAGATGTGAGGATGTGGATACACAAGGTTTAAAGGTCAAGATCCTAAGTATTGATGTGGTTGTTCAAGCGCATTTGTATATATTGAATAACACGGATGAAGTTCAACCTTACTTATCTGCTAACAAAAGCACCATAAATAAAAATTATCCCAAGATGAATGAAAGAGGATTGTTAAAAGAGCATAATAAGAGTTTCTCAAAGTGGTTTAAAGAAAAAATTGCTAATGATGATAATTCTTCTGATACAATTAAGTGGTTGTCCTATGAGCCTAAATGTAACATAATAACTTGGAGTGGATATGATATTAATAAAACTTTCTTTTATACAAAGTCAAAGGATGACCGTAGTACCACACAAAATAGTGGGGTTATGATTGTGGCTGAGTCCATGCACTTCTCTAGTGCTAAAGATAAAAATCCTGTTATGGCATCTACACGTTACTTTGGGGTGATTGAAGAGATTTGGGAAGTTAATTATGTTGTGTTTAAAGTTCCTGTATTTAAATGCAAATTGATTGATATCAACAATGGTGTGAGAATCAATGAACTTGGAGTTACACTGGTTGATCTTAGCAAGTTAGCTTATGCGAACGAACCTTTCATCATGGCATCTCAAGCAAAATAAGTGTTTTATGTCACAGATCCTTCTAATAAAAGGTGGTCAGTGGTTTTACAGGGAAAGGTGCATGATATTGATGAAAATCAAGATGTGGATCTTGATATTTCCGAAAATCCTTCTTTTTCAACAAATGTGTCAACCTCCATTGAAGAAAATGAAGAGGATGATGTGCATGCTATTCACATAGATCATGAAGAATGGATATGGGAGGACTAGTACGGTTTTTTTTAAAGTTATTTCGACATTACTTTGATTCCTAATTGTTTTTGCTTTGATCTTAATTTGATGTCTAAATGTTGTTATTTTTGTGCTCACTTTGATGTCTAAATGTTTTTATTTTGTGCTTAATTTGATTTCTAATTATTTTTATTTTGCGTAAACAGATACATGGGTGATTCAACCGACAATCCTTCTTCATCTAGTAACCCTAAGAAAGTAAGAGTTAGAGGTCCCACTTTGATGGCAAAAATTGACAAAGTTCATCAAACGGGTGAAAAGATAAAGGTTGAGTTTGATCCAAGAACCCGTGAATGTACTGGTGTTGATAAAAATACTATAAATTTTAAGAGTTATATAGCATCTCTTGCTCGGAAAAATTGTAGTATTTTGAAAAATGAGTAGAAAGACGTAGATGACGCCATAAAAGAGGCTATTTGGGTTGATGTTAAGGTATTTTACATTTAACACTTTATTATATTTTATAATCATATACTAATTAACAACATATGTCGTATACTATATGTGTAGGTTCATTTCACTATTCTAGAACGTAAAGATCCAAAGAAGGATCCGTTGAAGAAAGAATGGATTAAATATACAGGAGAGCGATCGAGAGGTTTTAAGACACAACTCACAGATCAATATATTAAAAAGACCAAGAAAGATCTCCCTCCTGCATATATCAAGTATAGTTATATTAAAGATGAAATATGGAAAGAGTTTCTCAAGACTCGAGATACCCCTGAATTTAAGGTTAGTAGAAGTTATATTTTTTTTCGTACATAACATTATTATGTTTAGTGATTAATAACTTTTTGATGTTATAATAGGAAAAAAGTCGTAAGGGTATGGAAAATATGGCTAAAAATGTATACCCACACGTATTATCTCGTGGAGGGTATCGATTGCTTGAGGAGAGAATTATGAATGAAAGGAAGTCATCGACCACTAATTCTACATTAGATGATACTGGTAGTGCATGTCCATCGTCACACCATGAGTTATGGATGAGAGCACGACAAAAGAAAGGGGGAGAATACACATCAAAGTCTACACAAGTTATTGCTGAGAAAATTGTAAGTAGAATTTCGAAAATACTTCATGTATCATTCTATTTGTGATTGATAAAAATTAATGAAATTAGTTGTGGTTATTTCTTTATGTAGGATTCTCAAGTTGAAGAGGCTGAAAAAGGCACCTTTGTTCTGGAAGAACGTAACGATATCTTCACAGCATCCATTGGAATATTTGAGCATGGCGGTCGTGTTCGTGGTGTTGGAAAATACCATAAACAAAGCACTTACTTTGGAAGGTCGTATTCATGTATATGTAAATGAACAATTTGCACAAATTTCATCTGAATTAGAAGCAAGAATTATAGCTGATTTTGAGCAAAAGTTGTGTGAAGAGCGTAAGGTAATTCAATAATCTTTAATGGAGAAACTTAGGTCTATTGATTTATCGCAAAGCAGAGATAATACTAAATGCATTGAAAAAATAGAAGTTGTTGATGGAAGCGGAAAAGTAAGTTGTTCAGTTGCAAAAGAAAGCACAAAGGACTTTGAAGTTGACGATGTTCAGATATTGTTACTCATGGTTCTGAAAATGGCTGACACACATTTGCAAATGGAATTAAGTTATTGTGTGAGTGTCACTAATTTCTATATGTCAGCTAAGTGTATCAGAGAATTGTTGGCGGGCTTTCGTTGGCTTGATGTGTCTATTCTGCAAGTTTGGTGCACGTAAGTGTATTTTCTTTTTTTATTATTATCAATATCTATTAATGTGTTATATCTCTCATCACTTTAATTCTAATGTCAATATTAAAATTATTCAGGTATATTTATCATATGTGTATTGATAATTCCACATAAGAGGTATAGATTTATGGACCCTGGTAGGTGTATATATATTGATAATGTGCGGAAGTCTGAAGCAGATTTTAAAAAATACATATTAGACAAGTTACGTGACGAAAACAAAGTGTGTCACTTACTACCATTAGTTCATAAGTAAGTTTTTTTGGAATTGAGTTTTCTATTTTTTAATTTTGATAGCATAGATATTTTATTTGACTTTTGTGTTTCCACACACGTACAGATCTCATTGGCAATTAATAGTCATTTGTCCAAGAGACAATATTGTTGTCGTCTTTTGTTTGTTTCATTGGAAAATTGATCAAATCACGAAGAAAATTATTACTAAGTGTGTCCTTTGTGACTTTTGTTATAATATATATTACGTATACATAAATTGTTACAAAAGTAATTTCCTATTTTATGTGGCTTTATATGATTTTTTTTCTGAATTAGTGCTTTTGGGGTTCATCAAATGGAAAATGGAAATAGAAAAAAAGCTACATGGCTTCATCCTAATGTAAGTGTGTAGTATATTATAAATCTATATTTAATTTTATATCAAGTATTCACTAATTATGTCATTCGTTTGTCTAGACAAGAAGATAACATAACTCTAATGATTTTGGATACTAAGTGATGAAAAATATGTTGGATATTGTCTCTGCCAATATAACTGATTCTTGGATGCAGGTAATAAAAAAACTTTACTTTTATAGTTACTTTGCGTTTTACAACTTAATGTGAATTTTTAAAGAATGAGTTTATATTGTTATTTATGCATTGTAGGTATTTGATGACCCAACAGAATTAACACAAGATGATTTGTATGATTTGCGACTCTGTTGGGAAAAATGTTTCTTTGAGTTATATAAAAATTGAGCTTTAACTGGTGAGTTATTTAGAATTGTCTATCATATTTGATTTGAGTTTTTTGATTTTGGTGTTGTCTGCTGATGTTAATTGGTGTTATTATTTATTGTTAGCAAATGTGATTTTGGTGTTGTCTACTTAAGCTACAATTCATCTTCTTGTGGATTTCATTTTGATATTTCAAATGTGGATATTTTTGAATAATTTCATTGGTTTTGTTGTTGTAGTAATCCACCTTTTGTAAACTTCCTTATAATTTTGTACACTTCCTTATCCTAGATTAATACTTTTATATGTGCATCCTAGATATTTGGTGTAATGAAAAATATTAGGTGATCTAAATTTGGTTGTGATGTTGGAAAAATATGAAAAATTAGGTGCAAATGAATAAATTCCAAGAATGCACCTGATTTAGTTAAATGTGGTTGTGATGTTGGGAAAATATGAAAAATTAGGTGCAAATGAATAAATTCCGAGAATGCGCCTAATTTAGTTAAATGTGGTTGTGATGTTGGAAAAATATGAAAAATTAGATACAAATAAATAAATTCCGAGAATGCATCTGATTTAGTTAAATATGGCATATTAAACAAGTATTTTACATCAGATATATTAAGAAAACCAATATAAAAAACAATTATTTACATCGGGTATATTAAGAAAACCGATGTAAAAGCTTGTCTTTATTTTTATTTTTTTATTATTATTTTTATATCAGTTCTAAAAATGAACCGATGTAATAGGTTGATTTTTTACATCAGGCTGTAGCCCGATGTAAAATGTCTTTGATTTACTATATCGCTTGGATTTACATCGGACCAAGAACTGATGTAAAAAGTAATTTTCGCTTGATGTAAAATAGATTTCCTACACTAGTGTTCAATGTCCTAGGTGCCTGCTTAAGGCCATAGAGTGCTTTGTGCAACTTATATACTTTACTCACTTCCTTCTGAATCACAAATCCTGGAGGTTGAGTGACATAGACCTTTTCGTCTAAAGGACCATTCAGAAATGCTGATTTCACATCTAAATGAAATGTCTACCACTAGTCAAACAATCTTCAATCTTGCTATTGGAGAAAATACTTCAGAGTAGTCGAGTCCTGCTCTTTAAAGAAAACCTCGAGCTATTAATCTTGCTTTATATCTTGCTCTTGATCCATCAACATTGTGCTTCAACTTGAACACCCACTTAACTTCGATTATTTTTGCATGTGCTGGAAATTCAACTAACTCTCATGTGTTGTTTCTTTCGATTGCATGTATCTCTTCGACTATAGCAAACTTGCACTGTTTAATCTTCAAAACCTCATTATAGTTTATTAATTCTTCATCTGGTGTGACTTCATCATCACCAACCACTTCATAATCACGAAGTCTTGCTGGAAGAACTCTAGTTCTTTGAGGTATTGGGCTTGTGCTAGCCACACCCTCTTCGACTTCGACAGTGTCTGGAATGTTAGCAACTGCTTCAATTGGAATATTTGCAATTTCTTTGACTTCAACTTCATCAGTTTCTTCGTTGAAATCATAGTTCATCACTGGCTTGTTAATTGCATCATTAGAATTTCAATCTCAGGAAGAATTTTCATCAACCACAATGTCTCGACTCAACACAATCTTCTATTAATTAGGTTGAATAGCCTATATGCACCACTTATATATGATCAAGTCTCCGCATTCCTATACAATGTGAAATTATTTCTCCATTTACTCACACTTGCATTATTATTTTGACAGCCACAAAATTTAGACACAAAATTTAAGTACACTCACATAAAAAAGAAAAGAAAAGATAAAAAATGATTAAATAATATATACTCTTATAATATTCCCATGAATATATAAATTTATGTGTGTGCTTAAATGCTTATTTATTGGGGTTGTCACCAACTAAATATTTCTCCCATAATAAAACCAGCTCAACATATTCTCTGGCTACTTGGTAAGTGTGAAATAAAACAAAAATGTCTTGGATTAGAGCAGTAAAAATAGAGACAAAAACAATACCTCCTTTTAATTTAATGTTGTGAATTCAATGCCAATAACAAAATATAGAATAAGGGAGGAGTAACGAACAAGGAAAAAAGAAGAACACAAGAATTGGTTATAACTGCTATTCTTTGCTTTCTCTTCGGAAACAAGATTACAAGTTTACAAGAATAACAAATAACCCTCTCACCCTAAAATAGGATTTGCTGTGTTGGCAATGATGAGAGACTAGTATGCTATTTATAATAAAACCTAACATACTAACTAATGGGCTTTTTCCACAAGGCCCATTATACAAGCTAACTTAACAAACAAGCTAACTTAACAAATTAGGGTTTAAACACTAAAACCTAATTCGACAAGCATCCTTCGACAAATACATGCTAGAACCTTCTTCGACTACAGCAAGTACTTCGACCAACTAGAGTTTGATCCAAAATCCCACAAATCTCCACCTTGGACCTAACTCTACAGCATCAAGAGACACTAACTAGCTTTCTTCATGCAGCTTTATCAACTGCATACAGTGGAAAAACTTGCAACTTGGCAATGTTTTGGTGATCATATCAGCAGCATTGTGATCTGTCGAGACCTTCAGCACTTGGACTTCTCCACGCTCGATTACCCCTCTGACGAAATGCAGCCTCACATCTATGTGCTTGGTTCGCTCATGATAGGCTGAGTTCTTCGACAGGTGTATTGCACTTTGACTATCACATTTAACAGTGATACCTTGACCTTGAAGTTTCAGTTCCTTTGCAAAACCTTCAAGCCACAATGCTTCTTTCACAGCTTCAGTTAGGGAAATATATTCTGCTTCAGTAGTTGATAAGGCAACAACCTTCTGAAGAGTTGCTTTCCAACTAATTGATGTACCAAACATAGTGAAAACATATCCAGAAATAGATTTTCTGGAATCCATACAGCCTGCATAATCAGAGTCAACATAGCCTTCGACAGCTGCTTTACTATCTTCACCCAAGGCTCCACCATAAATTAAGACTCTGTTCAGAGACCCATTTATGTACCTTAGAATCCACTTTAACGCTTGCCAGTGAGCCTTTCCAGGATTCGCCATGTACCTGCTTACAAGACTTACTGCATATGCTATGTCGGGTCTAGTACAGACCATAGCATACATCAAAGAACCAACTATATTAGCATATGGGATGCTGTTCATATAGGTTCTTTCGACATCAGTACTGGGACATTGATCAATACTCAGCTTGAATTGAGGGTTCGTTGGAGTCACAACAGGCTTTGAGTTCGACATACCAAACTTGTCAAGAATCTTTCGTAGGTATGCCTCTTGAGATAAGCATAATTTCGACTGCTTTCTATCTCTTCGAATGTCAATTCCAAGAATCCTAGATGCAGCTCCCAGATCCTTCATGTCGAACTCCTTATTGAGTTCAGCCTTCACCCTCATTACATCTTCGACATTGTTGCTTGCTATCAGAATATCATCAACATAAAGCAACAAAATAACAAATGAATTTTCAGGTCGAAATCTGGAGTAAACACAGTGGTCGAACTGACTTCTAATGAAACCTATGTGTTCCATGAACTTGTCGAATCTCTTATTCCACTTTCGAGGAGATTGTTTAAGTCCATATAAAGATCTCTTCAGTTTGCACACATAATCTTCTTTCCCCTTTTCGACATACCCTTCAGGTTGCCTCATCAGGATTGTTTCATCTAAGTCACCATACAAGAACGCAGTCTTCACATCCATTTGTTCCAGTTCAAGGTCGAACTGAGCCACCATGGCAAGCAACATTCGAATGGATCTGTGCTTCACAACAGGGGAAAATACATCATTGAAGTCGACACCTTCTTTCTGAGTGAAACCCCTTGCGACTAATCTTGCCTTGTACCTCTTCGACATTACTCCTTCAATTCCTTCCTTAACTTTGAAAATCCACTTACAGCTGACTAACCTTGCCCCAACAGGTTTCTTGATTAGTTCCCAAGTGTGATTATCATGAAGAGATTTCATCTCATCATGCATGGCCTTTAGCCATTCAGTCTTCATTCGACTCCTTATAGCTTCCTTATAGTCTCTAGGTTCTTCGTCTAGAACTTCACTTGCAGAGATTAAGGCATAAGCTATAAGATCTGCATATCCAAGTCTCTGAGGTGGTTTTATGACTCTTCTTTGCCTATCTCTCGACAATAGGTAGTCATCAACAGTTTCCTCAACATCATCAGAATCTTCTGTTTCTTCTTCGACTTCATCTGGGATACGCATTTCAGCATCAACATGCTCCACCTCAACAGGAATCTCTACCTGTTCCAGCTCTTCGTCAACATCATCAGTTTTCTTGAAAACCATTTCAGTTTCATTGAAAACTACATCTCGACTGGTGATACACCTCTTGTGTCCTGGCTCTAGGCACCATAGCCTATAAGCTTTTACTCCTTCAGGGTATCCCATAAACATGCATTTCAGAGCTCTAGGTTCGACCTTGTCTTGCCTAATGTGAGCATAGGCTACACAGCCAAATACTCTTAGTTTGTCGAGATCTGGTGGATGTCCCGACCAAACTTCTTCAGGTGTCTTCATATCTAACGCTGTCGAAGGACATCTGTTTATCAGATATGCTGCTGTCGAAACAGCCTCAGCCCAAAACACCTTCTTTAATCCCGCACTAGTCAACATGCATCTAACTCTCTCCAAAATAGTTCGATTAAACCTTTCAGCCAAACCATTTTGTTGTGGAGTACCTGCGGTAGTTCTGTGCCTTGCAATACCAGAGGCAACACAAAAACTGTCGAACGCCTCATTGCAAAACTCAAGGCCATTGTCGGTTCTCAACCTCTTTACCTTTCTGCCAGTTTGATTTTCGACAAGAGTCCTCCAACTTTTGAAATTCTCAAAAGTTTCATCCTTAGTCTTCTGGATGAATACCCATAACTTTCTGGAATAGTCATCTACTATGGATAGAAAATACTTTGCTCCTGAATGTGATGGACACCTTGCAGGCCCCCAAAGATCAGCATGGATGTAATCAAGGGATCCATGTGTTCTTTGTTTGCCTTTGTTTAACTTCATTCTACAGGACTTTCCAAGTCCACAGGGTTCACAAAACTTCAGCTTTTCGACTTTATCTCCACCAAGCAGATTTTGTTTCCCTAATTCGACCAGACCCCTTTCACTGACATGGCCCAATCTCATGTGCCAAATTTCTGTTTTCGACAAAGGTTTCGTGGATGCAACATTTGTCGAACCACTTACAACTTCAGCCTCAAGGGTATACAAGCCTTGTTTCTTCACGCCTCTCAAGACTTCCTTCGACCCTTTCATGACTCTCAGGATACTTTTCTCTCCTTGAAAAACATATCCTTTCTTGTCGAATTCACCAAGAGAAATCAAATTTCTCTTCAAATCAGGTACATACCTGACTTCAGTCAACAATCTTATTGACTCATCATGGAGCTTGAATCTCACAGATCCAACGCCTGCAATCTTGCAAGCTTTGTTGTTTCCCAGCAATACAGATCCACCATCTTGATCACATAATTCCTCGAACAAGTCTTTGTTTGGAGTCATGTGCCAAGTGCATCCAGAATCCATAATCCACTCATTCGACGAGTTGTTGCTTGAAACCACAAGAACATCAGATGATTCGAAATCATCTTGGACAATAGCTGCATTGCCATTATCCTTACCTCCATGATCTTTCAGGCGTTCAGGGCACACCTTTCTTGTGTGACCTACTTTCTTACAGTGATAGCATCTAATACCAGATGCGTCACCACTATAAGACTTCGACTGATTTTTACCTTTCCTCTTGTCGAATTTTCCTTTAACAGCCAAACCTTCACCAACCGTCGAAGGTTTATGCTCCTTACGTTCGTTCAAGTCCTTAGAGTACAAAGCTGATTGAACTTCTTCAAAGGTCAGGGACTCTCTTCCATACAAGAGGGTTTCTTTGAAGTGAGCATGTGATCTGGGCAAAGCGCATAATAATAACAGCGCTTGATCTTCATCATCAATCTTTACATCAATATTTTCAAGATCAAGAATCAGCTTGTTGAACATATCCAACTGCTCAGCCAACACTTTGTCTTCAATCATCTTGAATGAATACAAAGCTTGCTTCAGGTAGAGTCGATTTACCAGAGATTTGGTCATATACAAACTTTCAAGTTTCACCCATAACCCTGATGCCGTCGTCTCCTTTGATACCTGTCGAAGAACCTTATCACCAAGGCTCAACAAAATTGCGCTGTGTGCTTTCTCGATCATGGCCGTCTTCTCTCTTTCTGTTAACGCAGCGTCCATCGCAGTCGCTCCCTTCAACGCTTCCAAACAACCCTGCTGAACCAGTAGGGCTTTCATCTTCAAGCGCCATAGACCGAAATCATTCACTCCGGTGAACTTTTCAATCTCATATTTTGTTGAAGGCATCTTCTCCACGTTCACCGCACCAATTTGTTGTGAATTCAATGCCAATAACAAAATATAGAATAAGGGAGGAGTAACGAACAAGGAAAAAAGAAGAACACAAGAATTGGTTATAACTGCTATTCTTTGCTTTCTCTTCGTAAACAAGATTACAAGTTTACAAGAATAACAAATAACCCTCTCACCCTAAAATAGGATTTGCTGTGTTGGCAATGATGAGAGACTAGTATGCTATTTATAATAAAACCTAACATACTAACTAATGGGCTTTTTCCACAAGGCCCATTATACAAGCTAACTTAACAAACAAGCTAACTTAACAAATTAGGGTTTAAACACTAAAACCTAATTCGACAAGCATCCTTCGACAAATACATGCTAGAACCTTCTTCGACTACAGCAAGTACTTCGACCAACTAGAGTTCGATCCAAAATCCCACATTTAACATACATGCAACATATCTTAATAATAATAACATGAATGTAGTATTATCCGAAATGGGGAAAATACAACTGAAGAACTGTGTCCCCCAAATCCGAATGAACTATTTTCAGTCTCTTTTGATGGGCCTACAGCATATAACTCCACTCAATCTTTCTCTTTCGAGGTTTGCTATGTATGTTACTTTCAACAACACGTCTTCCTAGATCCTTGCCAACCCACCAACCAATGAATAATATATTAGTCATATGATTGGAACCAAAAATGTTTAACACAATAGATTTATGTGATTTGATGTTGCTTTAGTCTATAGTTATTTCATTTTAATATTTTGCTGTGTTATATGTTTAATATATTCAAATTATTCTTGTATGAATACTTTATTAATGCTATAATTTATTGGATTGTTTCTCACTGCATCTTATCTTTTCCATTTTAGGATTTTTAGTAAAATCATTTCAGTATTTCAATATTCATCTTTTCAGTCAAAATTTATAACACGCGACTTCTTGCAAATAAATGAGCTCTCAATTTCATATCATATTTTGTGTTTGAAAAGACATAGTAAAAAATTAAAAATTCATCTTAAAATTTAAAAAACTTCTCAATTTTCGTGTATAGGCAATTTATAGCATGTTTGGACCACACATAATAGGTGTATTGTTTGTTGTTGTGAGCTTTATATATATATATATATATATATATATATATATATATATATATATATATATATATATATATATATATATATATATATATATATATATATATATATATATATATATATATATATATATACTAAAAGGAAAAAACACTATAGTATAAAATCAAATCATTTTTTCTCATCCAAATTTTGTCTTAAAAAAAATTCAAATCACAACAAAGAAAACACATAACTCAAGATATTGTTTTTATTTCTTTAAGAAGTTTTCCTCCTTACTTGTAACTTCCAACTTCAATATATATTTACATTTCACCTCAAATACAAAAATAAATAGAGAAGAAAAGGGTTGTCCACTTTCTAATTTTAAAAATACAATAATATTATTGCTGAAGATTCAATTTCCTCGTCTAACATATCATCCAACGAGAAAAGTGATGTACCTCCTATGACACTATTTTTACCTCATCTTGCAAATAAAGGTAGAACCTCTTTTTTAACTGTGGTAAAATCACTTTTCATAATAGTAATAGGTCATCACTAAAAATATTAGCATTTTAAACATTGATTTGTTTTTAGAAAAAAAATTTAAATGCAAAAATATCACATACTATCCAAAAGTTGAGACTCGATAAACTACATCTAATATGTTCCGCACTCTTAAATATATATCATTAAATAAGAAAAAAAATTAAGGAGCTATATCAATTGCTAAGAGAAAATAAAAGAACTTGTAGCAATTACTTTATTAATTGTTTTCTTCTAAAAAATAAAATATAAAGAAAAAATGAATAAAGTGAATATATATATAAATAACTAAAGTAATGACATTTAAAAATAAATCTATAACAACGAAGAAGTAATCAATTTTAAATTCATTGAAAACAAAGAAAGAACAAATATTTATTTAAATTAGAGGAGAAGTTCCACTAGAAGAAATTCTTTATTTTGCAACACATAAGTTACGACGATTTTATAAAAATCGTCATCTTTCACACATTCTGACAGTTTCGAGATAGTTCTTGTCAACTGTCGTACTAGAATACATAAATTAATAAACGAAAGCTCAATTTATTTGGTCTTTGAAGAGACTAAGGATATGAAAAACAACATAATATCCAAAACAAGAGTTGGATATTTTTTAATAGCTAATCTGAAATCTTGAAGTCATGAATCTCTTTACCCGCAATCTTTTCTTTGTTGAAATCATGACGGGTTCTATTAGAGTAATATTTTCCAAAATTGTATGGTTTGTATTTTGCAGGATCTTTCTCACTCACTAGCTCTTCTGCAGGTTGCACCATAATATCGTGACCTGGAAAAAAGAAGAATGGATACGAATATCTTTCTTTTTGTGAGTTTACTGTAGCCCTGTGTATTGCACTGTCATACTTGTCATTGCTCCAAACCTGCAAAATACCCCACTTTAAGATTGAAACAATTGAATCTATGAAAAAATATTGTTAATTGATTTTTCTTCTAATTTAAAATTTAGGACTTACATAATTATTTTAGTATTAAATTTATAAAAATTGTATTTACCATTTTGACAAAAATAAATTATCAATCAATTTTATGGAATTGAATTAGACAGGAAAAATAATTTGATCTTAAAGTACATCTTAAATGTGCAAATAAAGTAATATATTATTGATGCCGTCAAATAAAATACTGTTAGTTTTTTAACAATAAAAATATATTAGAAAATAAATAGAGAAAAACAATACACAATAAAGGTTGTGAGATCACATAAGATGTGTCATATTGATCACCAAAAAGATAAAATAAAAATACAATAACATGCAACATAAAATAGTTCAATGTCCAATAAAAGAAAAAATCACATAATATGAGAGCGTGACAAAGATGATGATGACATGGTGTGCTACATAACACTTTTGACCATTTTCTATTAATAAATTAACTTAAGATGATTCTAAAAAGAAATTTTCCATGTCATAATCCAATATCAAACATGTTATTATAGGAACAACGCACCTGAAAAACATCACCCACGTTAACAACCAATGCACCAGGAATAGGTTCAATAGGAACCCAACCGCCAACGGAATTGTTCTTAACTTGTAAACCTCCAGTATCATCTTGTGCAACAATAGTCAAGACACAAGGATCCTTGTGAGGACCAATTCCAAGTGCCAAATCAGGAGAAGGGCATGGAGGATAGTAATTGAGTCTCACAAGGCTTAATTGATTCTCGAAGCAGTCAAAGAATTTGTCACCAGGTAAGCCTAAGCTCAATGAAATTAACTCCAACAACTTAAAAGACAGCTTTTCTAGCTTCGCACCATATTCTGCTATTGTTTCCCTAAGAAAAAACACAATGATAGTTTTTATGTTGCAATTAGTTTAGAAATTATGTGAAGTTTCATTTTATGTGATTATTGTCTAATAATTTTTTACAATATAGTATATCATTTTAATAATCGACAGTGATATGACACACTTCATCCGTCTCTATTTCTCCATTAAAACATTTGATAAAAATAGAATACTTAAAATATGGAAAGTATATATATATATATATATATATATATATATATATATATATATATATATATATATATATATATATATATATATATATATATATATATATATATATATATATATATATATATATATATATATATTATATATATATATATATATATATATATATATATATATATATATATATATATATATATATATATATATATATATATATATATATATATATATATATATATATATATATATTCTATAAATCATTTGATAAAAGTAAGAGTACCTAAAATGTGGAAGGGATTGAGGCCAATGATTTTTTAGAGTCCATAGGTCCAAGTCATTTGTATATCATTTTAATAATCGACAGTGATATGACACACTTCATCCGTCTCTATTTCTCCATTAAAACATTTGATAAAAATAGAATACTTAAAATATGGAAAGTATATATATATATATATATATATATATATATATATATATATATATATATATATATATATATATATATATATATATATATATATATATATATATATATATATATATATATATATATATATATATATATATATATATATATATATATATATATATATATATATATATATATATATATATATATATATATATATATATATATATATATATATATATATATATATATATATATATTCTATAAATCATTTGATAAAAGTAAGAGTACCTAAAATGTGGAAGGGATTGAGGCCAATGATTTTTTAGAGTCCATAAATCAGTAGAAGGGTATTGTATTCCTTCATTAATAAGACAATCATAAACTTCTTTCCAATCCCTTGTAAGATTAGTATGCTCAGAATCATGATATCCCGTTGCATTCACTGCATCTCTTCTCAATTTCTTTTTTTCCTCCATACTTAGTTCAAAAAGCTTTTTGGTCTCATTTGCAACCTTATTGATAAGATCAGAGGAAACTCCATGATTGATTATATGAAAAAATCCCCATTCTTCACATGCCTTGCCAATCTCTGAGATGAGGTTTTTTTGGCTCGTTTGTGAGAGGTCGATGATGGGAATTGTATCAACTTTGACAAAGGTAGAGGAGTTGGGACGGTGTTCAGTGGATAGAATGTAAGCTGAATGTATCTCTCCCATGTTTTGAGTGTTTTGCTTTCTTACTTTTTCACGTAGATATGTCATGAACATGATCCTTTCACTTGTTTATATAGAACTATAAGCATACTACATACAATAATTGTGGACGGTTTTCTTCAATAATTATTGGTAGGGAATAGAACATTATTAAAATGAGAGGAATATTAAAAATATTATCTTTATACCATTTCTTCTAACACTCACCCTTCAATAAATATATATATTGAGAGACTCAAATTTTAAAGAAAGTGTTATAAAGAGAATGTTGATAGCAGTCTTTAAAATTTTCATTTTAAAATATTACATCATTTCAAATATTAGTTAAGAAAAAAATTTAAGTTTTTTTTTTTTAATTTAAAAATAAAACATAGCTTAACATGCTTTACTGTGCCTTTATAATAATAATAATTTAGTTTGTAAGGTTATTTTAACATTAATAAAATTATATATAGTTATTAATAAAAATAATTATAAATATAATTAAATTATAATGTGTGTGAAAAATTTTAAATTAAAATTTATTAGCGAAAAATATATTTTTTTGTTTTATAGCATATACTACAAATGAAAATATAATTATGTATTAAGTATACCGGAGAAATATGGTTGGGGATACAGATGTACTATAATCATTATTAATATGGTTGTGGTGGAGATATATTTTAAGACTTCCATTTTTAGATACGTCAAATGTGGGGAGATAATATCTCTAATATGGTTGCAATTTGATTTGCGTATCTATAATTTATTTTCTTTTGTGTGGTTGGTTCATTTATAGAATGTCATTCCTATTGTATTCACATCTCTTTTTAAGCATATTTATTAGATTTTTATGAACACATCTCATCCTTTTCTCTCCAAAGTGGCTCAGATTTTGCCACAACAAATTAAGAAATATGTATTATAGCAATGTTGTTATTTGAATTGTCAATAAATTACATATGGTGGGGGAGACATGTTTATGTTGGCGATTTTGTATCACCAATGTATTTTAGTAGTAATGTGATTTTTAAAGGCCGATGCAATTATGCGTTAAGTTCGGAGACGAGTTAGGGAAGTGCGGAGTGCACGCTCGTCGAGCCAATGCATAATTGAATACGAATAATTGAAACGGGGTTTCAAGGGGCGAAGCCCCTGGCGGGGTGCGGGGCAGCGCCCCGTTGGGGTTCCAAGGGGCGAAGCCCCTGACGGGGTGCGGGGCAGCGTCCCGCGGGGTCCAAGGGGCGGAAGCCCCTGGCTGGGGTCCCGCTGTTCCCCAACGGACATAACTGTTCCCCAACGGACATAACTGTTTCCCAATTGACATATTCGTTTCGAACAAATGTGTCTCTTCGTTTTCAATTACTGTTCTCCTATATAAGGAGTCGTTCGGCCTCGGTCTCGGATACAGGAAAAACGCATCCTTCTCTCTATAATTACAATTCGTTTTCTTTTGTCGGAAACAGAATTTCTTCGAGAATTATCCCCACAAAGATTTCGTGAACTCAGACAAGAATAGGGTCGAAATACTTTGTTCGGAAAGTGTACGAACACGATTCATCGAAGTTATCCAGGATTATCACACCCTAAATTTCTAACAGTTTATGTGAAGAATCGATTTTTCTCAACTCTTTTGTTGTTTCTTATCACAATTATAAAAGTAATATTTTCTTCTAATAATGTGATTGTAGTCAATAAAATTTAAAATTAATATCATTTTTACTTTTTTATTGTAGAAATAATAATAGTTTTTTAATTATCTTTTAATTATTATCTTATGTACAACTTCTATTATATTTATAAAATTAATTTGGTGTCTTATAATAATATTATTATATTCTTTAACTACTGGATATTCGTGCGTTGAAACGGGTATTGGTGTGATCCACACGTTTTTGTCAAAATGTAATATAAATAAAAGACAGAAAGAGAATATTTTTTAAGTAAAAAATTTATTATTTTTAAAAGAGATGATATATTAGTGTCTATAATTTTTTCTGTATATAAAAATATTTGAATAAAACAATAAAAATTTTCCTCTATAAATATTATTTTTGTTTTGTTATTATTTACTAAAATAATTGAATCAATAGTAAATTTATTCTCGTTATTATTTAGTTTTTAATCAATAACTTTAAATTTTTTCATTTCATATGATACTCATATTAGAAGAAAATAAAATGCGTACGTACCACGCCAATATATGTGATATCGCACAATTTCTGTTTGAATTTATATTACACGTCATTATATCTCATTTATCACTTTTAAAGATATGAAAATAATTTTAATTAAGTTCTTGAGTTTGATTTTTGTCAAAATCATTCTTTAAATTCACGTGGATTTTTATTGTATTTTTACTTTGAGACATATCTAGTGAAAATTGGTAAGTTATATGTGAATGTGATAATTAATAACAACCATCAGATTTAAAAACAAATATTGAGATTAAATCATATCTTTCACTAAATCATGTGTCATAAATATAAAAAATCAGAGGCTTTTAATAAGAAAGAGAAATTAATAATAAATTTTAGAAATATATCTTAATTCAATGGCCTAGATGTATTATATATATATAAAAAAAAAAAATATATATATATATATATATATATATATATATATATATATATATATATATATATATATATATATATATATATATATATATATATATATATATATATATATATATATATATATATATATATATATATATATATATATATATATATATATATATATATATATATATATAAAGTTTTACTGTGACTATTTATTAATTTGAAATTTTTAATAAACTATTCAATATTTTAATAGTCATTGTTTAATAATAATATTAATTAAATTATTCATTAATTATTTAATAATGATTAAAATATTAATGAAAATAATTATTTATTAATTGTTGAAATATTTTTAGCTTCTTTACAAAAACGGGAATATTTTTAGCTTCTTTGCAATTGAATAAATGACCTTTTTTGTAGAAGTAAAATTCTATTTAAAAAAGCTTGTAAATATGTAAATTAAATCTAATAACAAAAAATTGCATATTTCCTTATCAAAGACAAACATTAAAAATTAAGTTGAATCTATCAAAATCTAATTACTCTAACATCTAAAAACAGTAGAAACAGTTGAATTTGAATTTTGAAGTAAATAATATTAACCTATCCAAACATGTGTATTAAAAACATCAAAGTGAATCACCACTACCAAAGATTTTTCTTAGTGACAATGATATAAAGTCATCAAATTTATTATTATTAATCAGTATTTTAAAACCCAGTCTGACCCGGTCAGTCGGGCCGGTCTGATCGAGAACCGGTGGGCCAGGCGGTCCGATTAAGGAATAAAACTGGAATTACATCTAGACCGGATGAAATTGGTGTGAACCGGCTGGATCACCGGTTAAATCAGTGAACCAGCGGTTTTTACTGAACCGGCGGGTTTGACTATTTTATTTTTATTTTTTAGGGCTTTTGAAAAAAAAATTAACATAAACGATTTGCCTCCTCGTTTTCCAAACCTAGGCATTTGAAAGGTTTTCTTTTTTATTCTGTCTTTTCTTTTTCTAATTGAAGTCATATTCTCAATTTTCTCTACCAACAAAAACTCTCACTTGCTGCTGTTATTTGATATTCCTTGTTTGCCGTCAAAAATTTTATCAAAACATCAAAAACAGGTTATTTCTTTTTTACTTGGTCTAATTTGCATTGATGTTTTTCAATATGAATATTATTGTTTCATTTTGTTGATTAATTGATATAGAAAATAAATGATTAAATTTGATCATTTTCTATAAAATTGGGTCTTTTAGCTTAACAAATTGAGATAGAATTTGTATGAATGAAGCAGTTTTATACTTTTATGAATTAACATATTATAGACTGGTAATGAAGTTGTTGTATATTGGAGATAGAAATTGGGATAAATATATATTACTGTAATAGTCGTTGTATATATTATGGAGATAGAAATTGGGTTTAAAACTATGTAATCTAAATTATATAGTAAGACAAAGTTTTCTGTTTTTTATTAATTTAAATTATATAACAAAGAAAAGTTTCAGGATTTTATTAATCTAAAATATATAGCAAAGGCTAGAAAGCAAAGTTTCTATTTTTTTATTATATATGGTGATGCACAGTAACGATGCTTGGTAGCCTATATGTAATATACAACAACATATTCATATATTTTGGATTTCGATATGCTACATATTTAATGTTTCTTATAATATTTTTATAAATTCAATAATTTTTGTTTAGAATTGTGTTTTGTTAATATTTTTGTAATATAGTTTTGTATTTTTAAATTTTGATTGATATTAGATATGGCATCACCCGCTGAAGTAATAACTTCGGAAGAAGTTACATCTCAAAATCCAACCCAACTCCAGAGTAGTAGGGGAAAAACTGATATAGCTTGAGGTCATTGTAAACAAATTGAAGAGAAAGGAAAACTTGTTAATTTGTGTATTTACTGTGATAAAATTATTAGAGGAGGGGGGATTAATAGGTTCAAATTTCATTTGGCTGGAATAAAAGGTCAAGTTGAAACATGTAAAAAGGTGCCTCCAGATGTTCAATATCAAATGAAACAAAATCTTGATGAAGGTGCAAATAAGAGAAGAAAGACTCAAGCACAAAATTTTGATGTTGATCTTACTACTCAAGAGGGTGGTGTAGTAGAAATAGATGTAGAACAATCAAGATCAAATTCGGTGATTGAGTCTCAAAAGAGAAAGAATACTAGTCGTATTGGTAATTATTTTATGCCTAGAACAACTCCTGGAGCTCAACCTTGTTTAAAAAGTGTGTTACAAAGTAAGGAATTGGTGGAGAAGTGTGATCTAGCTATTGCAAGATGGTTCATTGATTCTTCTGTGTCATTCAATGCAGCTAATTCTGCGTATTTTCAATCTATGGCTGATGCATTTTGCAGCATGAGTCCGGGGTATAAAGTTCCAACTATGCATAGTCTTCGTGGCTATTTGTTAAATAAATGGGTTGAAGATGTGAACAAATTGATAGAGGAGTATCGTGAGATTTGGAAGAAAACTGGTTGTACTCTAATGGCTGATGGATGGACTGATCAAAAAAGAAGAACTCTTATAAACTTTCTAGTTTATTGTCCCAAAGATACTATTTTTCTAAAATCCGTTGATGCTTCTCATGCTTCAAAAACTGCAGATATGTTGTATAAGCTTTTTAGAGAGGTGGTTTTATTTGTTGGGCCTGAAAATGTAGTTCATATAGTGACAGATAATGCTGTAAATTATGTTGCTGCTGGAAGGTTATTAGAAAATGAGTTTCCTACTTTATTTTGGTCTCCTTGTGCGGCACATTGCATTAACTTGATGTTGCAAGACATGAGAAAATTAGAGGAAGTAAGTGAGACAGTGTCACATGCTTCTAATGTTACCAAATATATTTATAACCATTGTTATGCATTGTATTTAATGAGAAAGCAAACAGGTGGAAGAGAAATCCTTCGTCCTGCTCCAACTCGGTTTGCCACTAATTTCATTGCTTTGCAAAGTATTTTGTCTCACAAAAACTCACTAAGAGCCATGGTAACATCTAAAGAATGGACAAGCTCAGCATATGCCAAAGAAGCAAAGGCAAAACAGTTTTTGGATCAAGTTTTAGATTCTGGATTTTGGAGTAAATGTGTTGATGTAGTTAAACTCACTGAACCACTTGTGCATGTGTTGCGTATTGTTGATAGTGAAGATAAACCTGCTATGGGCATTCTATACAAATCTATAGTCAAAGCTAGAGAGGAGATGGTGAGGAGGTTTCAAAGAAATAAGAAGAAAGTGAATCCTTACTTGAAAATCTTAGATAAACGTTGGGATTCACAGCTCCGCAAAAATCTTCATGCTGCCGGTTATTGGTTGAATCTAGCTTGTAGATATAATGATGTAGAATTTTAAAAACATGCATCCACAACATCAGGACTTCTAGATTTCATTGAAAAGCATGCTAATGGAAATTCTGAACTTCGATTGAAGTTAACAAATGAGATGAGAATATTCAAAGACGGTGAATTAGATTTTGGAAGGAAATCAGCCGTGGATGAACGATGTATTGTGAGGGCAGGTAATTTCATAACTTCTAAATCTTGATATATATTTTATTTTATATTTCAATATGTTTATAAATTTATTTAATCACATGGTATAAACAGATCAATGATGGGAAACTTATGGCACTTGTACACCAACTTTGCAAAGGTTAGCTATTCGTATTTTAAGCCAAACTTGTAGTGCTTCGCGTTGTGAATGCAATTGGAGTATATTTGAGAATATTCATTCCAAAAAAAGAAATAGATTGGAGCACCAAAAGCTTAATGATTTAGTGTTTGTTTGTTACAACTTGAGACTTCAAAATAGGTATTATTATGGTTATTTTTCTCTGATCATTATATTTTTATATTTAAATACATATACTTAGATTTAATTCATGTGTGCTTAGGAAAATAAGAAATGAGAGTTATGATCCTATCAATATTGAAACAATTGCCGACCATTCTAGTTGGGTATTAGAGGATTCACCACCTCTCTTAACCAATGAAGAGTTGGAAGTATTGCGGAATGACCTTGCAAATATGACCATCCAACCAATTTCAAGTGATATTGGTATGTTCTAATATGAGCATAATATAGTTTGTAGTTGTGAATCAATTTAATGTCTCATATTTACCATCTCTAAATTTTTTTTGTTAATTATTTTTTAAAATATTGTTATAGATCAAATAGATTTAGATGAGGATGAAGATGGAGATATGGGTAATGCACAAGATACTATTGTTGATACTGTGAATCAAGAAAAAAGCAACACCAGAGAAGATGAAGTTGGTGGAGAAGACAATGAAATTGAAGATGGATATGAATATCAAGATTATGACAATTTGACTTCATGGACATAAAAAATTATGGATCGTTGAGTATGGATTTTTGTGACTTATTATAATACTATAACTTATGAATTGTTAAGTTTCTATCACTTCTTTGAATTTATAATTTGCTACATTAAGTTTCTATCACTTATTTTGATTGTTACTAATACTTTTGTTTATTCTAAATTATTTGAATTTATAATTTTCAATATTATTATAGTTACAAATTTCAGGTAATGAATATATTTTTTATAGAAACCAGGACAAAAGCCATGCGGTCTGACCAGTGACCCACTGGTCCGACCAGTAACCCAGTGATCCAGTAACTTTACCGAGAAGAGAAATCTTCTTGTGATTTGCAAAGAGAATAAGTAAAACATGATGAACCCAATAACAATCTGATTCCGGCCAACTAACTTTAATGATGACTTTTTATTTTATCTACTTGAAAATGCTTTTTTCAGTTACTGTACTGATTTCCTTTTTCTTCTGTCCTTTGCAGGTAGGTACCAGTTGAATAATGGAAGAAGCAGTAGAAGGTCAAAGATTTCAAGAGATTTAGGCCTTAGATTTATTTTATTTTATTTTCATTTATTGTAATAAATATTATTGTAAACACTGTAAATTATAGATTTACAATATTCAAATAAAACTTGTAACAACATTTGAAAGAAATAAATAAAAAGTCTTTGTCAAATATTCCATTCTTTCCTTGTATTGTCTATTTAATTATTTAAATCTCTTAAATTAAAATAACTGGAAATGTATCCCAATGACTTTAATCCAGATGAAATAAATAATCAACAAACTTTGCAGTCTCGCAATCTCGCATTAATCACAATATGTCTGGCATTCCAATTAACATATGCTTTGTACAGTTAAACAGACAAGCATTCTATACACTTTTCACTCCACTTATCAAACCAATGCCTCAAAGTTTCAAACAAAAGCCTCAGCTCCTATCCCAGATATTTAGGTTTTGAGAAACAACCAGTAATCTTGAACAAGCGTAAAAATAATGTAACAGTCAATTGAATTATTGTGGATTCAATTTCTTCTGAGAAATGCGAGCGCAAACCCTAATCCTGGATTACTGTCAAAGAAACGTCTGCTTGATCAATTCCTGAGCCAATCTCAACAAAATCAGTGGAAACCCTAATTCTGGATTACCGTCAAAGAAAAGTCTGCTTGATCAATTCTTGAGCCAATCTTGAAAAGTCAGGGAAAACCCTAAAGTTGTGATTTCTTGAAAAACGGGAGGGCAAATTTTGGGGTACAACATAAGGCTTTAATTGCTTTCTTGAAAACTGCACATGTGCCGCAGGAGACCTCTGCGGATCAATTCAAAGACTGTGTGGTTAGTTTGACCGCTGACAACGGGTTGGGTTTCTCCAACGCAGATTTGACTGCCAAAGGAAAGAATCACAATGATGCTCTGCATGTTTCAATCGAGTGAAGGGGCACTACTCTAGCTCACGTGTTGGTGGATACTGGGTCCTCCTTGAATGTTTTACCCAAGAAAGCGTTAAACCGGTTGGACTGTGAAGGGTTGGTGCTGAAGCCGAGTAATATTGTGGTTAGGGCCTTTGACGGGTCCAAAAGGATGGTACATGGAGAGGTGAATGTTCCGGTTAAGGTTGGTTCCCAGACTTTCGCGTCTACATTCTATGTGATGGACACTGGACCATCTTATTCTTGTTTGCTGGGTCGCCCGTGGATCCACAAAGCTGGGGCAGTAACTTCTATGCTCCACCAGATGTTGAAATACCCAATGAAGGGGAAAATTGTTACAGTACGAGGAGAAGAGGAGTACATGGTGATCCACCTTAACTCTTTTCGGTATGTGGAAATGGATGGGGAGTTCATTGAAACCCCGTGCCATAACTTTGAAGAAATCCCCCAGACACTGGCGTCGACTGAGACTGTTGTTGAAGATCCTCCAATGAAGATGGATTCCCTCAAGGATGCCCGGGCTGTTATTGAAAAAGGTGGGTGTGCGAATTGGGGCCGACTCCCTGACTTTGCACACAAGACTAACAAGTTTGGTTTGGGTTTTACTGCAGAAGCTCAAAGGGTTGTTCGGCGTGCGCGGATTGGAAGACCTCCCCTGCGTATCACTAATCCGGAAGTGAATGCGATTGAAGATGATGATGAAGAGTCTGAGTTTGACAGTTGGATTTACCTGACTACCGACGACGGATTAAGCAATTGGACGGAAAAGGACTTCGTGCCCATTTCTTTTATTAAGTAATATGACTTTTGTTTTGAGTTTGTAACAGATAATTTGAAACTTTACGGCCCGGTGCCTCGCCCGAGACACCGTGGCTTTGTTTGTGAGGGCTTTATATTTGTCATCTCCATATATCATCAATAAAAGCATTGGATGTTTTCTTGCATTACGAATTTTGAGCTCCTTGTTTTTCTTTTCTATCTTGCAAAACATTTATTTGTCTTACACACACTCACATATCATATACAGGTCTACATCCACTCTGGATCCCACTGATAACGACTCTGTTATTGCCAATTATGACTTTGAAAGTCCAATCAACCAAGCCGAGGACGAAGGTGATGATGATTGTGAAGTGCCTGGGGAACTTGCTAGATTGTTACTTCAGGAAGAGAGGGCCATTCAGTCGCATGAAGAGCCAGTGGAAACTATAAATTTGGGTACAGAAGTAGACAAGAAAGAGGTCAAGATCGGTGCAAATCTGGAGTCTAGTGTTAAGCAACGGTTGATACAGATATTGCATGACTATGTTGAGATCTTTGCATGGTCTTATGATGATATGCCTGGGTTGGATACCGATATTGTGGTTCACCGCTTGCCAACTAAGGAAGACTGTCCTCCAGTGAAACAGAAAGTTTGCCGAATGCGCCCAGAGATGTCTGAGAAAATCAAAGTTGAGGTTATGAAACAGTTTGATGCCGGTTTTATAGCAGTTACTTCTTACCCACAGTGGGTTTCCAACGTGGTTCTAGTGCCGAAGAAAGATGGTAAGGTTCGAATGTGCGTTGACTATAGGGATCTGAATAGGGCAAGCCCCAAAGATGATTTCCCTCTACCTCATATCGACGTTCTGGTTGACAACACCGCACAGCACAAGGTATTCTCCTTTATGGATGGTTTCTCTGGTTATAATCAGATTAAGATGGCTCCCGAGGATATGGAAAAGACAACCTTTGTTACTCAATGGGGTACCTTTTGCTACAAGGTCATGCCGTTTGGATTAAAGAATGATGGGGCAACGTATCAGCGCGCCATGGTCTCTTTATTCCACAACATGATTCATCATGAGATTGAGGTATACGTTGACGACATGATCGCAAGATCCCATACTGAAGAGGAACATCTTGACCATCTCCAGAAGCTATTTGACAGGTTAAAGTTGTACAAACTGAGGCTAAATCCGAACAAGTGCACCTTCGGAGTGAGATCTGGTAAGCTGTTGGGTTTTGTCGTTAGTGATAAAGGTATTCAGGTGGATCCTGCAAAGGTGAAGGCTATACAGGAAATGCCAGCTCCCCAAACTAAAAAGGAGGACAGAGGATTTTTGGGACGTCTGAATTACATTGCCCGATTTATTTCGCACCTGACTGTTACTTGTGAACCAATCTTCAAGTTACTGAAGAAAGATCAAGTGGTAAGATGGAACGATGAATGTCAAGCCGCTTTCGAAAGGATCAAAGAATATCTCCAAGAACCTCTTATCCTGATGCTTCCAGTTGAAGGAAGACCTTTGATCTTATACTTGACAGTACTCGACAATTCGATGGGGTGTGTGCTGGGGCAGCATTACGAGTCTGGCCGAAAAGAGCATGCTATTTATTACCTTAGCAAAAAGTTTACCGACTGTGAGACCCGATACTCGTTGCTTGAGAAAAATTGCTGCGCTTTGGCATGGTCTGCTCGCCGGCTGAGACAGTATATGCTGACTCACACTACCCTATTGATATCAAAGATGGATCCTATCAAGTATATCTTCGAAAAGTCTGCCTTATCCGGAAGAATAGCAAGATGGCAGATGATCTTGACTGAGTATGACATCCAATACACGACCCAAAAGGCAATTAAGGGAAGCGTGTTGGCGGATCATTTGGCAAATCAGACAGTGGATGATTACCAGTCTATGAACTTTGAATTCCCGGATGAGAACATCATGTTGGTGACTGATTGTGAAACACCTAGACCGGATGAAGGACCTAAGGAGGGATCCCGATGGTCTATGTACTTTGATGGAGCTTCAAACGCGTTGGGTAATGGCATTGGCGCCATGATCATATCTCTTGAAGGCTCTCATACTCCGTTCACCGCCCGGCTATGTTTTAACTGCACCAACAATATGGCGGAGTATGAAGTGTGCATCATGAGTCTTCGAGCAGCTATTGACCTAAGGATTAAGTTCTTAAGTGTATTCGGAGATTCCGCTCTCGTGATCAGTCAGATCAAAGGCGAGTGGGATACAAAACATCCAAATCTTATTCCTTACAAAGAGTATGTGTTGACGTTGCTTTCACACTTAGAGAAGATAACCTTTGAACACTTCCCCAGAGAGGAGAATCAGTTGGCGTACGCGCTAGCTACGATGTCTTATATGTTCAAGGTCGAATGAGACAATGAGGCTCCCCAGATTACCATTGAGAGGTTGGACGAACCTGCACATTACTGTGACATTGACACTGAGGAGGTAGCAGATAAACCCTGGTTCCACGAGGTGTAGAGGTATCTTGAGGCTCAAGAATACCCTGAGGGTGCATCTGTTAATGACAAGAAGTTTCTGAGGAGATTCGCGGAGAAGTTCTTCATCAGCAATGGTATCCTCTACAAGCGTAACCATTATTCGACCTTACTGCGCTGTATGGATAAGAACGAGGCAGAAAGGATTATGGTAGAGTTACATGAAGGTACTTTCGGGACTCATTCCAATGGACACACCATGGCAAAGAAGATCCTTCGGGCAGGATATTATTGGTCCACCATGGAAGCTGACTGTTATCAACATTCTCGGACCTGTCACAAGTGCCAAGTCTATGCTGATAAAGTGCACATACCTCCAGTACCTCTGAATGTCTTGACAGCTCCTTGGCCTTTTGCGATTTGGGGCATCGATATGATCGGCGAGATCAGACCTACTGCGTCCAACGGGCATTGTTTCATCCTGGTAGCTATTGATTACTTTACAAAATGGGTTGAAGCAGCTTCCTTTTCTACTGTAACCAAGAACGTCGTGGCACGGTTTATTTGGCATAATCTGATCTGTCGATATGGTGTACCAAAGAGGATCATTACGGACAATGGTACAAATCTCAACAATACGATGATCACCGAGCTCTACAAGCAGTTTAAGATACAGCATCACAACTCTTCTCCTTACCGGCCGAAGATGAATGAGGCTGTTGAGGCGACTAATAAGAATATCAAGAAGATTGTGCAGAAGATGACAGTGACATACAAAGATTGGCACGAGATGTTACTGTTTTCTCTTCATGGGTACTGTACCTCAGCGCGGACGTCAATAGGGGCAACACCTTATTCCTTGGTATATGGTATGAAGGCGGTCTTGCCCATTGAGGTTCAGATACCCTCTCTTCGGATTATGAAGGATGCAGGTCTAAGCGAAGACGATTGGATCCATACCCGGCTTGATCAGCTGAGCTTAATCGATGAAAAAAGACTTACTACTATTTGTCATGGTCAAACGTATCAAAAGCGGATGATCAAGGCATTTAACAAGAAAGTCAGACGACAAGAGTATCAAGTTGGGGATCTGGTGATCAAGCGCGTCATCCTACCACAAGGTGATCCCAGGGGAAAATGGACCCCTACTTACGAAGGGCCATTTGTGGTTAAGAACATTTTCTCAAGAGGAGCTATGATTCTAACCACCATGGATGGTGACGACCTTCCTCACCCCGTCAATGCAGACATAGTGAAAAAATATTACGCATAGTCAAAGACCCGCTAGGTTGACTGGCCTAGGCAAAAATAAGGGCTTCCCGACGAATCAAAAGGGTTTGGGCAAAAATAAGGGATGAAAACGAAAAAATCTGTACACCCGGCAAGTCAAAAACCTAAAAAGGCGGCTTGGGCAAAAAAGGGTATCCCGGTAGACTGAAAACCCAAAAGGGCGGTCCAGGCAAAAATTAGGGATCAAAGCGTAACACTATGTCTCATTCGATCACCTTGTAACCAGACTGTAGTATCGACTATCAAGCTCGGATGGCGCTAATCAATCTGATCTACCTTCGACCAAGTAGTAAAGTGATGAGATGCTCGAGGACATAAAGGCAATAGTAGAGTTGGAACCCAGTGGAATTATTCACATAGCTATTTTTCTTTGTTTTTTACAAATTGTATAAACTCTATTGTTCGGCGGTGTTCTCTTACTAGGACGTCAGCCTCTTGTACAAAAGACGCATATTTACAGGCCAAACTTCAAAGTCAATACAATTCATTTTCACAAATAAATTTTTCTTTTTTCTGTTTTGTTTTGCAAGAACGTCCAATGTTCATTTTTGATATATGCATTTGACATTAATTGCTGCTCATGAATATTTACATGCGAAACAAAAGACGATTACTCGTGATATCAGAGCCAGGGGCAAACAAGAAATGTCCGAACCATACAGTTGCTCTATCCACCAGGTATAGGGATAGACCTAGTTGGAGAAATCCATTAGAGGTATATTCACTCCCCGCAGAGTAAGAAGAAGACAGTGGTGTTAACTCTCCCCAGCTGAGACTCACAACCGCGAATGAATCGGCAATATTCTCCCTAAGCATAGTTTATCTACCATCGGCACTGAAAAATTATCCCCAGCGGAGTCGGGAAAATCTTCCCCAGTGGAGTTTGGAGAATTATCCCTAGTAGACTCTGGAAGATTATCCCCAGTAGAAGTCCAAAAGATTATTCCCAGTGAAGTCGCAATTGGAAAATCATCCCTAGCGGAGTTCATTCCTTCTACAATCAGAAACTCAATTCCCAACAGGGTTCATTACCACCAGCAATGGTAATTCATCCCCACCTGATTTTATCAGCGGAATCCTCAGCAGAGCATGACCTCCCCACAGAGCCATTTCCTCATCAGTTTATTCCCCAACGGAGTTATCCTCTCCTCCAGGTTTATTCTCACAATCATCTTCATTCACTATCCCCAGCGGAAACGAAGAATTCAACTCGTTTCTCCAGCAGTAATCCAGGATTTATTTTCCCTAGCTAAAAACATCACATTTCCATACATTATGACACATGCATATACACATCATACAGCACAATCTCATTTATTTTGAGAACATCATTGCCCGATACATATCATGCATTACATGCAGCTAACCTTTGCCCGATACTCTTCGGCGTCACTTCTACTACAAAAATCATATCTCTAAATTGCTCAATCAATTCCAACTCTTTCACCATCAAAAGTGACATATGCAAAGTTTTTCGACTTAAAGCATCGGCCACCACATTAGCTTTACCAGGATGGTAATTCAATCCAAAATCATAATCTTTCAACAATTCAAGCCACCGTCTTTGTCTCATATTAAGCTCTTTCTGATCGAACAAGTACTTCAAACTTTTATGGTCACTAAATACTTCAAATCTAGAACCATAAAGATAATGCCTCTAAATCTTAAGCACAAAAACAACCGCTGCAAGCTCCAAATCGTGCGTAGGATAATTCTTCTCATGAATCTTCAATTGCCTAGAAGCATAAGCAACCACTTTTCCATCTTGCATAAGTACACCACCTAAACCCATTTTAGAAGCATCACAATAAACAACAAACGATTCTTCAGGATTAGGTAGAATCAAGATCGGAGCTGTTGTCAACCTTTTCTTCAATTCCGCAAAACTTTCTTCACACTTGACATCCCACACAAACGCAGCTCCTTTACAAGTCAACTTTGTCAAAGGGAGCGCCAACTTAGAAAAACCTTCAATGAACCTTCTATAGTAACCAGCCAATCCTAAGAAACTTCTAATCTCAGTAACAGACTTAGGAGTTTCCCATCTCAACACATCATCAACTTTAGAAGGATCTACAGCAATGCCATCACCAGAAATGACATGCCCCAAAAAGCTCACTTCATTTAACCAGAACTCGCACTTTGACAACTTAGCATAAAGCTTTTTCTGTTTCAGAACTTCCAACACGATGCGCAAATGTTCTGCGTGCTCTTCTTCCGATTTAGAATAAACCAGAATATCATCAATGAAAACAACCATGAAACGATCCAAGTAAGGATGGAAAATACGATTCATGTACTCCATGAATACTCCCGGTGCATTAGTGACACCGAAAGGCATCACCAAATATTCGTAATGTCCATACCTCGTCCTGAAAGCAGTTTTCTGAACGTCTTCTTCTTTCACCCTTATTTGATGGTAACCCGATCTCAAATCAATCTTACTAAACATGCGAGCGCCAACCAATCGGTCCATTACATCATCAATCCTAGGAAGTGGATACCTATTCTTGATAGTCACTTTATTCAATTGACGATAATCAATACAAAGTCTCATGCTACCGTCTTTCTTATTCACCAATAACACAGGAGCTCCCCACGGTGACACACTAGGTCTAACAAACTTCTTCTCGAAGAAATCTTCTAATTGGCTCTTTAATTCTGCTAACTCAGATGCAGACATCCTGTATGGTGCCATAGAGACAGGTCTGGTACCAGGGACAAGATCCACAGAAAATTCAACTTCTCTTTCTGGAGGTGCACTAGGAATCTCATCAGGGAATACTTCGGGAAAATCGCACACCACCGAAAAGTTTGCTATCACAGCTTGACTCTCCATATAAAGAGTTGCCATCAACAAGAAAACCAACGCCTCATCCTTCATGAACTCATTCAACTGCTTCATCGACACCAACATAGATTGTTCTTCTTCTACTAAGGAAGAAAACCTCACAGTGTTGTCATAGCAATTGATATGGACATAATTAGCTTTTAACCAGTTCATACCTAAAACCAGGTCCAACCCGATAAGCGGTAAACAAACTAGATCCACCACAAAGTCTCTATCAAATATTGATAAATGGCAACTTGCACACACAAAAGAAGTAGTAACCGTTCCCTTATCCGGAACTTCTACCACCATATCTCTATCCAGAGACGACAAAGTGAGACCCAATCTCTTTACACAATCAACAACAATAAAATAGTGAGTAGCACAGGTATCAATAATAGTAATAAGAAGAAAGCTATTAATGAAACTAGTGCCTCAAACAAGACCATCCTCGTTTGCCGTCGGAGCACCCGACAAGGCAAACACCTTTCCTGCTCCTTGAGTCCTCTTAGGCTTCTTACATTAAGCACTAATGTGACCTCCCTCGCCAAAATTAAAACATACCACATCCTTATTTCTACAATCGCGAGTCATATGGCCCACTTCTCCATATAGGAAACATCTCACCTCATTCTCCTTAGCTCTAACATCACTTCGACAAACATTACTTTTGTGGCCAGGTTTCTCACACTTGTAACAAACAATACTAGCAGGAGCATCTCCCCCACTAGTTCTTTGCCCTTGAAATGCTTTATGTTTTCCTTTACCAGCTGGAGCATCATATGGTTTTCAACGGCTTTGCTGACCTTTGTTTCTCTTATCAGACATAATCTTATAATGAGCATTACTGTCCTCCTCAAAGATCCTACAACTATCAATCAAATCCGAAAAGACACAGATTTTCTGATAACCAACAACTTTCTTAATCTCAGGACGCAAACCATTTTCAAACTTGATGCATTTAGAGAACTCGCCATTCGGCCCATCATAATGCGGATAGAACTTGGCCAACATAGTGAACCTTGCAGCATAATCAGTGATAGACATGCTTCCTTGCTTTAATTCAAGGAACTCTATCTCCTTCTTTCCTCGAACATCTTCCAGGTAATACTTCCTCATGAATTCCCTTCGGAAAACTTCACATGTCACTTCCTCACCAACAATCTCAAGCCTCTGACGGGTTTCAACCCACCAGTCATCCGCTTCAGCACTTAGTTTATGAGTATCATAACAGATCCTTTGCACAGGAGTGTAATCCATCACACGGAATATTCTTTCAATCTCCTTCAGCCACGCCAAAGCACCTTCAGGATCATACTTTCCTTGGAAATTAGGAGGATTCTCTCTTTGGAAGATTGCCAAACGACGAGACCCAGCATTCTTGTCAACATTCGGCGGGTTTTGGAAAGCCTGAGCCATTGCCTGCATAGCAGCAACAAGAGCCTCATCATTCCTACCAGTGTTCCTTCCAGCCATAACAACTTCTTCTTAAAACAAAACAAGGATTAAAATCAACAAATAACAATACTTGATTGATAGACGACAACAAACTCAACAACTTGGCCGGACAGACCGACCTGCTCTGATACCACTAATGTAACACCCCAATTCTACCCCTCGTAATTAATAATAAAATCAGAGTTTCAAAATTTCATCCAAACATAAATTGAGGTATCACATATTCGTGTTTTTCATCACTTTGCATTATAATTCACATCACAAAAACAAAATTCGGATATACCGATTCATATCACAAATCATCATATAAACATATGATTATTCATAGCACAACGGATGTGTTCACAAAATGTACGTATCATCATGTTATCATCAATACATAAAGTCATAAGATAGTATACATAAACTATCCTATCAAAATAATAACGTCGCCCAAAACCCGAGTGTTACTACTATCAGAGCAGAGCGACTCAAAATAAAAAGACTCGAGCTAATCCTCATCCTCCTCGCAGATCACCTGCACGTTACCAATATAAAGGCAACGGCGAAAGTAAAGGGTGAGATACTCTAAAACATATAATTAAAGGCATGATAAAATATATAAATAGTTTTGGAATCATAAATGATATAGGTTAATAAGAATATATCAACAAATATCAAATCTCACATACTTTAAAATCATCATTTAGTGTATAAGATCAACACTTTAATTTAATCACATAATCACCATAATCATATCAAAACAAAACATAAACTCCATCGCCATAACTCATATCGTCACTTTACTGTCATGTTGTATTCATCGCTTACTCATCATGAGATTATCACATATATTCACTTTATGTTCAACACAAAAATCATCACAAACAAAGTATCATATAACATCGCAATTCATTATAAGTCATCAAATAAAACTCAACGCCAAAAGACTCAAAAATAAACATAACCGACTCCATGAGACACGACTATGTTAGACATGTGGTACCCGTCGCTTTGTCCATAATTAGGGATATTCGGCATAAAAGCCCATCGTCGCTTTGGCATAAAAGCCCTCATCGCTTGCATAAAAGCCCTCGTCGCAATGCAATGTATATGTGACTCGACAACACGACATCGCAAACACGACACAACAAAACTTCATCATCGCATATCAAAATTGGTATAAAACCCACTTCGCCATATTTATCCACATCAAGATAAACATATCATCGCATCACATATCATCAAGTATTCATTATAAATAAACCGTCGCAAACATCATATTTAATCACACCACATCATTATCAAATAATTCACTAAATTTCAAACACGGAAAAATAGTCAAACATCAATAATCATTGCAAAAATCATTCACAATAATCAGCATCAATTATAAACATTAACGTTGTAATCGGATTGTCCATACGCGACTTAAACCGACTAAAACGCAACCCATTTCAAATTAACCGTAAATTGACTTATTTCGGGTCACTCCATTAAAAACTCGTAATCTCGAAAAACTAACCTCACAACGACGTTCTACACGTCAAAATTAGCTAGCACGTCAATTTTCGTTAAATTCGGAGCAACTAGCTTTGTCGACGAAATTGCCGAAATCGGAAAATCGGACATAATCGAGTCCCAAATTAAATCAGCTAACTTATGTCATATTTGTATTTAATTAATATAAATATTTAATATATCAAATTAAGAAAAGAAAAGCAAAACATAAATTAATTTTCTAAACTTAATTTCAATTCGATTAATATACCGCTAATGCCGCTAGCCCTTAGTTTCTATACTGTTAGTTTTTGTTTATTCTAAATTATACAACTAATTTTTTTTGTTTGTAAGCTACTGTTATTACATTTATTTTTTTTTTCAAAACTTAATTCTAATGCTAGCTTAGTTTATTAACTATACTACTAATTCTTTTTTTTTCTTTTTTCTAACTATTCTGCTATTTCTTAATTTGGTACTCATATCTGACTGTTTGTTTTGAGATCCAATGTCCGCATTATCTGCTTTCAAATATTGTGAATTTGGAACAATGGTTTCATCAAGAGTGGACTCACGAAGTTCTCCCAACTCCAGGTCTGAATGCTCTCTTTGAAGTGAGGTACCTCGCCCATTAACAGCAGGGGATTTATTAAGACCAGTTCTGTAGTTATCCTTAGGTGAGGTTCCCAAATGTAGCTGTGTACCTTGTCGGCCTTCCTTTAACTTACCAACCATTTCCAATTTTTTCTTTTGGAAAACAGACAGTATATAAAGTTCTAACTTAATATAATTTCAATTTTATTTCTAATTTAATCCCATATTAACTAATCTTAATAACAATCTAACACAACAACAACACCTAAATCAACTCCTTAATTTATTCAAACAATCACCAAACAACTCATAAACTCTAAAAATCAATTTTATCCCAAACCAAAATATACCGAATCAAACCCTAACTATAAGTATTGGAAAATCAAACCCCTTACCTTAGATGTTTGAATGATTCTTGATGTTCCAACCAACCCAAAACTCAAGTTTTGTGTTCTTGCTCTTCTCTTCCTCCAAGACTCTCTCTAGTTCTCTCTAAGTGTGTTTTTGGTGTTATGTCATAAAACAAGGAAATGGTGGGTTTGGTTTGTTTAGTAGCAAGACACAAGCTAGACAAATACCAAAAAGCCCTTCTTAAAATATACTACTAATTAACACTGAATAATATTATTACCCCAAATAATTAAAATAACTCCGAAAAATTAAATATCGGTCCGAATAATATTTTACCGAATCGAACGGAATAAAAACCGGACCGAACAAAATAATTACCGGTCCCACAAAACAAATACCGGACCGAACAAAATAATTACTGGTCCCTCAAAACAAATACCGGACCGAATAAAATAATTATCGGTCCGAATAAAACGTCGTCGAATATATTAACAGATATAACGGTTAATTTAAATATTCTCGTCGCAAAAATAAACGTCAAACGATAATTCGAAAATATTAATATAATATAATATTAAATAAAACGGAGCGTTACATAAACAACCCCCACATCACCTGTCCAGACAACCAAACTTCACTCACCTCCCTTTGTATTCATCACTGTCATCCCTCACAACCATCAAGCTCAAACTCTGCTCGTAAATTCCTGCCATCGGATTTCCGCAAGCTTCCGCCAACACCAAATACATGCCTTCTCACATCCACCTGCAATGACACAAAAAGAAAAAACAAGAATTGAAATAATAGAAACTACAGAAAATTAGAAAGTATATATTTGTTAAACCTTCACCTTTGAACCTGCAATGACCACAACATAATACGACTGGTAGGTACTGGAACTCTGGAGCACTGTATGTATGGTAGTTTGTCATTCATTCTAATAGAAAAACAAAATTCCTGATCTGCGATTGATTCTGTTGAAGAACGAATATGAACAATTCTTAACATGATGTGAACATGAAGGAAAAGAATACTAACTCATATCTCAAACGTATTTTAGTGAATTGTACTTCTCAGGCAAAAGCATATGAGAGTTGTATTGCAGCTAAGGTTCTAGACATTGAGTGTGATGTGTGTTTAAAGGAGTTCCTGGTGTTAAAAGTTGTATGCAAAATACGTTCAAAAAGAAGGGTTAAGTGAACATCCATCTCCTTCCCTGTTCTGGACCACTAAACAAACACAATTATTTACTGACGGTTATACAAATTTCCAGCTATCAGTCTAAATAGGAAGGTCCTAAAACTTTTTGGGGAAAAGTTTGTTTCATATCCCTGGTACTTACCGTATAAACAAGAACCAACTACATGTCTGGAAAAGCAACAACCTCTTACTTCTTTCACACAACAACGGTAAATCTCCAAACCAACAACAGCTACGACCAAACTTCCGTTATCCAATCTTCCCTCCGTCGTTTAAACCCCAAACTTCAACCATTGTATAACCTACCTCGACGACAACGATGATCTGAGACGGAGACTTCGGCGGAACACTCAGACTCAATGCTTCTGGTGCGAGCGAGAACAGAGAGATGAGAGCGATGGGTTCGAAATTGTAGAGTGATGGAGAAAGGTGAGGATGAAGATGTTTGAAGGTGTGCGACAATGGATAAAGAATCAGTTATAGGGTGAGGAAGATAAATATTGAAGTTTAGAGAGAAGAGTGAGTTCAGAGAGTTTATTGTTGGTAATTCCTTGTAATGGTGAAGACTGGTGGAAAATGAAGAATGTAGAATGGATAGAGATTTTGATAGGGAAAAGGGAGTTTTGATTTTTGTTTTACAGTAACATAGAAAGGAGACTTATCATAAATAATAATTAAATCTGAATTTTCCTTCCCAATAACAAGACAACAATGGCGCCTCTTTGTTTAGGATTTTCAAACCTTTCCTTATTCTCTTCTAAACCGGGTCAGTCTCAATGGGCCCGTTGGCCCAATCACATTATCAATATTCACCTTTTGTTTTAATTAAAACATAGTAATAACAGATAAATAACATAGTTTGGTTGGCAAAGCATACCACTAATAACTTAAGGACCCGAGTTCAACCCCTACTGGGGCATTTTATTCCATTTTTTAGTTTTTTTAGTATTATCTCCCTCATATTCTATTAAATATATGATAACAAATATTAGTTTAAGTTTATTTTATATATAATTATTTCTTGCTATTATAAATCAGTCTTTTATTTAATTTTTGCTATTTATTTAATTATTCAAATACATGCTTTATAAATTGGTCTTTTATTTAATTTTTGCTATTTATTTAATTATTCAAATACATGCTAGTTAAATTAATCTTTTATTTAATTTTTGTTATTTAATTGTTTAAAAATACATGCTTATTTAATTGTTTAACTTTATTCTCGATCGTTTAATCTTTATATCTTTCGTCCGTCTCAATTCTAAGGGAAATATTGTGACTTTGTTGATTTCATGTCATCAAATGCATCTTATACGATTGTGCGAATCTCTTAATTCATTTTTGTTTTACTATTTTATTAATCTTAAGTAAATTTTTCTAAAAAACTCAATTTTAAAACTCACACCTTTTAATTTATACGATTGTGGACTTTTTCGATGTATATAATATTGAATTATTTTGCTTTTGCGATGGACTTTTCTTCACATGATGAAATTGTAATTTTTAAGCTTCTCAACAAATTGAATGATGTGTGTTTTACATGATTAAATTTTAACTTTTAAGCTTATCAATAAATTATATTTTTTAACTGTGTGTTTTACGTCTCTAATTTTACAATTTGTGCATTTAATTCTATTGAGCACATGAATCAACCACAAAGTTAGCATACCACTTTCTTCCTCAATATTGGAATTACTCACATGTAAGTTTTTTTTTGTTTCTTCATCAATTAGACTTTATTTGGAGTAACTAAAATCTAATATTATATACTGGTGAGTTCGGTGCCATGGTAAGGTTTTTCGTCTTTTGGGAGAATGAGGGTTATGATGTGGGTTTTGGTTTTTGCATAATAGATGTTAGGATTATTGTTGTATGAAATATGGTTTCTGCTGAGTGAATTAGGATAGATATGTAAAGTACCACTTGCAAAGTTATTATTGGTTGAATATTTTGTCAAATTTGTCTAATAACTGTAGGTGAAGATAGGGAGCACAAAATATTTTGTCGCATCATTATAAATACTTCGCGGTAAAGATGCTGATATATCTCAAAGATAAAGTAAGGGGACACCTTTTTGTCATACTGGAACGCGTCAAAAAGGGTAACATGCCATAGAAGATTTGTAATCTAATGGATGGTAGTCTCTTCATTATAGGAGATAGTTCGTTGTTGAGGTTTTACTCTGATGGGTAGTAGTCTCTTCATTATGGGAGATAGTTTGTTGTTGAGGTTTTATTCTGATGGATGGTAGTCTCTTCATTATGGTAGATAGTTTATTGTTGAGGTTTTACTCCGATGGATGGTAGTCTCTTTGTTAAATGAGATAGTTCGTTGTTGAGGTTTTACTCCGATGGATGGTAGTCTCTTTGTTTAGGGAGATAGTTTGTTGTTGAGGTTTTACTCTGATGGATGGTAGTCTCTTCATTAAGGGAGATAGTTCGTTGTGGAGGTTTTACTCTGATGGATGGTAGTCTCTTCATTATGGGAGATAGTTCGTTGTTGAGATATTTTACTCTGATGGATGGTAGTCTCGTCATTATGGGAGATACTTCATTATTGAGATTCATTTTTATCTAAAAGAGTTGACATGTTTCCAGTTTTAAGTACTGATGTCAATCATTTGTTACCGACCCTAATATTGGTATTTACCGGTATTATCTTACCGCGTTTATTTGCATCCTTTAAGTCGTTAATTTTTTATCCCCTGTGAGAGGATGTTACTCTCTTTTTGTTATCCCCTCTAGGAGTGTGTAGTTAACAATTATCTGTCAATCGTTGTCATCCATTGCTTTTTCCTCATTTATTGAGAAAGCGATACCCTATCACATATTTGGCATTTACCCCAGTAGAGTCGAGTCTTCTCTCCTCCAGTGATTTATTTTCATGGTTGGACTCTCTTTTTGATCTATTATTTTATCTTTTATTTACCCAGTGGTGTTATGTGACACCTTTGGAGTTGTATGTTTTCATTCATGATCATTAGAATTTCATGGCATCTAAGGGCCAAAAATAGGGTTTATTTTGTATTTAAGTATATTCAATCGCGTCGAAACTAAGATTTTAACCTTCTTATATACGGATAGAAGGCACTTAAATAAGGGTAGCTATTATATCCCAATTTCCCCCCCCCTAAAAATTCTCATCATCTCACGTTACAATGCATCAAGACACACACATTAGGGTTGCTTCTCTCTTTATCCTATCTTTAAGTTTTCTCTTGAGGGATTACCAAGCACCTTGAAATGTGTATCTTTTACATATGTTCTATTAACTAACATCAATATGTTTATATATGTTTCTTTGAATGTTCTTATTATAGGTGATCACAATTGCATGCATCTCACCATCTAATCTAGGATTTTAGGGGTGATTCTCAATCAAATGGTTCTCTAATGGATTAAAAGAGCTTGATCTTAAAGTTCATTTCTATGGCATCAAAGGTTTGTGGTTTAAGGAGCCTCTCACTTTATTTAGGTCATGATTTCCTCAAAGCTGGTGGTGGAATTCATCAAGAAGATTCATAGGTTCATGTGTTTATTTCCATGTCTTTTTTAACAAGCTTCACTGAGACTTAAGCTCCATATTTAAGTGTGCTTCAAGACAATATCATTTTAAGGCCTCTTATGATTCATCATTCTCTATTTTGCCAAGAAAGTTCAAAGAGATTCAAGGCTGGCTCAACAAGTTTGACCTAATTGAGCAAATACTAGATTCAGTGATCACAAGTGCATAACTCTCTTAATTTTAAACATTTTGAGTTGGTTGTTTTTGATATGGATTCTTATCATCATAAACAACAACCTCTCTTCATATGACAAGATCCAATTATGTAAGAAAAATCATCAAAAGTTGAAAGGGGTTTCAAGTCACTTTGACACTCTCTGAGCTAGGGTTTATTGACTTCTAAGGACCATATCTTGCTCAATATTTGAGATTTTTATTGGTTCCAAAACCATGATTCTCTTTAAATGGTCCTTAACAATCTCTATTCAGAAGTCTAAGGCTGATTTTGAATGGAAGATCACTAAACGTTGAGAAAGATTACAAGTCTCCTTGAAAGGCCTTTGAATTTTAGGGTTTGACTTCAAATAATCATAACTTGGTCAATGTTTATCTCCTTGAGCCATTATTTTTCCACAATAATCTTTGGGATGTCTACTATAACTTTGTTTTTATGTACAATACTTGAGAATTCTCGGAAAGTGGTTTAAGAATTAAAAATATTATAGGTCTTTTGTGAATTCCCCCAAATTTGTTCATCATCTTCCAAATACCATAACTCTTTCAATTTTAATGAGTTTTGAGTGTCGTCAATTCTACACTTCAATTCAAGCTGTCTAATTCATGTTATCTTAAGAAATCAAGATCAAATTTTGAGTAGAAAGTCACTTAATTTTGAAGAACATTATAGGTCATTTTGAAGTTTAACACTTAGAATTTTTCTAAGTACAAAATATCCGTGTGTTTTTCACAAATTCAATTGGACATAACTTTTTGCTCAAGCATCCAAATAATGTCTTTCTTTAAACATTGTAAATATTGTAACCCTGTCTTTCAAATTCTTCAAGAACCATCCCATAAAGGTCCCTGAGTAGTGAGCTATGTATTGTTGAAGTTGGCTCCATGGAATCTGTTTTTGCTTCAAGTAAATTTTTTTTACCACAAGTAAACTTGGATTACATGTTAAATTACTCAAGATTTATTTGCTAAACATGTTTAACTAATTGCCCATATGTGTTTTGACAAGAATTGCACTTGACATGAGGTCATTTCGAGGCATTTCAAGTCACACGTTTGGCATGATCACAACTAGCTTGGTTTGCACGATTTGCCCATAATTCCTCTCGTTTCTCATCATCATTCACTTCCCTATAAATAGAGGATGATATCCCACTTATTTGACAAGCTTTAGAGAGCCAAAGAACCCTTGTTGAACTTCATCCATACCTCTCAATTCTGCAACTTTGAATTCAACTTTAAAGCGCTTCCAGCTCTTATTTCTTGATTAATTCTTCATCCTTTAACTTCACTGAAGCTAACAGAAGAAGAAACAAGCTTTGAGGTGCCTTGAATCGTGCTAGCTAAGTCCAGTTTCAGAGCAAATTCATCTGACTTCATTCAGGTAGTATAAGACACCAAATCTTCTAACTCAAATTACTGGAATGATCTATGTTGTTCATTGATGATTGGTGATGGTTTAATTTTGATCAATTGAGGCATTTGATACATCTATTTTCAATTTAAAAGAATTTCAAAACTCTTTGGTTTTTCTCAAATCGACTGAGTTGTGGTTTAAAGAAATTTTTCGCACAACGCGCCAGGTCCTTTGGATTTGTTTACTAACGCGCTTTGACTATGATCAGATGGTCGACATTATTTTGACATTATTTTTATTTTCTGATTTTTGATTTAATTGTTTTAAACTTCAAAAATTTATAAAAAATCATTTTAACTTCTAAAAATATGAAAAAATTCTCAAAAATACTTTTGATTTTTCTCTTTCTGATTCTTATTTTTCACAATTTTATTTTTTGATTTAATGTTTTTTTTATGATTTTTCACTTTATTTTACTTATTTTAATTGCTTAAAAATACTTTTCTTAATTTTTAAATTCTGAAAAAATTATGGAAGGATCCAATGACCTCTTGACAAATATTGATGACTTCATTTTATTTTTATTTCTGATTTTACTATTTTTCAAAAATTTTGGTTTATTTTTCTAATTTCTTTAAATTTTAAAAACAGTTTTTGACTTTAAAAAATTCTGAAATTTTTTGTCAACACTTATGGACTCATATTTGTCCTCTGAATATTTTTTAGGATTTTTATTTAGTGGTTTTATACTTTGTGTATTTTACCAATTATTTCTCTTTTATTAATCATTTTAAATTTTGTTTTATTAAGTATTATTTTGTTATTTTTGTTTGGTCCTAATTGGGTGTTATTTTAGGACAAGTTCCTCAACCTCATTGGATCTTGGATGTTGATAGGTTTAAAAACCAAATCCACCAAAATTGATGAATGATGTTGATGATATTTGAAACCCTAATTTCATCGGATACATCTCCTCCCTTTTCATCTTATCCCTTTCTTACTTGTGCTACATGTTATTGGATAATGATCTATATATCATTTCTCTAACACGTGGTACATAAATTGCTATTGATCGGCCTCAAAATAGGTGTGACTTCTACATAAGTCCACTTACGATTACTTAACATAGCGCTAAACTTGTCCCGATTCAAAAAAAGTGATCTTTCGTTGCCCAAACCTATGTTTGCAAGCCCAAGCATGTTTATTTTGAAACCTTTGATCCAATAACCTTGAGGTTCGTTGTTAGGAGACTTTGATCTTATCAATCCTCTAATGAACTTTCATGAATTTTGGTCTAAGTGAATCATTTGAACATCGTTGATCATATATGTTTTCCTTGAATACTTGAAATGAATGATATACTTGACAAAAAGCAAATGAGACTTATTGTTGAGAAGCTTTGATTTTATCAATCTTCTAATGAATTTTCAAATGCAAGTTTCAAGATGGTCATTAAACTAACTTCTAACTTCTAATTCACTAACAATTGACTTTACTTTGTGTTTTTACTTTATGTCCTTTTATTTTATGCCTTTACTTTTATGCACCATTTACTTTAGCATTTACATTTCATGCTATTTTCATCTTTGCTCACTTGAGCATTTATCTTTATGTCATTTTATCTTTGCTCATTTGAGTTTTTCTTTTCCTTTAAAGACACTTAATAACCAACTTGAATATTAGAAAACTTTAAGGTTACTTGGACTATTTGGTTACTATATATCCTTGGCATAATGGAGTTATGGACCTCTTGGACTTAGGATTAGAAGCCTTAATTATCCTTGGGACCTTGTGACTCTGTTATTATTTCGTCTTAAGTTCTTGGGGCTTACTCCAAGACATTGGGTTGATTTTCTTTGTGTGCGTGTTATTCTGATTATATGCTTTATCTGTGATTGAGAATTCATCTGTATACAGTTGTTACTCTGCCCAATTTTTGTGAAGACTTAATTCATCTGAAGCTTGGTATTCTTAAGAGGTTTAGTATTTTTTCTTGCTTGGTTAAATCATTCTTTTCCTTAAATTTTACCTTGTGCTTTAGGATACTCCTCACATCTTCTTTAATTTCAAAAATATTCTCCATCCTTTTCAAAACTCTTCTTATTTTTCTAACTTGAACCTCTTTCATAATAAACTTGGACATAGGTCCATGTATTTTCAAAATATTTTCTGAATCAAATTTTAATCAATATTAATCATGCTTTGACATTTTTGTGAGAAGACTAAAAGTCAATCAAACTCATTCAAACAATTTTTTCACTTTGGAGTTTTACTTAAAAAAAATCTCAAAAATATTAGACTCTTGTCGATTCTTGTAATGACGCGAGCTACTATACTTCTATGATATATAGTGAAGTGAGATATTTTCCACTTGGGTGTTGAGTGAGGCTTTGTTGATTTTAAAATCCAAGCTATATCCTCCACTTTGAGATGATGCAAATTCTCCTTTCTCATAATCGTGGGTAGTAAGTATGTTCTTTCCACTCGAATATGACGATGATGTCTCGTCTCTTAAAATTAACCAACACACATGTGTTTTTAAAAGTTTTGAGGTGAATTATGAGTACTCCGATCTCCTATTGCACGGAAAGTGGTACGTAGGCATTAAAGGTTCGCAACCGCGGCGGGTGCAAAATTGTAAAAAAATACTTCTTTTCTCATCTCCATTATCTATTTTTGTATACACCATTTATAGCCAAAATACACAAATTTTTGAAGAGGTTCCTGCAAAGTATCATAGATGTTTAGGGTGTTAATACCTTCTCTTTGCATAACCAACCCCCGTACCTAGATTCTCTCTCCTTTTTTTGTTTATTCGCTCTTTTTCCATTTCCTTTGAAAATAATAAGAGGCGATGGTGATTTTCATTTAATTTGTGTGAGTCAAGTCACTCTAATGACTTAGTCTCAATATTTCTACCACTACAATTCCATATAAGACAAAATATATTTAACTTGAAATGAAATTCTACTGTCAAATAAAACTCAAATTTAAAATGGAATGCAATTAAATTGAATTTGAATGTGGATAGAATTTTGAGTGAATTTAAATTTGAATAGAATTTTGAGTGAATTTGATATAGATGTCTCATACATAGGGGTGATTGTTTATATTCTAAATTTTTATAAAATAAAACTTTTTGTTAATTATAAATCTCCTAATCAGTTAATTTTTTTATGAGGTAATTTAAGAGGGAAAAAATATAAATGTTTAACTTGTTGACATGTTCAAGCTATTAGCAATACTTTTCAATTTATTTTTTCATTTGCATGAGAATATTTTGTCAATCTAATGGTTTACTTTAGGCATTTTGTTAGACTAAATGATAATTTGAATACCACTACAATTGTTTAAAAGGTATAATTAAAAAAAATTCTCCACAAATTTCGATACCTCTACAAATGCACAGTTAAGTGAAATCATATTAATTTCACAATCATAACTTGATTATAAGACTCATCCGTGTTTAATAAATAAAACATAATTTTTCTTTAGTATAAACCTAATCTCCTTTGTGCAATTGGAGAGATGAATCTTTCAAATATATTAGAATTACAATAAATAATACTTTTGTTTTATTATATTTAATGATTATTATATTTAAAAATTATTTTAAGAAATAAATTATAAAATAAAGAATTTGTATCTTGTGTCACGCACAAATATACACACTAATAAATAAATAAAAATAGATAAAAAATAAATTTTTACTCTTTCGTATTTTCAAAAATATGAGTTCAGAAAAATTAATTCTCTATAAAAAAAGTAAAAATGTGGGATCTTTTTGTCTTCCCCAAATTGAAATACTATTTATCTAAAATTCTAGCGCCGCTTAAGATAAAATCATCCACCACAAATCAAGCTTTTCACACTCAAAATTTCTCTTATTCTCTCTTGCGTTTGTAAATATAACCGCCTTTTTTTTTCTCTTTATTCTTCCAATCAAGAAAGCTACATGGTCCAAAATTTCTTCTTCTCCCTCACATCACATGGTCGCAATTAAGGTTATCAAACTCGCGAGACTACTCAGACTCGTAAAGAGTCTGTAGACTCGACTTGCAGACTCGATTCGCAAACTCATACAAGTCTATTAAAAATAAAAAATTACATCCAAAAATTTATTAGTGACACATATACTTATAAACTTAGAAATACCTCATATATATATATATATATATATATATATATATATATATATATATATATATATATATATATATATATATATATATATATATATATATATATATATATATATATATATATATATATATATATATATATATATATATATATATATATATATATATATATATATATATATATATATATATATATATATATATATATATATATATATATATATATATATATATATATATATATATATATATATAGAACACTAATTAACATTAAAATTTAAATTTCATATTTCATATTAAATTTATGAACAAATAACTCGATAATAAAACAATCAAAAAATAGAAAAATATGTAATTAAAGACTTAAAGTATTAATTCCTTCTTAAATGGATATTCATTAAACAAAAAAAAAAGATAAAATAAATATGATAATGACTTCACATCTTTACGACACTTGATAGCAAGACAAACAAAAATTTATTTTGCTTTAAATCATAAATTTTCTAAACCATTTCGTCATATGCAGATTAATACATTAAGATTGATAGTTTATGGATCTGATTGAAATGAAATGATACGTTATCTTTACACAAGAGAACATAACACAAAAGAACATATAAGAGAAGCATCTAAGTGAAACACATAAGAGAATAATTACACAACAAAGGAGTAATTTACAACAACAAATGCGAACACAACATAGACGAATAAACGCAGTCACGCCATCGATAAAGAGAGGAATAAACTTTATAATAAGAAGATACTAGGAGGGAGGTGTTTGTAATTCTCATACAAGCAACAAAATAAGGTTTATTTCTTTTAAAAAATAATAATTTCTTTTGGAAATTTGTTTTTTTTTCTTCAAAAAATAAGAAAAATTCAGAAAAACGTATAAACTCGTAATTCGTAAGTGTTGTTAGTGTAATTCGTAAGTGTTGTTAGTGTTATTTGGATTTTAAAAGTTATTGGAAATGTTTTGTTACTGTTAATTTATGTGTTTTTGGCTTTAAAAAACTTATTGAAATCATATTTTATGATTGAATTTATTTTTCAGTCAATCTAATTGTTTTTCTAAATATATCACCAATGAATTGAATTTTTCTGACTATATTCGAGCCATTGGGAACCTTATGATTATAATAATTTAGAGTAAGTATGGTTTTTTATTTTGCTTAATTTAATTTATTTGTTCAGAATTTGATTATAGGATTAGAAATATTAACTTGTTTATTCATTTTTAAATGATAATTGTATTATATGATGTACAAGATGTCTAGAATCTCTATTGAAGTTCTCATTCTATGAAAGGTCTTTAATGGAAGCTCTAGCACAAATTCATGTCTAGAATCTCTATTGAAGTTCTCATTCTATGAAAGGTCTTTAATGGAAGCTCTAGCACAAATTCATATTCTTGCATGCTTCTTAAAATCCCTATATGTTATAAGTACCTGCTGTAAATCCTCTTTATTTTGAAACAAGACACTAACCCATATGTATACATCCGTTCATATTAACTCACTAGCCTATTTTTTATAAATGCTCTTTTGTATGGAAGTTTTTACTATTAAAGTTGTTATGAATGTCTAATTAATAAATAAATAAATAAATAAATAAATGAAAATTAATGATGGGGAGAACATAAATATTGATTTGAAAGATTTTGTTTATCTAGATTAAACTTTCATCTTAATATGTTATTTTGTAAAGATTAAATTTATGTTCATTTTGTAATGATAATTATTATTTTTAATTATTTTATAATGTGTTTGTTATATTTCTTAGAGTATTTACTTAATAATTGTGTTAATATGTTTCTGTTATATTTTCTAGAGTATTTATTTAATAATTGTGGTATTTTGTTAAATATCTTAAATTATTTATTTATTTAATTTAGAATATTTTAATTGTTTCAAATATTTTCTTTAAAAAAATTTATATATTACTGAATTTGTGACTACAACAAAATAAAATTAACTATTTCAGTCACAGTTACTCCAGGCATATGAAAAAATAATAAAAATTTATTTTAAATCTCATTAAAGGATAGACCAATCACATCATCCGTCACAAAAGTCGGTCACAGTTTAGGACACTAAAGCCGTCACAAATTTGGTCATTAAAAACCGGTCGTTGATTTCGTCATAAAAAGTTAGCGACTAATATTTTCCCAACTGAAAAAATAATAATTACTTTATTGGTCACTCTATTTTATAATGATCGATTTTTAAGTTTTTTCGATCTCCAATTCGGCCATTAAACACAAAGTTCTTAGAGAGAGAGAAGATTGGCAGAAAAAAAGCAATTTGTGTTAGGATATGGGATAAACATATTGTATAGGGCTTATTGTAATAAATTAGCAGCGGGTAGAGTAGAATAACAATATTATCCAATGTCAAAATATGAAACGTTGAAAGCAAATGGATGAAGCTTGTATGAGAAAGCTAGCATATGAAACATTTTGCAACATGCAGACGAGACGTGACTCACTGTGCAAGTAGTAAGGATAGTTTTGTCTGATCTAGAGCATAAGATCTTCTTATACTATAGATTTCTTTAAATCTCACAAAACGGTATCGACAAATGTCGATATTTATATCATTATCATTGTTTTTATGATAAAAAATAAATTGTAGTTAATTTACATTGCGACGATCCTAATCAAGACCGCGACACCGCTACAGAAAAAAAAAAGTCTTTACGTGACCATGATACGACTGCAACCATTTCTTTAAACTATGAGATTGGATCAATGGTCTACATCTCTCTCCCAATTTTTTTATTGTAAGAAGCTAACATATGTGAATCATTATTATGTCAATTATTAGGTGCATTAAAGGTCCATATTTCTCAGCCAATTTTTTGAAATAGAGTTGTAGTGATCTAGTGATAATCTTATGTATATCAATTTTTTAACAACAGATTTTTCACTACTCATTATTTTAACTATTTTTCAAGAAAAGTGAAACCTTGAAGTCTATTTCAATGAACTTAGCAGCATATAACTCTACTCGATTTTTCTCTTATAAGCTTTGCCATGTCTCTCACTTATATATATGGACCTAAATCTAAGCCAACAACATATGTTCCTACTTACGACCTAAGATTGATTATAACTCATGGTTAAGTAATTAGTTATACGATGGAACCAAAAATGTTTAAAATAATGGATTTATGTGATTTTATTGTTTTGTGTCGTGGCGCGAAAAATACTCGAGTGCATCGCATATTCAAAATACAATATAGTTAATAGTAAAATTTATTTATTCCTAAAAGGAAAGGAAAATATCGAGAAAATCCACTTTCAAAAAACCAAAAAAAAATTCATTTCTTTCTTCTTTTTTTTCTTGCATAATAATTAGTCGCAAGTAAATATCACGCTAACATCCAATCACAAAACCAATTAAATGGGTATCATTGAGTACACCAGATGTGAGGGGGGTTAATACATACCTCTTGCATAACCAACTCACGAACTCTTATTTGGTTGTGATAACCATCTTATCTAGTTTGTGTTAGAAATCTATCAAAACCTATAAAGAATTTTCATCAATCTTGATGAACAAGATTATTATCAATACACAATAACAATGAAAAATTGAGAAAGAAAGAAAATTAGGATTTGATAAATTTGGGAAGAAGATGGTGATTTCTGCAGAGTAACTCTATACCCATAAACTGTCGAAAATCTTATCCACTTGTAACTGCAAATTCTACGAATACAAGTTATGCGTGTATTATAAAATAGGGTTATTCCATATATTTATAATGAGCTTGCTTGCTCTATAAGCCAAAATCCACAAATACAAAAAACTCAAAATAACTATTTAGACCTAAATCAAACTCCTATAAAAAGCAATCTGTTTCGACACATACAACTCAACACACAATTTAACACAATTTAACACACTTCAACATAGACTAAGTTGACACATTTTTATTCTGTTGAGTAACATAATGCTTCGACACAAGAAATTATAATCTCAACAGTTTGTTGGTTTGTATTAATATATAGTTATTTCATTTTAATATTTTATTGTGTTACATATTAAATTTACATATTAAATATGTTCATATCTTATCTATCTATTTTAGGATTTTGTGTTTGAAAAGACATGGCAAAAATATAGAAAATTACCTTAAAGTCTAAACAAATATCAAATACACTCAATAACTACATACCACTCAATTTCATCTTACTCAATCAACCCAAAACAAAATGCATCATAAAATGTATAAACACTATCAGTTGACAGCTCCACTTTTGAAAGAGTCAAAACTGTCACCAATTTTGAATTAACTTCAAGGATATGAATTTCTTGAAAAACCAGTAAAATTTGTTTATTTTCCAATATGTTGCCAAGTTTATAATTAATATAATTTTGAATGTAAAATCTGTGCCATTAGATTTTGATCATGAGGTCTATATCACTTTAACTATGTGAATGTGTCATTTCCTGACCGCACGGAATCATGGTATGAGGATAACCCCACTCACTCCCATCACAAGCACCGCATTACAATAATATATGCACTTTCAATATAAGCCATAATAAGAGGAAGTCTTGCATGGCCACTATAGGGTAAATTACTATGAGCATTGATACAAAGTTGAGGATTTATGCATCTTTGTGAAAGAGACACCACTTATCCACCTAAAATATTAAGGTGATAGGTGAGTGGATTCTCCTACTTATATATGCTCAAGTCTCCATATTCCTATCCAATGTGAGACTATTTCCCCCACTTACTCACTCTTATATTATTATTCTAACACTCCCTCTCAAGTGTGAGTCTACAATGCTCCCCCTCAAGACACTTGTATTGTTGTTGACACCTTGCAGTGAGACACTTCTTCTTGGGCATTTCAATATTAAGCCGGTCATTTTCTCAAACCAAAGGCTCTGATACCAATTTGTTAGTGCGTGAGGCACTTTTAGTGATGGAAGAAAGAGGGAAAATAAAATAAATAAGAATTGTATTATTAACTTGAATTATTACAAATAATGATACAGACTAGTCGATTTATATACAACTAACTGGTATATTAAGTAGGCTAACAAACCTTAATTGAGCTTGAGCTTGGGCTTGAATTACACAACTTAGATTATATCTAATATTATATTTAATATTTCAACATACCCCCATAATCTAAGTTGTCGAACATACGTTAGTCATAGTCAATCTGAACTATTTCTAATTTCTTTCTAAAATTTAGAAATTTGTCGATCTTCACTCCTTTGGTGAAAATTTCGGTCAACTGTGCTTCACTTGAACAATGCCTAACTGCAAGCTTACCTCCATTTACCTTTTCCATCAATAAGTGAAATCTAGCATCAATATGCTTACTTCTTCCAAGTAAAAAAGGATTCTTCACCAGATTTATGGTAGATTTATTGTCGGTTTTCAACACAAGAGGTTTCTTTACTTCAATCTACTTTTCTTCAAGTACCGAATCCGATCCAAATTGCTTGACATGCAGCATAAGATCCTGCTATATATTCATCTTCACACGATAATAATTCCACCACATGTTGCTTTTTAGAGCACCATGAGATTGGGGCACCAAAGACTTGAAATAAATATCTAGTTGTACTTCTTCGATCTTCCTTATCTCCACACCAATTAACATTTGAAAAATAATTAACTGTTTCTTCTTTGCCTTCAGAGTCTCATGGAAATAGAATTTCATAGTCTATTGATCCATTTACGTATCTCAAAATTCTTCTTGCAGCCTTCATGTGAGACACTCTTGGTTCACTCATGTATCTTCTCACTAATCCAATTGTGAAATCTATATCAGGTCTATTATTGCACACATACCTCAAAGATCCCACAATTTGCTTGAACAAAGTTATATCGACTTTTTCTTCATCTTCATTCTTCTCCAACTTCACATTTGGTTCGACAGGTGAGGATGCAGGATTCAAATCATCCATTGTGAATCTCCTGAGTATCTCTTTGACATACTTCCTTTGATGTAGCACCATACCTTGCTTCAACATTTGGAAATCCATACCTAGGAAATAAGAAAATTTTCCCAGATCCGACATTTCAAATTCCCTCTTCATCAACTCTTTGAACTCGACAAGTTCTTCAAGCTATTTCTAGTTACCAGCAAGTAATTGATATATAGGAAGATGATTGTTATATCCTGTGCTACAAACTGAACATAGACACCATACTCAGACTTACATTTTACAAATTCCAATTCGACTAAGTATGAGTCGATCTTCTTGTTCCACTACTAAAAATATGACATTTGAGAAAAGGACCTTATATCAGGTATAAAAATAAATTATGTAAAAAATATTTGTCAAAATATTTTACATTTTTTATTTCCCCTGATATAAAAAATATGTGATTTAGAGGAGAATATAACAAGTGGCATTTTGGTAAATAAAATGAAAATTTTTATAAGGGATTTTACATTGGGCCTTTACTATCCACCAATGTAAAAAGTCTAATAATAAAATAATACAAACACGGTGACAGTTTTGTAAATAAGGTGCATTTTTCTATTAAAAAAAATTGGCCCTTACATCGGGTAATATAGCCAATTGATATAAAAGACCATTTTTATTATATAAAAAAATTAGCCCTTACATCGGGCCATCAAGCCAGCCGATGTAAAAGACCATTTTTATTTTTAAAAAATGGCCCTTACATCGTGTCATCATGCCAACTGATGTAAAAGATGGGCCCTTACATCGGGCCATGAAATTAACCGATATAAAAACCTTTATCAACTACACTAAACCCTATTATTACTATTCATATCTTTCATTCAGAAAACCTTGATCTTTATCGCTGCGCTGCACCGCAACAAAACCCTCCATCTGAACCCGTCCTCCGCCTCCGTATCCCTCGTCTCCCTCCGCCCTCCACCTCCGGATGTCGCACACCATCCTCCGCCCTCCGCCTCTGGAAGTCGCACACCTTCCTTCCCCCTCCGCCTCCAGACACGAAAGCCACACTGTTAACCGCGTAATTCCAGCCATCCACCTCTGTCTCCGTTTGTCTCCCACCGTACGACCACCATATGACGTGAAACCCACACTGTCCTTCACGCGATTCCAGCCCTCCACCTCCATCCGTTTGTCTCCCACCGTATGCGTCCGTCTCCAACGTCCCCGTGTTCTTCCGTGTCTCTTTGTCTCCCTCTGCCTCCGACGTCGTCCCTCTGTTTCCGACAGGTTAGATTTAATATTATTGTTACTGATATCCAAATTTATATTACATTTTATCTAAAGGAATTGATTTAAATTAGAACAAATTAAAATGTGTTGTTAATCTTGCATGCTAACCACCAACAAAGTTTTAATCCTGCGACATCACATTATGTTACACTTTTATGTTTAAAAGAATCCCTTATCGATTCTTATGGATTTTTGTAGTAGTGTTACTCTCTCGCCGGACTTCCTATAAATGTATATTTCTAACAAAACTAGAAACATTCAAGGACAGTTAAGTAGGACGTTTTCTATTTCTATATTATTTGTGACGGAGTTTCCTATATTATTTGTGACGGATGTTAAAAAACATTAATTAATAAAAATGTATATTAGAAATAAAAATTTCTAATGATTTAACTATGTATTCATTAATTTCGGAACATAGGTATGGATCGTAGTTGGATGAGAGCTAATCGATTAAGTGCTGAGTACGAACATGGAGTGAAGGAATTTCTACGGTTTGCTGAAAGTAATGCTGAAAAAAGTCTTCATGCGCTTTTTCTCTGTCTATGTGTTGGTTGTGCAAATGAAGAACCAAAACTTAGTAAGAAAGAAATCATGGATCATCTAATCTATGTAGGGATCTATCAAAGTTATACATAATGGATATGGCACGGTGAAGTGGTAGCAAATTCAAACGTGTCCCAAAGAGATGATGTTAGTGTCGATATGGATGATCATTTGGAAGACATGATGCATGATATTGGACAAGATTCGTTTAAGAGGGCACATGTGTATGATACTTTATGCAGTGACAAGGATAAATCTTTCTACCCGGGATGCACAAATTTTACATGTTTGTCAGCCGTGTTAAAATTGTTTAATCTGAAGGCGAATAATGGGTGGGCTGACAAAAGTTTTACCGAATTGCTTGAATTATTGGCAGAAATGCTTCCAGAATGTAATGTAATGTCAATTCGTTATTACGAGGCGAAGAAAATATTATGTCCGATGGGTTTGGAGTAGGAAAATATACATGTATGCCCTAATGACTGCATATTATACCGAAAAGAGTATGTAAACTAGAATCATTGTCTGAAGTGCAAGGTGTCACGCTACAAAAAGAAAGATGGTTATTCTAGTGAAGATGAGGTGGTCAAAAAGGGTCCTCCTACGAAAGTGGTATGGTACCTACCAGTAATTTCAAGATTTAAGAGATTATTCGTTAATGTAAACAACACAAAAAATCTTAGATGGCATGCAGAAGAAAGAAATTGTGATGGACAAATTCTCCATGTAGTTGATTCTTTGCAATGGAAGAAAATAGATACTTTGTTTCAAAGCTTTGGCAAAGAGTCGGGAAACCTTAGACTTGGACTTGCTACAGATGGAATGAATCCACTTGGTAATCTAAGTACTAATCATTCTTATTGGCTTGTTCTCTTGATGATTTACAACCTATCTCCTAGGTTGTGCATGAAGCGTAAATATATTATGATATCGATGATGATTTCGGGCCCAAAACAACCAAGAAATGACATAGACGTGTTTCTAAGTCCATTGATTGATGATTTAAGAGTGTTGTGGGAGGAAGGGGTGGATGTTTTTTATGTGTATTCTGGTGAACAGTTTAATATGTGTGCCATGTTGTTTTGCACCATCAACGATTTTCCGGCATATGGCAAGTTGTATGGGTATAAAGTTAAAGGGCATAAAGCGTGTCCTATATATGAATAAGACACATGTTACCATCAACTTGTAAAAGGAAAGAAGACTGTTTATCTCGGGCACCAAAAATTTTTACATCGTTATCATCCATATCGTAGATTGCGGAAAGCTTTCAATGGGGAACAAGAGCATGGTGTTGCTCCAAAGCCCTTAACTGGAGAGGAAGTTTATCAACTACAACAGGGAATTAATATTGTCTTTGGGAAGTATCAAAAGCGATCTACTATGAAGAATACATGGAAAAAGAGGTCGGTTTTCTTCTATCTTCCATATTGGTCTAATCTTGATGTAAGACATTGTATTGATGTGATGCATGTGGAGAAAAATGTATGTGATAGTGTAATTGGAACACTTCTCAATATTCAAGGCAAGACAAAAGATGGTATTAATGCTCGTCTGGATTTGGGTTTGATGGGCATACGAGAAGAGTTAACTCCATAATATATAGGTAACAAGACATATTTGCCTCCTGCCTACTACACTTTGTCCAAAAAAGAGAAAACAAGTTTTTGTGAGTGTTTACAAAGTATCAGACTGCCGCATGGTTACTCATCAAATGTCAAGAGTCTTGTATCAGTTAAAGATCTCAAATTAGTTGGCTTAAAATCTCACGACTGTCATGTCTTAATGCAACAACTACTACCAGTGGCTATTCGTGGGATTTTGCCTTACAATGTTTGGAAGACTATAACTAGGTTGTGCTTATGTTTCAATGCAATCTGTTGTAAAGCCATTGATCCATTAAAGTTAGATGATTTGGAAAATGAGGCTGCAGTTATCTTGTGCCAACTAGAAATGTATTTCTCTCCTTGATTTTTTGACATTATGGTTCACTTGATTATTCATCTAGTTAGGGAGATTAGATTATATGGTCCAATTTTTTTATGGTGGATGTATCCAATAGAGCGATACATGAAGATCCTAAAAGGGTACACAAAAAATCCACACCGTCCGGAAGCATCAATTATTGAGAGGTACATTGCAGAAGAAGCAATTGAGTTTTGTTCTAACTATTTGTCAGGAGTGGATGTTGTAGGGGTTCCCAAGTCTCGTCATGATGGAAGATGTGAGGATGTGGATACACAAGGTTTAAAGGTCAAGATCCTAAGTATTGATGTGGTTGTTCAAGCGCATTTGTATATATTGAATAACACGGATGAAGTTCAACCTTACTTATCTGCTAACAAAAGCACCATAAATAAAAATTATCCCAAGATGAATGAAAGAGGATTGTTAAAAGAGCATAATAAGAGTTTCTCAAAGTGGTTTAAAGAAAAAATTGCTAATGATGATAATTCTTCTGATACAATTAAGTGGTTGTCCTATGAGCCTAAATGTAACATAATAACTTGGAGTGGATATGATATTAATAAAACTTTCTTTTATACAAAGTCAAAGGATGACCGTAGTACCACACAAAATAGTGGGGTTATGATTGTGGCTGAGTCCATGCACTTCTCTAGTGCTAAAGATAAAAATCCTGTTATGGCATCTACACGTTACTTTGGGGTGATTGAAGAGATTTGGGAAGTTAATTATGTTGTGTTTAAAGTTCCTGTATTTAAATGCAAATTGATTGATATCAACAATGGTGTGAGAATCAATGAACTTGGAGTTACACTGGTTGATCTTAGCAAGTTAGCTTATGCGAACGAACCTTTCATCATGGCATCTCAAGCAAAATAAGTGTTTTATGTCACAGATCCTTCTAATAAAAGGTGGTCAGTGGTTTTACAGGGAAAGGTGCATGATATTGATGAAAATCAAGATGTGGATCTTGATATTTCCGAAAATCCTCCTTTTTCAACAAATGTGTCTACCTCCATTGAAGAAAATGAAGAGGATGATGTGCATGCTATTCACATAGATCATGAAGAATGGATATGGGAGGACTAGTACGGTTTTTTTTAAAGTTATTTCGACATTACTTTGATTCCTAATTGTTTTTGTTTTGATCTTAATTTGATGTCTAAATGTTGTTATTTTTGTGCTCACTTTGATGTCTAAATGTTTTTATTTTGTGCTTAATTTGATTTCTAATTATTTTTATTTTGCGTAAACAGATACATGGGTGATTCAACCGACAATCCTTCTTCATCTAGTAACCCTAAGAAAGTAAGAGTTAGAGGTCCCACTTTGATGGCAAAAATTGACAAAGTTCATCAAACGGGTGAAAAGATAAAGGTTGAGTTTGATCCAAGAACCCGTGAATGTACTGGTGTTGATAAAAATACTATAAATTTTAAGAGTTATATAGCATCTCTTGCTCGGAAAAATTGTAGTATTTTGAAAAATGAGTAGAAAGACGTAGATGACGCCATAAAAGAGGCTATTTGGGTTGATGTTAAGGTATTTTACATTTAACACTTTATTATATTTTATAATCATATACTAATTAACAACATATGTCGTATACTATATGTGTAGGTTCATTTCACTATTCTAGAACGTAAAGATCCAAAGAAGGATCCGTTGAAGAAAGAATGGATTAAATATACAGGAGAGCGATCGAGAGGTTTTAAGACACAACTCACAGATCAATATATTAAAAAGCCCAAGAAAGATCTCCCTCCTGCATATATCAAGTATAGTTATATTAAAGATGAAATATGGAAAGAGTTTCTCAAGACTCGAGATACCCCTGAATTTAAGGTTAGTAGAAGTTATATTTTTTTTCGTACATAACATTATTATTATGTTTAGTGATTAATAACTTTTTGATGTTATAATAGGAAAAAAGTCGTAAGGGTATGGAAAATATGGCTAAAAATGTATACCCACACGTATTATCTCGTGGAGGGTATCGATTGCTTGAGGAGAGAATTATGAATGAAAGGAAGTCATCGACCACTAATTCTACATTAGATGATACTGGTAGTGCATGTCCATCGTCACACCATGAGTTATGGATGAGAGCACGACAAAAGAAAGGGGGAGAATACACATCAAAGTCTACACAAGTTATTGCTGAGAAAATTGTAAGTAGAATTTCGAAAATACTTCATGTATCATTCTATTTGTGATTGATAAAAATTAATGAAATTAGTTGTGGTTATTTCTTTATGTAGGATTCTCAAGTTGAAGAGGCTGAAAAAGGCACCTTTGTTCTGGAAGAACGTAACGATATCTTCACAGCATCCATTGGAATATTTGAGCATGGCGGTCGTGTTCGTGGTGTTGGAAAATACCATAAACAAAGCACTTACTTTGGAAGGTCGTATTCATGTATATGTAAATGAACAATTTGCACAAATTTCATCTGAATTAGAAGCAAGAATTATAGCTGATTTTGAGCAAAAGTTGTGTGAAGAGCGTAAGGTAATTCAATAATCTTTAATGGAGAAACTTAGGTCTATTGATTTATCGCAAAGCAGAGATAATACTAAATGCATTGAAAAAATAGAAGTTGTTGATGGAAGCGGAAAAGTAAGTTGTTCAGTTGCAAAAGAAAGCACAAAGGACTTTGAAGTTGACGATGTTCAGATATTGTTACTCATGGTTCTGAAAATGGCTGACACACATTTGCAAATGGAATTAAGTTATTGTGTGAGTGTCACTAATTTCTATATGTCAGCTAAGTGTATCAGAGAATTGTTGGCGGGCTTTCGTTGGCTTGATGTGTCTATTCTGCAAGTTTGGTGCACGTAAGTGTATTTTCTTTTTTTATTATTATCAATATCTATTAATGTGTTATATCTCTCATCACTTTGATTCTAATGTCAATATTAAAATTATTCAGGTATATTTATCATATGTGTATTGATAATTCCACATAAGAGGTATAGATTTATGGACCCTGGTAGGTGTATATATATTGATAATGTGCGGAAGTCTGAAGCAGATTTTAAAAAATACATATTAGACAAGTTACGTGACGAAAACAAAGTGTGTCACTTACTACCATTAGTTCATAAGTAAGTTTTTTTGGAATTGAGTTTTCTATTTTTTAATTTTGATAGCATAGATATTTTATTTGACTTTTGTGTTTCCACACACGTACAGATCTCATTGGCAATTAATAGTCATTTGTCCAAGAGACAATATTGTTGTCGTCTTTTGTTTGTTTCATTGGAAAATTGATCAAATCACGAAGAAAATTATTACTAAGTGTGTCCTTTGTGACTTTTGTTATAATATATTATATATTACGTATACATAAATTGTTACAAAAGTAATTTCCTATTTTATGTGGCTTTATATGATTTTTTTTCTGAATTAGTGCTTTTGGGGTTCATCAAATGGAAAATGGAAATAGAAAAAAAGCTACATGGCTTCATCCTAATGTAAGTGTGTAGTATATTATAAATCTATATTTAATTTTATATCAAGTATTCACTAATTATGTCATTCGTTTGTCTAGACAAGAAGATAACATAACTCTAATGATTGTGGATACTAAGTGATGAAAAATATGTTGGATATTGTCTCTGCCAATATAACTGATTCTTGGATGCAGGTAATAAAAAAACTTTACTTTTATAGTTACTTTGCGTTTTACAACTTAATGTGAATTTTTAAAGAATGAGTTTATATTGTTATTTATGCATTGTAGGTATTTGATGACCCAACAGAATTAACACAAGATGATTTGTATGATTTGCGACTCTGTTGGGAAAAATGTTTCTTTGAGTTATATAAAAATTGAGCTTTAACTGGTGAGTTATTTAGAATTGTCTATCATATTTGATTTGAGTTTTTTGATTTTGGTGTTGTCTGCTGATGTTAATTGGTGTTATTATTTATTGTTAGCAAATGTGATTTTGGTGTTGTCTACTTAAGCTACAATTCATCTTCTTGTGGATTGCATTTTGATATTTCAAATGTGGATATTTTTGAATAATTTCATTGGTTTTGTTGTTGTAGTAATCCACCTTTTGTAAACTTCCTTATAATTTTGTACACTTCCTTATCCTAGATTAATACTTTTATATGTGCATCCTAGATATTTGGTGTAATGAAAAATATTAGGTGATCTAAATTTGGTTGTGATGTTGGAAAAATATGAAAAATTAGGTGCAAATGAATAAATTCCAAGAATGCACCTGATTTAGTTAAATGTGGTTGTGATGTTGGGAAAATATGAAAAATTAGGTGCAAATGAATAAATTCCGAGAATGCGCCTAATTTAGTTAAATGTGGTTGTGATGTTGGAAAAATATGAAAAATTAGATACAAATAAATAAATTCCGAGAATGCATCTGATTTAGTTAAATATGGCATATTAAACAAGTATTTTACATCAGATATATTAAGAAAACCAATATAAAAAACAATTATTTACATCGGGTATATTAAGAAAACCGATGTAAAAGCTTGTCTTTATTTTTATTTTTTTATTATTATTTTTATATCAGTTCTAAAAATGAACCGATGTAATAGGTTGATTTTTTACATCAGGCTGTAGCCCGATGTAAAATGTCTTTGATTTACTATATCGCTTGGATTTACATCGGACCAAGAACTGATGTAAAAAGTAATTTTCGCTTGATGTAAAATAGATTTCCTACACTAGTGTTCAATGTCCTAGGTGCCTGCTTAAGGCCATAGAGTGCTTTGTGCAACTTATATACTTTACTCACTTCCTTCTGAATCACAAATCCTGGAGGTTGAGTGACATAGACCTTTTCGTCTAAAGGACCATTCAGAAATGCTGATTTCACATCTAAATGAAATGTCTACCACTAGTCAAACAATCTTCAATCTTGCTATTGGAGAAAATACTTCAGAGTAGTCGAGTCCTGCTCTTTAAAGAAAACCTCGAGCTATTAATCTTGCTTTATATCTTGCTCTTGATCCATCAACATTGTGCTTCAACTTGAACACCCACTTAACTTCGATTATTTTTGCATGTGCTGGAAATTCAACTAACTCTCATGTGTTGTTTCTTTCGATTGCATGTAGCTCTTCGACTATAGCAAACTTGCACTGTTTAATCTTCAAAACCTCATTATAGTTTATTAATTCTTCATCTGGTGTGACTTCATCATCACCAACCACTTCATAATCACGAAGTCTTGCTGGAAGAACTCTAGTTCTTTGAGGTATTGGGCTTGTGCTAGCCACACCCTCTTCGACTTCGACAGTGTCGGGAATGTTAGCAACTGCTTCAATTGGAATATTTGCAATTTCTTTGACTTCAACTTCATCAGTTTCTTCGTTGAAATCATAGTTCATCACTGGCTTGTTAATTGCATCATTAGAATTTCAATCTCAGGAAGAATTTTCATCAACCACAATGTCTCGACTCAACACAATCTTCTATTAATTAGGTTGAATAGCCTATATGCACCACTTATATATGATCAAGTCTCCGCATTCCTATACAATGTGAAATTATTTCTCCATTTACTCACACTTGCATTATTATTTTGACAGCCACAAAATTTAGACACAAAATTTAAGCACACTCACATAAAAAAGAAAAGAAAAGATAAAAAATGATTAAATAATATATACTCTTATAATATTCCCATGAATATATAAATTTATGTGTGTGCTTAAATGCTTATTTATTGGGGTTGTCACCAACTAAATATTTCTCCCATAATAAAACCAGCTCAACATATTCTCTGGCTACTTGGTAAGTGTGAAATAAAACAAAAATGTCTTGGATTAGAGCAGTAAAAATAGAGACAAAAACAATACCTCCTTTTAATTTAATGTTGTGAATTCAATGCCAATAACAAAATATAGAATAAGGGAGGAGTAACGAACAAGGAAAAAAGAAGAACACAAGAATTGGTTATAACTGCTATTCTTTGCTTTCTCTTCGGAAACAAGATTACAAGTTTACAAGAATAACAAATAACCCTCTCACCCTAAAATAGGATTTGCTGTGTTGGCAATGATGAGAGACTAGTATGCTATTTATAATAAAACCTAACATACTAACTAATGGGCTTTTTCCACAAGGCCCATTATACAAGCTAACTTAACAAACAAGCTAACTTAACAAATTAGGGTTTAAACACTAAAACCTAATTCGACAAGCATCCTTCGACAAATACATGCTAGAACCTTCTTCGACTACAGCAAGTACTTCGACCAACTAGAGTTTGATCCAAAATCCCACAAATCTCCACCTTGGACCTAACTCTACAGCATCAAGAGACACTAACTAGCTTTCTTCATGCAGCTTTATCAACTGCATACAGTGGAAAAACTTGCAACTTGGCAATGTTTTAGTGATCATATCAGCAGCATTGTGATCTGTCGAGACCTTCAGCACTTGGACTTCTCCACGCTCGATTACCCCTCTGACGAAATGCAGCCTCACATCTATGTGCTTGGTTCGCTCATGATAGGCTGAGTTCTTCGACAGGTGTATTGCACTTTGACTATCACATTTAACAGTGATACCTTGACCTTGAAGTTTCAGTTCCTTTGCAAAACCTTCAAGCCACAATGCTTCTTTCACAGCTTCAGTTAGGGCAATATATTCTGCTTCAGTAGTTGATAAGGCAACAACCTTCTGAAGAGTTGCTTTCCAACTAATTGATGTACCAAACATAGTGAAAACATATCCAGAAATAGATTTTCTGGAATCCATACAGCCTGCATAATCAGAGTCAACATAGCCTTCGACAGCTGCTTTACTATCTTCACCCAAGGCTCCACCATAAATTAAGACTCTGTTCAGAGACCCATTTATGTACCTTAGAATCCACTTTAACGCTTGCCAGTGAGCCTTTCCAGGATTCGCCATGTACCTGCTTACAAGACTTACTGCATATGCTATGTCGGGTCTAGTACAGACCATAGCATACATCAAAGAACCAACTATATTAGCATATGGGATGCTGTTCATATAGGTTCTTTCGACATCAGTACTGGGACATTGATCAATACTCAGCTTGAATTGAGGGTTCGTTGGAGTCACAACAGGCTTTGAGTTCGACATACCAAACTTGTCAAGAATCTTTCGTAGGTATGCCTCTTGAGATAAGCATAATTTCGACTGCTTTCTATCTCTTCGAATGTCAATTCCAAGAATCCTAGATGCAGCTCCCAGATCCTTCATGTCGAACTCCTTATTGAGTTCAGCCTTCACCCTCATTACATCTTCGACATTGTTGCTTGCTATCAGAATATCATCAACATAAAGCAACAAAATAACAAATGAATTTTCAGGTCGAAATCTGGAGTAAACACAGTGGTCGAACTGACTTCTAATGAAACCTATGTGTTCCATGAACTTGTCGAATCTCTTATTCCACTGTCGAGGAGATTGTTTAAGTCCATATAAAGATCTCTTCAGTTTGCACACATAATCTTCTTTCCCCTTTTCGACATACCCTTCAGGTTGCCTCATCAGGATTGTTTCATCTAAGTCACCATACAAGAACGCAGTCTTCACATCCATTTGTTCCAGTTCAAGGTCGAACTGAGCCACCATGGCAAGCAACATTCGAATGGATCTGTGCTTCACAACAGGGGAAAATACATCATTGAAGTCGACACCTTCTTTCTGAGTGAAACCCCTTGCGACTAATCTTGCCTTGTACCTCTTCGACATTACTCCTTCAATTCCTTCCTTAACTTTGAAAATCCACTTACAGCTGACTAACCTTGCCCCAACAGGTTTCTTGATTAGTTCCCAAGTGTGATTATCATGAAGAGATTTCATCTCATCATGCATGGCCTTTAGCCATTCAGTCTTCATTCGACTCCTTATAGCTTCCTTATAGTCTCTAGGTTCTTCGTCTAGAACTTCACTTGCAGAGATTAAGGCATAAGCTACAAGATCTGCATATCCAAGTCTCTGAGGTGGTTTTATGACTCTTCTTTGCCTATCTCTCGACAATAGGTAGTCATCAACAGTTTCCTCAACATCATCAGAATCTTCTGTTTCTTCTTCGACTTCATCTGGGATACGCATTTCAGCATCAACATGCTCCACCTCAACAGGAATCTCTACCTGTTCCAGCTCTTCGTCAACATCATCAGTTTTCTTGAAAACCATTTCAGTTTCATTGAAAACTACATCTCGACTGGTGATACACCTCCTGTGTCCTGGCTCTAGGCACCATAGCCTATAAGCTTTTACTCCTTCAGGGTATCCCATAAACATGCATTTCAGAGCTCTAGGTTCGACCTTGTCTTGCCTAATGTGAGCATAGGCTACACAGCCAAATACTCTTAGTTTGTCGAGATCTGGTGGATGTCCCGACCAAACTTCTTCAGGTGTCTTCATATCTAACGCTGTCGAAGGACATCTGTTTATCAGATATGCTGCTGTCGAAACAGCCTCAGCCCAAAACACCTTCTTTAATCCCGCACTAGTCAACATGCATCTAACTCTCTCCAAAATAGTTCGATTAAACCTTTCAGCCAAACCATTTTGTTGTGGAGTACCTGCGGTAGTTCTGTGCCTTGCAATACCAGAGGCAACACAAAAACTGTCGAACGCCTCATTGCAAAACTCAAGGCCATTGTCGGTTCTCAACCTCTTTACCTTTCTGCCAGTTTGATTTTCGACAAGAGTCCTCCAACTTTTGAAATTCTCAAAAGTTTCATCCTTAGTCTTCTGGATGAATACCCATAACTTTCTGGAATAGTCATCTACTATGGATAGAAAATACTTTGCTCCTGAATGTGATGGACACCTTGCAGGCCCCCAAAGATCAGCATGGATGTAATCAAGGGATCCATGTGTTCTTTGTTTGCCTTTGTTGAACTTCATTCTACAGGACTTTCCAAGTACACAGGGTTCACAAAACTTCAGCTTTTCGACTTTATCTCCACCAAGCAGATTTTGTTTCCCTAATTCGACCAGACCCCTTTCACTGACATGGCCCAATCTCATGTGCCAAATTTCTGTTTTCGACAAAGGTTTCGTGGATGCAACATTTGTCGAACCACTTACAACTTCAGCCTCAAGGGTATACAAGCCTTGTTTCTTCACGCCTCTCAAGACTTCCTTCGACCCTTTCATGACTCTCAGGATACTTTTCTCTCCTTGAAAAACATATCCTTTCTTGTCGAATTCACCAAGAGAAATCAAATTTCTCTTCAAATCAGGTACATACCTGACTTCAGTCAACAATCTTATTGACTCATCATGGAGCTTGAATCTCACAGATCCAACGCCTGCAATCTTGCAAGCTTTGTTGTTTCCCAGCAATACAGATCCACCATCTTGATCACATAATTCCTCGAACAAGTCTTTGTTTGGAGTCATGTGCCAAGTGCATCCAGAATCCATAATCCACTCCTTCGACGAGTTGTTGCTTGAAACCACAAGAACATCAGATGATTCGAAATCATCTTGGACAATAGCTGCATTGCCATTATCCTTACCTCCATGATCTTTCAGGCGTTCAGGGCACACCTTTCTTGTGTGACCTACTTTCTTACAGTGATAGCATCTAATACCAGATGCGTCACCACTATAAGACTTCGACTGATTTTTACCTTTCCTCTTGTCGAATTTTCCTTTAACAGCCAAACCTTCACCAACCGTCGAAGGTTTATGCTCCTTACGTTCGTTCAAGTCCTTAGAGTACAAAGCTGATTGAACTTCTTCAAAGGTCAGGGACTCTCTTCCATACAAGAGGGTTTCTTTGAAGTGAGCATGTGATCTGGGCAAAGCGCATAATAATAACAGCGCTTGATCTTCATCATCAATCTTTACATCAATATTTTCAAGATCAAGAATCAGCTTGTTGAACATATCCAACTGCTCAGCCAACACTTTGTCTTCAATCATCTTGAATGAATACAAAGCTTGCTTCAGGTAGAGTCGATTTACCAGAGATTTGGTCATATACAAACTTTCAAGTTTCACCCATAACCCTGATGCCGTTGTCTCCTTTGATACCTGTCGAAGAACCTTATCACCAAGGCTCAACAAAATTGCGCTGTGTGCTTTCTCGATCATGGCCGTCTTCTCTCTTTCTGTTAACGCAGCGTCCATCGCAGTCGCTCCCTTCAACGCTTCCAAACAACCCTGCTGAACCAGTAGGGCTTTCATCTTCAAGCGCCATAGACCGAAATCATTCACTCCGGTGAACTTTTCAATCTCATATTTTGTTGAAGGCATCTTCTCCACGTTCACCGCACCAATTTGTTGTGAATTCAATGCCAATAACAAAATATAGAATAAGGGAGGAGTAACGAACAAGGAAAAAAGAAGAACACAAGAATTGGTTATAACTGCTATTCTTTGCTTTCTCTTCGGAAACAAGATTACAAGTTTACAAGAATAACAAATAACCCTCTCACCCTAAAATAGGATTGGCTGTGTTGGCAATGATGAGAGACTAGTATGCTATTTATAATAAAACCTAACATACTAACTAATGGGCTTTTTCCACAAGGCCCATTATACAAGCTAACTTAACAAACAAGCTAACTTAACAAATTAGGGTTTAAACACTAAAACCTAATTCGACAAGCATCCTTCGACAAATACATGCTAGAACCTTCTTCGACTACAGCAAGTACTTCAACCAACTAGAGTTCGATCCAAAATCCCACATTTAACATACATGCAACATATCTTAATAATAATAACATGAATGTAGTATTATCCGAAATGGGGAAAATACAACTGAAGAACTGTGTCCCCCAAATCCGAATGAACTATTTTCAGTCTCTTTTGATGGGCCTACAGCATATAACTCCACTCAATCTTTCTCTTTCGAGGTTTGCTATGTATGTTACTTTCAACAACACGTCTTCCTAGATCCTTGCCAACCCACCAACCAATGAATAATATATTAGTCATATGATTGGAACCAAAAATGTTTAACACAATAGATTTATGTGATTTGATGTTGCTTTAGTCTATAGTTATTTCATTTTAATATTTTGCTGTGTTATATGTTTAATATATTCAAATTATTCTTGTATGAATACTTTATTAATGCTATAATTTATTGGATTGTTTCTCACTGCATCTTATCTTTTCCATTTTAGGATTTTTAGTAAAATCATTTCAGTATTTCAATATTCATCTTTTCAGTCAAAATTTATAACACGCGACTTCTTGCAAATAAATGAGCTCTCAATTTCATATCATATTTTGTGTTTGAAAAGACATAGTAAAAAATTAAAAATTCATCTTAAAATTTAAAAAACTTCTCAATTTTCGTGTATAGGCAATTTATAGCATGTTTGGACCACACATAATAGGTGTATTGTTTGTTGTTGTGAGCTTTATATATATATATATATATATATATATATATATATATATATATATATATATATATATATATATATATATATATATATATATATATATATATATATATATATATATATATACTAAAAGGAAAAAACACTATAGTATAAAATCAAATCATTTTTTCTCATCCAAATTTTGTCTTAAAAAAAATTCAAATCACAACAAAGAAAACACATAACTCAAGATATTGTTTTTATTTCTTTAAGAAGTTTTCCTCCTTACTTGTAACTTCCAACTTCAATATATATTTACATTTCACCTCAAATACAAAAATAAATAGAGAAGAAAAGGGTTGTCCACTTTCTAATTTTAAAAATACAATAATATTATTGCTGAAGATTCAATTTCCTCGTCTAACATATCATCCAACGAGAAAAGTGATGTACCTCCTATGACACTATTTTTACCTCATCTTGCAAATAAAGGTAGAACCTCTTTTTTAACTGTGGTAAAATCACTTTTCATAATAGTAATAGGTCATGCATCACTAAAAATATTAGCATTTTAAACATTGATTTGTTTTTAGAAAAAAAATTTAAATGCAAAAATATCACATACTATCCAAAAGTTGAGACTCGATAAACTACATCTAATATGTTCCGCACTCTTAAATATATATCATTAAATAAGAAAAAAAATTAAGGAGCTATATCAATTGCTAAGAGAAAATAAAAGAACTTGTAGCAATTACTTTATTAATTGTTTTCTTCTAAAAAATAAAATATAAAGAAAAAATGAATAAAGTGAATATATATATAAATAACTAAAGTAATGACATTTAAAAATAAATCTATAACAACGAAGAAGTAATCAATTTTAAATTCATTGAAAACAAAGAAAGAACAAATATTTATTTAAATTAGAGGAGAAGTTCCACTAGAAGAAATTCTTTATTTTGCAACACATAAGTTACGACGATTTTATAAAAATCGTCATCTTTCACACATTCTGACAGTTTCGAGATAGTTCTTGTCAACTGTCGTACTAGAATACATAAATTAATAAACGAAAGCTCAATTTATTTGGTCTTTGAAGAGACTAAGGATATGAAAAACAACATAATATCCAAAACAAGAGTTGGATATTTTTTAATAGCTAATCTGAAATCTTGAAGTCATGAATCTCTTTACCCGCAACCTTTTCTTTGTTGAAATCATGACGGGTTCTATTAGAGTAATATTTTCCAAAATTGTATGGTTTGTATTTTGCAGGATCTTTCTCACTCACTAGCTCTTCTGCAGGTTGCACCATAATATCGTGACCTGGAAAAAAGAAGAATGGATACGAATATCTTTCTTTTTGTGAGTTTACTGTAGCCCTGTGTATTGCACTGTCATACTTGTCATTGCTCCAAACCTGCAAAATACCCCACTTTAAGATTGAAACAATTGAATCTATGAAAAAATATTGTTAATTGATTTTTCTTCTAATTTAAAATATAGGACTTACATAATTATTTTAGTATTAAATTTATAAAAATTGTATTTACCATTTTGACAAAAATAAATTATCAATCAATTTTATGGAATTGAATTAGACAGGAAAAATAATTTGATCTTAAAGTACATCTTAAATGTGCAAATAAAGTAATATATTATTGATGCCGTCAAATAAAATACTGTTAGTTTTTTAACAATAAAAATATATTAGAAAATAAATAGAGAAAAACAATACACAATAAAGGTTGTGAGATCACATAAGATGTGTCATATTGATCACCAAAAAGATAAAATAAAAATACAATAACATGCAACATAAAATAGTTCAATGTCCAATAAAAGAAAAAATCACATAATATGAGAGCGTGACAAAGATGATGATGACATGGTGTGCTACATAACACTTTTGACCATTTTCTATTAATAAATTAACTTAAGATGATTCTAAAAAGAAATTTTCCATGTCATAATCCAATATCAAACATGTTATTATAGGAACAACGCACCTGAAAAACATCACCCACGTTAACAACCAATGCACCAGGAATAGGTTCAATAGGAACCCAACCGCCAACGGAATTGTTCTTAACTTGTAAACCTCCAGTATCATCTTGTGCAACAATAGTCAAGACACAAGGATCCTTGTGAGGACCAATTCCAAGTGCCAAATCAGGAGAAGGGTATGGAGGATAGTAATTGAGTCTCACAAGGCTTAATTGATTCTCGAAGCAGTCAAAGAATTTGTCACCAGGTAAGCCTAAGCTCAATGAAATTAACTCCAACAACTTAAAAGACAGCTTTTCTAGCTTCGCACCATATTCTGCTATTGTTTCCCTAAGAAAAAACACAATGATAGTTTTTATGTTGCATTAGTTTAGAAATTATGTGAAGTTTCATTTTATGTGATTATTGTCTAATAATTTTTTACAATATAGTATATCATTTTAATAATCGACAGTGATATGACACACTTCATCCGTCTCTATTTCTCCATTAAAACATTTGATAAAAATAGAATACTTAAAATATGGAAAGTATATATATATATATATATATATATATATATATATATATATATATATATATATATATATATATATATATATATATATATATATATATATATATATATTCTATAAATCATTTGATAAAAGTAAGAGTACCTAAAATGTGGAAGGGATTGAGGCCAATGATTTTTTAGAGTCCATAGGTCCAAGTCATTTGGATCATCAGTAGAAGGGTATTGTATTCCTTCATTAATAAGACAATCATAAACTTCTTTCCAATCCCTTGTAAGATTAGTATGCTCAGAATCATGATATCCCGTTGCATTCACTGCATCTCTTCTCAATTTCTTTTTTTCCTCCATACTTAGTTCAAAAAGCTTTTTGGTCTCATTTGCAACCTTATTGATAAGATCAGAGGAAACTCCATGATTGATTATATGAAAAAATCCCCATTCTTCACATGCCTTGCCAATCTCTGAGATGAGGTTTTTTTGGCTCGTTTGTGAGAGGTCGATGATGGGAATTGTATCAACTTTGACAAAGGTAGAGGAGTTGGGACGGTGTTCAGTGGATAGAATGTAAGCTGAATGTATCTCTCCCATGTTTTGAGTGTTTTGCTTTCTTACTTTTTCACGTAGATATGTCATGAACATGATCCTTTCACTTGTTTATATAGAACTATAAGCATACTACATACAATAATTGTGGACGGTTTTCTTCAATAATTATTGGTAGGGAATAGAACATTATTAAAATGAGAGGAATATTAAAAATATTATCTTTATACCATTTCTTCTAACACTCACCCTTCAATAAATATATATATTGAGAGACTCAAATTTTAAAGAAAGTGTTATAAAGAGAATGTTGATAGCAGTCTTTAAAATTTTCATTTTAAAATATTACATCATTTCAAATATTAGTTAAGAAAAAAATTTAAGTTTTTTTTTTTTAATTTAAAAATAAAACATAGCTTAACATGCTTTACTGTGCCTTTATAATAATAATAATTTAGTTTGTAAGGTTATTTTAACATTAATAAAATTATATATAGTTATTAATAAAAATAATTATAAATATAATTAAATTATAATGTGTGTGAAAATTTTTAAATTAAAATTTATTAGCGAAAAATATATTTTTTTGTTTTATAGCATATACTACAAATGAAAATATAATTATGTATTAAGTATACCGGAGAAATATGGTTGGGGATACAGATGTACTATAATCATTATTAATATGGTTGTGGTGGAGATATATTTTAAGACTTCCATTTTTAGATACGTCAAATGTGGGGAGATAATATCTCTAATATGGTTGCAATTTGATTTGCGTATCTATAATTTATTTTCTTTTGTGTGGTTGGTTCATTTATAGAATGTCATTCCTATTGTATTCACATCTCTTTTTAAGCATATTTATTAGATTTTTATGAACACATCTCATCCTTTTCTCTCCAAAGTGGCTCAGATTTTGCCACAACAAATTAAGAAATATGTATTATAGCAATGTTGTTATTTGAATTGTCAATAAATTACATATGGTGGGGGAGACATGTTTATGTTGGCGATTTTGTATCACCAATGTATTTTAGTAGTAATGTGATTTCTAAAGGCCGATGCAATTATGCGTTAAGTTCGGAGACGAGTTAGGGAAGTGCGGAGTGCACGCTCGTCGAGCCAATGCATAATTGAATACGAATAATTGAAACGGGGTTTCAAGGGGCGAAGCCCCTGGCGGGGTGCGGGGCAGCGCCCCGTTGGGGTTCCAAGGGGCGAAGCCCCTGACGGGGTGCGGGGCAGCGCCCCGCGGGGTCCAAGGGGCGGAAGCCCCTGGCTGGGGTCCCGCTGTTCCCCAACGGACATAACTGTTCCCCAACGGACATAACTGTTTCCCAATTGACATATTCGTTTCGAACAAATGTGTCTCTTCGTTTTCAATTACTGTTCTCCTATATAAGGAGTCGTTCGGCCTCGGTCTCGGATACAGGAAAAACGCATCCTTCTCTCTATAATTACAATTCGTTTTCTTTTGTCGGAAACAGAATTTCTTCGAGAATTATCCCCACAAAGATTTCGTGAACTCAGACAAGAATAGGGTCGAAATACTTTGTTCGGAAAGTGTACGAACACGATTCATCGAAGTTATCCAGGATTATCACACCCTAAATTTCTAACAGTTTATGTGAAGAATCGATTTTTCTCAACTCTTTTGTTGTTTCTTATCACAATTATAAAAGTAATATTTTCTTCTAATAATGTGATTGTAGTCAATAAAATTTAAAATTAATATCATTTTTACTTTTTTATTGTAAAAATAATAATAGTTTTTTAATTATCTTTTAATTATTATCTTATGTACAACTTCTATTATATTTATAAAATTAATTTGGTGTCTTATAATAATATTATTATATTCTTTAACTACTGGATATTCGTGCGTTGAAACGGGTATTGGTGTGATCCACACGTTTTTGTCAAAATGTAATATAAAAAAAAGACAGAAAGAGAATATTTTTTAAGTAAAAAATTTATTATTTTTAAAAGAGATGATATATTAGTGTCTATAATTTTTTCCGTATATAAAAATATTTGAATAAAACAATAAAAATTTTCCTCTATAAATATTATTTTTGTTTTGTTATTATTTACTAAAATAATTGAATCAATAGTAAATTTATTCTCGTTATTATTTAGTTTTTAATCAATAACTTTAAATTTTTTCATTTCATATGATACTCATATTAGAAGAAAATAAAATGCGTACGTACCACGCCAATATATGTGATATCGCACAATTTCTGTTTGAATTTATATTACACGTCATTATATCTCATTTATCACTTTTAAAGATATGAAAATAATTTTAATTAAGTTCTTGAGTTTGATTTTTGTCAAAATCATTCTTTAAATTCACGTGGATTTTTATTGTATTTTTACTTTGAGACATATCTAGTGAAAATTGGTAAGTTATATGTGAATGTGATAATTAATAACAACCATCAGATTTAAAAACAAATATTGAGATTAAATCATATCTTTCACTAAATCATGTGTCATAAATATAAAAAATCAGAGGCTTTTAATAAGAAAGAGAAATTAATAATAAATTTTAGAAATATATCTTAATTCAATGGCCTAGATGTATTATATATATATAAAAAAAAAAAAATATATATATATATATATATATATATATATATATATATATATATATATATATATATATATATATATATATATATATATATATATATATATATATATATATATATATATATATATATATATATATATATATATATATATATATATATATATATATATATATATATATATATATATATAAAGTTTTACTGTGACTATTTATTAATTTGAAATTTTTAATAAACTATTCAATATTTTAATAGTCATTGTTTAATAATAATATTAATTAAATTATTCATTAATTATTTAATAATGATTAAAATATTAATGAAAATAATTATTTATTAATTGTTGAAATATTTTTAGCTTCTTTACAAAAACGGGAATATTTTTAGCTTCTTTGCAATTGAATAAATGACCTTTTTTGTAGAAGTAAAATTCTATTTAAAAAAGCTTGTAAATATGTAAATTAAATCTAATAACAAAAAATTGCATATTTCCTTATCAAAGACAAACATTAAAAATTAAGTTGAATCTATCAAAATCTAATTACTCTAACATCTAAAAACAGTAGAAACAGTTGAATTTGAATTTTGAAGTAAATTATATTAACCTATCCAAACATGTGTATTAAAAACATCAAAGTGAATCACCACTACCAAAGATTTTTCTTAGTGACAATGATATAAAGTCATCAAATTTATTATTATTAATCAGTATTTTAAAACCCAGTCTGACCCAGTCAGTCGGGCCGGTCTGATCGAGAACCGGTGGGCCAGGCGGTCCGATTAAGGAATAAAACTGGAATTACATCTAGACCGGATGAAATTGGTGTGAACCGGCTGGATCACCGGTTAAATCAGTGAACCAGCGGTTTTTACTGAACCGGCGGGTTTGACTATTTTATTTTTATTTTTTAGGGCTTTTGAAAAAAAAATTAACATAAACGATTTGCCTCCTCGTTTTCCAAACCTAGGCATTTGAAAGGTTTTCTTTTTTATTCTGTCTTTTCTTTTTCTAATTGAAGTCATATTCTCAATTTTCTCTACCAACAAAAACTCTCACTTGCTGCTGTTATTTGATATTCCTTGTTTGCCGTCAAAAATTTTATCAAAACATCAAAAACAGGTTATTTCTTTTTTACTTGGTCTAATTTGCATTGATGTTTTTCAATATGAATATTATTGTTTCATTTTGTTGATTAATTGATATAGAAAATAAATGATTAAATTTGATCATTTTCTATAAAATTGGGTCTTTTAGCTTAACAAATTGAGATAGAATTTGTATGAATGAAGCAGTTTTATACTTTTATGAATTAACTTATTATAGACTGGTAATGAAGTTGTTGTATATTGGAGATAGAAATTGGGATAGATATATATTACTGTAATAGTCGTTGTATATATTATGGAGATAGAAATTGGGTTTAAAACTATGTAATCTAAATTATATAGTAAGACAAAGTTTTCTGTTTTTTATTAATTTAAATTATATAACAAAGAAAAGTTTCAGGATTTTATTAATCTAAAATATATAGCAAAGGCTAGAAAGCAAAGTTTCTATTTTTTTATTATATATGGTGATGCACAGTAACGATGCTTGGTAGCCTATATGTAATATACAACAACATATTCATATATTTTGGATTTCGATATGCTACATATTTAATGTTTCTTATAATATTTTTATAAATTCAATAATTTTTGTTTAGAATTGTGTTTTGTTAATATTTTTGTAATATAGTTTTGTATTTTTAAATTTTGATTGATATTAGATATGGCATCACCCGCTGAAGTAATAACTTCGGAAGAAGTTACATCTCAAAATCCAACCAAACTCCAGAGTAGTAGGGGAAAAACTGATATAGCTTGAGGTCATTGTAAACAAATTGAAGAGAAAGGAAAACTTGTTAATTTGTGTATTTACTGTGATAAAATTATTAGAGGAGGGGGGATTAATAGGTTCAAATTTCATTTGGCTGGAATAAAAGGTCAAGTTGAAACATGTAAAAAGGTGCCTCCAGATGTTCAATATCAAATGAAACAAAATCTTGATGAAGGTGCAAATAAGAGAAGAAAGACTCAAGCACAAAATTTTGATGTTGATCTTACTACTCAAGAGGGTGGTGTAGTAGAAATAGATGTAGAACAATCAAGATCAAATTCGGTGATTGAGTCTCAAAAGAGAAAGAATACTAGTCGTATTGGTAATTATTTTATGCCTAGAACAACTCCTGGAGCTCAACCTTGTTTAAAAAGTGTGTTACAAAGTAAGGAATTGGTGGAGAAGTGTGATCTAGCTATTGCAAGATGGTTCATTGATTCTTCTGTGTCATTCAATGCAGCTAATTCTGCGTATTTTCAATCTATGGCTGATGCATTTTGCAGCATGAGTCCGGGGTATAAAGTTCCAACTATGCATAGTCTTCGTGGCTATTTGTTAAATAAATGGGTTGAAGATGTGAACAAATTGATAGAGGAGTATCGTGAGATTTGGAAGAAAACTGGTTGTACTCTAATGGCTGATGGATGGACTGATCAAAAAAGAAGAACTCTTATAAACTTTCTAGTTTATTGTCCCAAAGATACTATTTTTCTAAAATCCGTTGATGCTTCTCATGCTTCAAAAACTGCAGATATGTTGTATAAGCTTTTTAGAGAGGTGGTTTTATTTGTTGGGCCTGAAAATGTAGTTCATATAGTGACAGATAATGCTGTAAATTATGTTGCTGCTGGAAGGTTATTAGAAAATGAGTTTCCTACTTTATTTTGGTCTCCTTGTGCGGCACATTGCATTAACTTGATGTTGCAAGACATGAGAAAATTAGAGGAAGTAAGTGAGACAGTGTCACATGCTTCTAATGTTACCAAATATATTTATAACCATTGTTATGCATTGTATTTAATGAGAAAGCAAACAGGTGGAAGAGAAATCCTTCGTCCTGCTCCAACTCGGTTTGCCACTAATTTCATTGCTTTGCAAAGTATTTTGTCTCACAAAAACTCACTAAGAGCCATGGTAACATCTAAAGAATGGACAAGCTCAGCATATGCCAAAGAAGCAAAGGCAAAACAGTTTTTGGATCAAGTTTTAGATTCTGGATTTTGGAGTAAATGTGTTGATGTAGTTAAACTCACTGAACCACTTGTGCATGTGTTGCGTATTGTTGATAGTGAAGATAAACCTGCTATGGGTATTCTATACAAATCTATAGTCAAAGCTAGAGAGGAGATGGTGAGGAGGTTTCAAAGAAATAAGAAGAAAGTGAATCCTTACTTGAAAATCTTAGATAAACGTTGGGATTCACAGCTCCGCAAAAATCTTCATGCTGCCGGTTATTGGTTGAATCTAGCTTGTAGATATAATGATGTAGAATTTTAAAAACATGCATCCACAACATCAGGACTTCTAGATTTCATTGAAAAGCATGCTAATGGAAATTCTGAACTTCGATTGAAGTTAACAAATGAGATGAGAATATTCAAAGACGGTGAATTAGATTTTGGAAGGAAATCAGCCGTGGATGAACGATGTATTGTGAGGGCAGGTAATTTCATAACTTCTAAATCTTGATATATATTTTATTTTATATTTCAATATGTTTATAAATTTATTTAATCACATGGTATAAACAGATCAATGATGGGAAACTTATGGCACTTGTACACCAACTTTGCAAAGGTTAGCTATTCGTATTTTAAGCCAAACTTGTAGTGCTTCGCGTTGTGAATGCAATTGGAGTATATTTGAGAATATTCATTCCAAAAAAAGAAATAGATTGGAGCACCAAAAGCTTAATGATTTAGTGTTTGTTTGTTACAACTTGAGACTTCAAAATAGGTATTATTATGGTTATTTTTCTCTGATCATTATATTTTTATATTTAAATACATATACTTAGATTTAATTCATGTGTGCTTAGGAAAATAAGAAATGAGAGTTATGATCCTATCAATATTGAAACAATTGCGACCATTCTAGTTGGGTATTAGAGGATTCACCACCTCTCTTAACCAATGAAGAGTTGGAAGTATTGCGGAATGACCTTGCAAATATGACCATCCAACCAATTTCAAGTGATATTGGTATGTTCTAATATGAGCATAATATAGTTTGTAGTTGTGAATCAATTTAATGTCTCATATTTACCATCTCTAAATTTTTTTTGTTAATTATTTTTTAAAATATTGTTATAGATCAAATAGATTTAGATGAGGATGAAGATGGAGATATGGGTAATGCACAAGATACTATTGTTGATACTGTGAATCAAGAAAAAAGCAACACCAGAGAAGATGAAGTTGGTGGAGAAGACAATGAAATTGAAGATGGATATGAATATCAAGATTATGACAATTTGACTTCATGGACATAAAAAATTATGGATCGTTGAGTATGGATTTTTGTGACTTATTATAATACTATAACTTATGAATTGTTAAGTTTCTATCACTTCTTTGAATTTATAATTTGCTACATTAAGTTTCTATCACTTATTTTGATTGTTACTAATACTTTTGTTTATTCTAAATTATTTGAATTTATAATTTTCAATATTATTATAGTTACAAATTTCAGGTAATGAATATATTTTTTATAGAAACCAGGACAAAAGCCATGCGGTCTGACCAGTGACCCACTGGTCCGACCAGTAACCCAGTGATCCAGTAACTTTACCGAGAAGAGAAATCTTCTTGTGATTTGCAAAGAGAATAAGTAAAACATGATGAACCCAATAACAATCTGATTCCGGCCAACTAACTTTAATGATGACTTTTTATTTTATCTACTTGAAAATGCTTTTTTCAGTTACTGTACTGATTTCCTTTTTCTTCTGTCCTTTGCAGGTAGGTACCAGTTGAATAATGGAAGAAGCAGTAGAAGGTCAAAGATTTCAAGAGATTTAGGCCTTAGATTTATTTTATTTTATTTTCATTTATTGTAATAAATATTATTGTAAACACTGTAAATTATAGATTTACAATATTCAAATAAAACTTGTAACAACATTTGAAAGAAATAAATAAAAAGTCTTTGTCAAATATTCCATTCTTTCCTTGTATTGTCTATTTAATTATTTAAATCTCTTAAATTAAAATAACTGGAAATGTATCCCAATGACTTTAATCCAGATGAAATAAATAATCAACAAACTTTGCAGTCTCGCAATCTCGCATTAATCACAATATGTCTGGCATTCCAATTAACATATGCTTTGTACAGTTAAACAGACAAGCATTCTATACACTTTTCACTCCACTTATCAAACCAATGCCTCAAAGTTTCAAACAAAAGCCTCAGCTCCTATCCCAGATATTTAGGTTTTGAGAAACAACCAGTAATCTTGAACAAGCGTAAAAATAATGTAACAGTCAATTGAATTATTGTGGATTCAATTTCTTCTGAGAAATGCGAGCGCAAACCCTAATCCTGGATTACTGTCAAAGAAACGTCTGCTTGATCAATTCCTGAGCCAATCTCAACAAAATCAGTGGAAACCCTAATTCTGGATTACCGTCAAAGAAAAGTCTGCTTGATCAATTCTTGAGCCAATCTTGAAAAGTCAGGGAAAACCCTAAAGTTGTGATTTCTTGAAAAACGGGAGGGCAAATTTTGGGGTACAACATAAGGCTTTAATTGCTTTCTTGAAAACTGCACATGTGCCGCAGGAGACCTCTGCGGATCAATTCAAAGACTGTGTGGCTAGTTTGACCGCTGACAACGGGTTGGGTTTCTCCAACGCAGATTTGACTGCCAAAGGAAAGAATCACAATGATGCTCTGCATGTTTCAATCGAGTGAAGGGGCACTACTCTAGCTCACGTGTTGGTGGATACTGGGTCCTCCTTGAATGTTTTACCCAAGAAAGCGTTAAACCGGTTGGACTGTGAAGGGTTGGTGCTGAAGCCGAGTAATATTGTGGTTAGGGCCTTTGACGGGTCCAAAAGGATGGTACATGGAGAGGTGAATGTTCCGGTTAAGGTTGGTTCCCAGACTTTCGCGTCTACATTCTATGTGATGGACACTGGACCATCTTATTCTTGTTTGCTGGGTCGCCCGTGGATCCACAAAGCTGGGGCAGTAACTTCTATGCTCCACCAGATGTTGAAATACCCAATGAAGGGGAAAATTGTTACAGTACGAGGAGAAGAGGAGTACATGGTGATCCACCTTAACTCTTTTCGGTATGTGGAAATGGATGGGGAGTTCATTGAAACCCCGTGCCATAACTTTGAAGAAATCCCCCAGACACTGGCGTCGACTGAGACTGTTGTTGAAGATCCTCCAATGAAGATGGATTCCCTCAAGGATGCCCGGGCTGTTATTGAAAAAGGTGGGTGTGCGAATTGGGGCCGACTCCCTGACTTTGCACACAAGACTAACAAGTTTGGTTTGGGTTTTACTGCAGAAGCTCAAAGGGCTGTTCGGCGTGCGCGGATTGGAAGACCTCCCCTGCGTATCACTAATCCGGAAGTGAATGCGATTGAAGATGATGATGAAGAGTCTGAGTTTGACAGTTGGATTTACCTGACTACCGACGACGGATTAAGCAATTGGACGGAAAAGGACTTCGTGCCCATTTCTTTTATTAAGTAATATGACTTTTGTTTTGAGTTTGTAACAGATAATTTGAAACTTTACGGCCCGGTGCCTCGCCCGAGACACCGTGGCTTTGTTTGTGAGGGCTTTATATTTGTCATCTCCATATATCATCAATAAAAGCATTGGATGTTTTCTTGCATTACGAATTTTGAGCTCCTTGTTTTTCTTTTCTATCTTGCAAAACATTTATTTGTCTTACACACACTCACATATCATATACAGGTCTACATCCACTCTGGATCCCACTGATAACGACTCTGTTATTGCCAATTATGACTTTGAAAGTCCAATCAACCAAGCCGAGGACGAAGGTGATGATGATTGTGAAGTGCCTGGGGAACTTGCTAGATTGTTACTTCAGGAAGAGAGGGCCATTCAGTCGCATGAAGAGCCAGTGGAAACTATAAATTTGGGTACAGAAGTAGACAAGAAAGAGGTCAAGATCGGTGCAAATCTGGAGTCTAGTGTTAAGCAACGGTTGATACAGATATTGCATGACTATGTTGAGATCTTTGCATGGTCTTATAATGATATGCCTGGGTTGGATACCGATATTGTGGTTCACCGCTTGCCAACTAAGGAAGATTGTCCTCCAGTGAAACAGAAAGTTTGCCGAATGCGCCCAGAGATGTCTGAGAAAATCAAAGTTGAGGTTATGAAACAGTTTGATGCCGGTTTTATAGCAGTTACTTCTTACCCACAGTGGGTTTCCAACGTGGTTCTAGTGCCGAAGAAAGATGGTAAGGTTCGAATGTGCGTTGACTATAGGGATCTGAATAGGGCAAGCCCCAAAGATGATTTCCCTCTACCTCATATCGACGTTCTGGTTGACAACACCGCACAGCACAAGGTATTCTCCTTTATGGATGGTTTCTCTGGTTATAATCAGATTAAGATGGCTCCCGAGGATATGGAAAAGACAACCTTTGTTACTCAATGGGGTACCTTTTGCTACAAGGTCATGCCGTTTGGATTAAAGAATGATGGGGCAACGTATCAGCGCGCCATGGTCTCTTTATTCCACAACATGATTCATCATGAGATTGAGGTATACGTTGACGACATGATTGCAAGATCCCATACTGAAGAGGAACATCTTGACCATCTCCAGAAGCTATTTGACAGGTTAAAGTTGTACAAACTGAGGCTAAATCCGAACAAGTGCACCTTCGGAGTGAGATCTGGTAAGCTGTTGGGTTTTGTCGTTAGTGATAAAGGTATTCAGGTGGATCCTGCAAAGGTGAAGGCTATACAGGAAATGCCAGCTCCCCAAACTAAAAAGGAGGACAGAGGATTTTTGGGACGTCTGAATTACATTGCCCGATTTATTTCGCACCTGACTGTTACTTGTGAACCAATCTTCAAGTTACTGAAGAAAGATCAAGTGGTAAGATGGAACGATGAATGTCAAGCCGCTTTCGAAAGGATCAAAGAATATCTCCAAGAACCTCTTATCCTGATGCTTCCAGTTGAAGGAAGACCTTTGATCTTATACTTGACAGTACTCGACAATTCGATGGGGTGTGTGCTGGGGCAGCATTACGAGTTTGGCCGAAAAGAGCATGCTATTTATTACCTTAGCAAAAAGTTTACCGACTGTGAGACCCGATACTCGTTGCTTGAGAAAAATTACTGCGCTTTGGCATGGTCTGCTCGCCGGCTGAGACAGTATATGCTGACTCACACTACCCTATTGATATCAAAGATGGATCCTATCAAGTATATCTTCGAAAAGTCTGCCTTATCCGGAAGAATAGCAAGATGGCAGATGATCTTGACTGAGTATGACATTCAATACACGACCCAAAAGGCAATTAAGGGAAGCGTGTTGGCGGATCATTTGGCAAATCAGACAGTGGATGATTACCAGTCTATGAACTTTGAATTCCCTGATGAGAACATCATGTTGGTGACTGATTGTGAAACACCTGGACCGGATGAAGGACCTAAGGAGGGATCCCGATGGTCTATGTACTTTGATGGAGCTTCAAACGCGTTGGGTAATGGCATTGGCGCCATGATCATATCTCTTGAAGGCTCTCATACTCCGTTCACCGCCCGGCTATGTTTTAACTGCACCAACAATATGGCGGAGTATGAAGTGTGCATCATGAGTCTTCGAGCAGCTATTGACCTAAGGATTAAGTTCTTAAGTGTATTCGGAGATTCCGCTCTCGTGATCAGTCAGATCAAAGGCGAGTGGGATACAAAACATCCAAATCTTATTCCTTACAAAGAGTATGTGTTGACGTTGCTTTCACACTTAGAGAAGATAACCTTTGAACACTTCCCCAGAGAGGAGAATCAGTTGGCGTACGCGCTAGCTACGATGTCTTATATGTTCAAGGTCGAATGAGACAATGAGGCTCCCCAGATTACCATTGAGAGGTTGGACGAACCTGCACATTACTGTGACATTGACACTGAGGAGGTAGCAGATAAACCCTGGTTCCACGAGGTGTAGAGGTATCTTGAGGCTCAAGAATACCCTGAGGGTGCATCTGTTAATGACAAGAAGTTTCTGAGGAGATTCGCGGAGAAGTTCTTCATCAGCAATGGTATCCTCTACAAGCGTAACCATTATTCGACCTTATTGCGCTGTATGGATAAGAACGAGGCAGAAAGGATTATGGTAGAGTTACATGAAGGTACTTTCGGGACTCATTCCAATGGACACACCATGGCAAAGAAGATCCTTCGGGCAGGATATTATTGGTCCACCATGGAAGCTGACTGTTATCAACATTCTCGGACCTGTCACAAGTGCCAAGTCTATGCTGATAAAGTGCACATACCTCCAGTACCTCTGAATGTCTTGACAGCTCCTTGGCCTTTTGCGATTTGGGGCATCGATATGATCGGCGAGATCAGACCTACTGCGTCCAACGGGCATTGTTTCATCCTGGTAGCTATTGATTACTTTACAAAATGGGTTGAAGCAGCTTCCTTTTCTACTGTAACCAAGAACGTCGTGGCACGGTTTATTTGGCATAATCTGATCTGTCGATATGGTGTACCAGAGAGGATCATTACGGACAATGGTACAAATCTCAACAATATGATGATCACCGAGCTCTACAAGCAGTTTAAGATACAGCATCACAACTCTTCTCCTTACCGGCCGAAGATGAATGAGGCTGTTGAGGCGACTAATAAGAATATCAAGAAGATTGTGCAGAAGATGACAGTGACATACAAAGATTGGCACGAGATGTTACTGTTTTCTCTTCATGGGTACTGTACCTCAGCGCGGACGTCAATAGGGGCAACACCTTATTCCTTGGTATATGGTATGAAGGCGGTCTTTCCCATTGAGGTTCAGATACCCTCTCTTCGGATTATGAAGGATGCAGGTCTAAGCGAAGACGACTGGATCCATACCCGGCTTGATCAGCTGAGCTTAATCGATGAAAAAAGACTTACTGCTATTTGTCATGGTCAAACGTATCAAAAGCGGATGATCAAGGCATTTAACAAGAAAGTCAGACGACAAGAGTATCAAGTTGGGGATCTGGTGATCAAGCGCGTCATCCTACCACAAGGTGATCCCAGGGGAAAATGGACCCCTACTTACGAAGGGCCATTTGTGGTTAAGAACATTTTCTCAAGAGGAGCTATGATTCTAACCACCATGGATGGTGACGACCTTCCTCACCCCGTCAATGCAGACATAGTGAAAAAATATTACGCATAGTCAAAGACCCGCTAGGTTGACTGGCCTAGGCAAAAATAAGGGCTTCCTGACGAATCAAAAGGGTTTGGGCAAAAATAAGGGATGAAAACGAAAAAATCTGTACACCCGGCAAGTCAAAAACCTAAAAAGGCGGCTTGGGCAAAAAAGGGTATCCCGGTAGACTGAAAACCCAAAAGGGCGGTCCAGGCAAAAATTAGGGATCAAAGCGTAACACTATGTCTCATTCGATCACCTTGTAACCAGACTGCAGTATCGACTATCAAGCTCGGATGGCGCTAATCAATCTGATCTACCTTCGACCAAGTAGTAAAGTGATGAGATGCTCGAGGACATAAAGGCAATAGTAGAGTTGGAACCCAGTGGAATTATTCACATAGCTATTTTTCTTTGTTTTTTACAAATTGTATAAACTCTATTGTTCGGCGGTGTTCTCTTACTAGGACGTCAGCCTCTTGTACAAAAGACGCATATTTACAGGCCAAACTTCAAAGTCAATACAATTCATTTTCACAAATAAATTTTTCTTTTTTCTGTTTTGTTTTGCAAGAACGTCCAATGTTCATTTTTGATATATGCATTTGACATTAATTGCTGCTCATGAATATTTACATGCGAAACAAAAGACGATTACTCGTGATATCAGAGCCAGGGGCAAACAAGAAATGTTCGAACCATACAGTTGCTCTATCCACCAGGTATAGGGATAGACCTAGTTGGAGAAATCCATTAGAGGTATATTCACTCCCCGCAGAGTAAGAAGAAGACAGTGGTGTTAACTCTCCCCAGCTGAGACTCACAACCGCGAATGAATCGGCAATATTCTCCCTAAGCATAGTTTATCTACCATCGGCACTGAAAAATTATCCCCAGCGGAGTTGGGAAAATCTTCCCCAGTGGAGTTTGGAGAATTATCCCTAGTAGACTCTGGAAGATTATCCCCAGTAGAAGTCCAAAAGATTATTCCCAGTGAAGTCGCAATTGGAAAATCATCCCTAGCGGAGTTCATTCCTTCTACAATCAGAAACTGAATTCCCAACAGGGTTCATTACCACCAGCAATGGTAATTCATCCCCACCTGATTTTATCAGCGGAATCCTCAGTAGAGCATGACCTCCCCACAGAGCCATTTCCTCATCAGTTTATTCCCCAACGGAGTTATCCTCTCCTCCAGGTTTATTCTCACAATCATCTTCATTCACTATCCCCAGCGGAAACAAAGAATTCAACTCGTTTCTCCAGCAGTAATCCAGGATTTATTTTCCCTAGATAAAAACATCACATTTCCATACATTATGACACATGCATATACACATCATACAGCACAATCTCATTTATTTTGAGAACATCATTGCCCGATACATATCATGCATTACATGCAGCTAACCTTTACCTTTCAGGAAAAATACAATCAAATTCTCACAAAAGCAAGCTATGAAGCCCGGATTCGACCGGACAGTAGTTTAAATCCTCAGCAAGCCGTGAAACCCGGATTACAATTGGATAACAGCTTAGCAAGTTATTGTGAAGCCTGGATTACGACCAGACAACAATACAAGTTCCTGTGAAACCTGGATTACGACCAGATAGCGGTTAAAGACACTGTGAAGGCTGGATTTCGACCAGATAACAGTAAGGGATACTGTGCAGCTTGGATTACGACCAAATAGCAGTTCACCCGGCCAGATACTATGAAGCTCAGATTACGACCGGATGTTAGTTGGCCCAAAGCCAAAGGGAAGTCCGGATTACGACCAAATAGCCATTTGATCTGTTCTGAAGACTGGACTACGACCAGATAAGAAGTAAAGTGTTCTGAAGACTGGATTACGACCAGATAAGAAGTAAAGTGTTCTGAAGACTGGATTGCGACTAGATAAGAAGTAAAGTATTGTGAATCCTGGATTACGACAAGACAGCAGTACGGAACACCATGAATCCTGGATTACGACTGGATAGAGATAAAAAGACTGAAGTCTGGATTGCGACCAGATAGCAGTACAAGACCCTACGAAGTTTAGATTCCGACCGAATAGCAGTTTACCTGGACAGTTACTAAGAAGCCAGGAGTCGACCGAATATTAGTATACCATAAATTCAAGCTACAGCCCGGATGCGACCGGATAACATTTGATTTCCTTCTGAAACCTGGATTACGACCAAATAAGAAATAAGAAGTTGCGAAACCTGGGTTACGACCAGATAGCAAGTTTAACCTCATCCCTCCAGTAAGTCTGTAAATCCTGGATTACGACCAGATAGCAATCGGTCTTATTACTATAAAGCCTGGACCATGACCAAATAACAGTTCATGTTCACCTCCTCGACTAAGAGACATTTCCTCAGTAGAATAACGGACGATCGAAGTTCCTAAAATTTAACAGAGATGTTTCCTCAGTAGAATACGGATGACCAAAGTTCCTAAAATTCAACAGAGATGATTCCTCAACAGAATAACGGACGACGAAGCTCCTAAAATTCTATTTCTCTCAAGACAGAGATCAGCCTTCCCCAGCGGAATCTTCCTCAACAACAGGTATGCAAGCTCTCGCTAAGGAATCTCTTACGTGATAGACACTCCTTCAGATGGCATCTTTAAGCCCATCCTCTCATCAGTAATTTCCAAATGGCATCTTTAAGCCCATTTCCGACATCGCAAGATGGATACTACTTCATGCGAGTGCAAATTTCTGGGCACTATAGTGTTCAATCATCTTCCACCTTCGGATCACGAAAGGCATGAAAGCCAATCTACATCCTCAAGTTTAAGAAGATTGAACAGGGGCAGCTGTTGTACCCCAAAATTTGCCCTCCCATATTTCTTAAAATATTTCAAGAAAGATCCTCAAGTTGCTCAAGGTAGTCCAAGGGTTGGCCAGACAAGCTCTCTCCTAAGGCAGTCTACCCCAAATTAGGGTTTCATGTTGCATCAAGATATTTGAGTCCAAGGGATCCCAAATGCTCAACATTGTCCTAATATGTTCTCAATATCATCCATGTCAAGTTTCAAGCCTTGCAGAGAAAGTTTGCTCAGTCAATTGCTCAAAGGCCGGAAAATCGACTGTGCTAGGGAAAAAGTCAACTGTGGCCCACATACAGTCAAACTTCAAGATTTTTGGTCAACATCCTCATTTTGAAGTATATTTCATCATTTGATCAAGGGTTGATCATGATTCATCAAGGATTGCTCATGATTCATCAAGACTCAAAAGTTGCTAAATTAGGGTTTTGCAGGCAAAGTCAACTCAGCTTTGACCAAGCATAACTTTCTCATACTTTATGAGAAATGACCCATCCAAGGCTCATTTTGAAATTCCCTACAATCCATATTCATCTCCCAAGTTCAAAATATGTACTCACAAGAAGTTATGAATTTGGACATTATAGGTCATTTTGAAAAGTCAACAAAAACACCTTTTTTGTCAAAGCTTCATACAAGAGCATGGAATATAAAATTGAGATGAGACCAAAAGGTTTGATTAGAGTACATCTCAAGATTTCTAAAAATTCCAAGAACACCTCCAAAGAGTTAGAATTGAGGAAGTTATGCATTGGTGAAGTTGACCTTTTTTGCAAAATTGCCAAAAGTCAACTATGCCCAAAACTTCAATTTTTGCCAAATGGGTCCAATCTTTTTCACTTGTTTTGAGTTGGCAACATAGTCCACGAGTTCTAGTCTTTGCCACTTGTCCATATCTTATTTTTATTATTTATTTTGATTTTTATTTGAATTAATTCAATTTAAATCAAAACAAATCATATAAAATCCAAAATATTGAAAGAAAGAGATTTTGTGCTTGTTTCAGGTTTCAATTACAGCTAGCAAGTATTCAAACTCGTGCAAGGCATTAGGGTGGACAAAAAGATTGGTTTTAGGCCAATTTTGGAAAGATTTAAAGGAGGATCAAATCACAATCAAATTCATTGATGGAGGAAGATTGGATACATTCTTTCAAACGTAATTCATTGATTGGTACAAATAGAACAAAGGTAGACCATAAACTAGGTTAGAAAGAGGCGCATGAACAAGAACAAAATCTGGAAAAAAATCAAGAAAAGTGTAAGATCGAATTCCACATTCTATGCATCCTCAAGGCTTTCTATCAATCCCAATCACTTCCTGAGGTTCCCAGCAAGCCAAAGCCATTGAAACCAAGCATTTTCCAGTCCCAAATTGCACTGTAAGTCCATCACGAAACTCATGAAATCTTGAATTTGAATAGCATGATTTAGGCATTGTTAGGATGAATTAATCAGATATTATTGATCTATGAGACATTTGCAAGCTTCCTGCATTGATTAATTGCATTTATATGGCCTGTATTAAAATTCACCATGGCTAGGTTTCGAAGCTTCGAATTAGGGTTTTTGCTTGCAGGTGAAATTAGCCTTCGTGAATGGTACCATCATGTTCAGAATGATGAGACGAATCCCACCATAGTGTTAGGTTTCATTTATATGGCTCATATAGGATTTTGGGAATGGGCTACTGTTGTACCCCAAAATTTGCCCTCCCATATTCTTCAAGGTTTGCTAAGATCATGCTTCAAAATCTCCCAAAGGTTGCATAGTCCAATTGCCTCCTAACAGTCAAAAATTAGGGTTTTGGTTCTGGCAAACAAATTGAAGTTTCCAAGGGTCCAATCAAGTCCCACATGCCTATAAACATTGTCAAGCTTCCATATGCCAAGTTTCAAGACTCACAACATCAAAATGCACAGTCAAAAACCCTAATTGCTTCACAGTCAACTGCAAGGGCAAAATGGTCATTTGACAGTCAAAAGTCAAAATTTTTGGTCAACATCTTATTTTGAAGCCACAAACATCATTTGATCAATTCTTGATCATGATTCTCAAGGCATGGCTCAAAAAGTCTCAAGATGCAAAAGTTTCTATTTTTGGACAGTTGAAAAAGTCAACTGCAAATTGACCAAGGCATAACTTCCACATGGTTTATCAGAAAAATTCCATACAAAGCTCATTTTGAAGAGAATGACATTTCCTACAACTCATATTCACACTTAAATTCCAATAAATGCTCTCACAAAAAGTTATCAATCTCAACATTATAGGTCATTTTCAAAAGTCAACAAAAAGGCACTTTAAGTCAAAGACCATAACTTGAGATTGGTACATCAAAATGGCATGGGACCACAGACATTGGTTAGAGGACTTCAAGACCTTTCGAAAATGTCCAAGAACATGATCAAAGCTTAAAACTTGAGCAAGATATGCCTTGTGGAAGTTGGGAAATGTTTGGGAATTTTGAAAAGTCAACTTTTCTTCAAATGCCTCAAAATTGCTAATGGGCCTCAATTTCTTCCATGAATCATTACCCAAAGGCTATGCACGACCCATTAAGCTAAAAGGGAGTTATTTTCTTATTTTTAATTAATTAATTGAATTTTTAATCCTATTAATTCATTTAATTAAAATTAATTATGAGAAAAATACTAAATCATGTGTTTTGAATCTTTTTGTGCAGCATTTTCATCCATTATGACTCAATATCTCGTGTACCAATCTCAAGAGACAAGATCTTCCAAAATAGGCAAGTTTCCATGGCAAAAAGATGTGAAAAAGGATGTAATAAAATCAAATATTTGGATCATCAATGGATGGATTTTGGGCTGGCTTTTTGACCTAATTCTATCCACACATATATGCAAGACTGAAACCTAATGCATTGAGGACACAAGCTGCCCAGAAACCTAAAGAACAAACTTGCATTTTTTTGACCAAAAGTGAGAAACTGTTTTCATACATAGAGCTGGTTTCAAGGCCTCAAAAGCATTCCAAAAGCTTGCTAACACATCCAGGAAACTATTACAATCGAAACCAAGTCTCCAGGCTTCAAGGGTTGGTAGAACGATATCATACTTTCTTGAAAATTATCCATTATCGTTTTATGATTAACATGCATTTTTCATGAGTTTTTAATGTGGATTTATACTAACCATGACCTTCTGAAGCTAATGACATAACTCAATTGAGTTATTAAGCCGTGTACAAGAATTCACCATGGACGTTCCCTAGGGTTTCAGAGCTCCAATTTTAGGGGTTTCTGTATATGGTAAAATTAAGCCTTAAAACTTATGCCAATGGAATCAGGACATCCAGACGAAGCCAATCCACCCCTCGCGCCATTTTTATATTTGCTTATGCCCTATTCGCTATTTTTGCAGGTTTGACTTAGTGGGGGTTTAAAACCCCCGCTATTTGCTTTTAGTTGCAGAAAAAAAAATGGAGACGAAGCTGATGTGTCCAAGCGTGAATGGGTGGTTTGAATACTGGCGCGCGTTTTCATCAAATGCCACTAACGCTTGCTTTCTCTCTCATAATAATCATTGTCCATTATAATATCAAAGAAACTCAATAGCTTGGATGGTTAATGCGTTGGCTTGTAGGTATTGGGACCTGGGTTCGATTCCCAGGTCCCCCACTTATTCAATAATTTTTCCTCTAACGCGTTCCTATGCAGTATGCCATCCAAGGACCATCATGCGTCCTCACCATCTAGCTTGCCACGCTCCCAGAAGCCTCAATCTAATGGCCATCATGTGAATTCCACCGTGCACGCCAGTCAATGGATCTGCACGCAAACGCTGGAAAGTCAAAAAAGGCCTGAATCAATGGGCCACATTGCTCACAATTGACCTCCAAATTGGGTCCAGACACCCCCAGGGTTTGCTCAATCTTCTCATTTTTTTTCTTTCTCTATTTTTACCTTTTATTCTTTTAATTGTTATTTTGATTAATTGCTTTTATTTAATTCACAAAATAATTTTTATAACACAAAAAAATCAGAAAAATCAAAAAATAAAATATGTTTATTTAATATTTAATGCATTAATATTTTTTGTAAATAAATTCAATAATCAATTTAGGTTAATTTAGGTTAAAATTTTAATGTTTTTTCTTAAATAACTAAAAAATATAGAAATTAGGTTTTTAGCATTTTTATTCTCTTTTCTCAATAAATAACTTTTTCTTCTTATTCTTATCATTATTAATTATTAATTATTTTGTAGATAAACTTGTAATTAATTAATTAGGATAAATTAGGTTAAAACTTAAATATTTTCTTTAACAATTAAAAATGATTTAGAACTAGGGTTTTATTTAACTTCTAACTTTAATCAATTTTCTTTATTTTCATTAAGTACCAAAAAAAACCAAAAAAACAATTCTTTTTCTTATTAAATAATTAATTAATTTTTAATTTCATTTAATTTCTTTAAAGGGTCCAACGCCCTCGCATATTCAATTCTAATTTCTTTTCGCGCGTTTGTTCTTATTTTTCGTTTTAAATATAATGTAATTGCTCAAGCCTTGTAATAGATAATTAGGAAATTTATTTACTTTCCGCATTTTATTAAAAAACGTGTCTTTGTTAATTTGGCGATGTATAGACCCGCGCCTTGTAATAGTGTAGGACTTTATTTTCTGTATTTTAATTTCCGCACCTTTAAACTGCTAATCACATGAAAGAATGAATGGCCCAAATAAAATCAAAGCGTGGCTCACCCAATGCATGACCAAGATAAAACATAACTGAAAACAATACACAATACACACACCACTCTTAGGGTACGCCTCACTGTTGCCTTGCCCCTCGAAACGTGGTCGTCGAGTATAGGACATTTTAGTAAGTCCTTATGTCCATGAACATGGCATAAGGGTAGCTTCTAAGGTGTCCTATTGTTGCTCTGGTGACCACACTGTCCCTAAAAACGAATTGACCCGAACACCTCCAACGGTGGTGCTACCTACCTCTCAATGGTGGGATGGCACTACCTTAAGGGCATTTACACAGCCTAATTCCTTAGGGTAGGTAGATGACTCATAGATACTTGCTCTAATTCAAAACAAATCAAATCAAAAACTCTTTTCACACCGACACTTTCAAAAAGCTTTCAAAACAATTTTTTAAACACTCTTGAGGACTGATACAAGAGTCGATCTGAAACTTTAAACGAAACTTTTTCAAACCCACTCACAATTGAAAAGCCAACAAACATTTTGAAAACACAATAAGCAAGTATCTAAGAGCCCATGGATAACCATGGATAGAAAGGGTGCTAACACCTTCCCTTTCTATAAATCTACCTCCTGAACCGAGAGATAATCTCATAAGGAATTTTTCTGTGCTTTTGTCCTTTCCATATTGGAGAAAATAAAAGACGGTGGCGACTCTTGCTTACCGCGACATTTCGCGAACCAGCATTAAACAGTCAGTTCCAGATCCACCGATCACAGAACTGGTGACTCTGCTGGGGAAATTATCTTAAAGTGAGGTGTACCTTAGGACTAGGATCACTTGTGTTTTCAATTGCTTTGACTTGTTTGCTTTATTATTGTGGGACTGTCTTGGGAGTTCTATAGATCCTAACCCGGATCTGGGGATACCTTCTTAGAAAGTAGCAACAAGGCTGTGAGGGAACTGTGCGGGGTATACCGACATGGTTGAAGCAGTCTGCTACGTTGATGTGGCACTTTGGTGTGTACCGGTAACCCTTGAGTTCAGTCAAGGAGAGTACGGGGCCTCCGCGTGGTGTCGTGAAGCATCAACTGACCTTAGGAACCTTAATTGAACCATCTTGGCCTCTTTAGGGTAGTGAGATAACTGACTTTGGTGCAGTCCGAGGTTGGTTGATACTCGATACTACACTCAATTGAGGGTTGTTTTCTTGGAATATTTCGGTCGCCAGTTTAGTGGTTAAATCGAAACGATGAACAATGAAAGCAATCCAGTGATATTGGGACCCTTAGAACCCGGTTACTTCTGATAGGACAGGTCTTAACCAACAAACTGAAAGAGGGTAATACCTAGACCCCATGCTGGCCTAAACTCTAAGGGCTCTTTGTGTGACTTGTGTGCCTTCCAACTTGATTATTTGCATGCTTGTTATCTGACACTTGAGTTTCTTGCAGGTTTTGGTTTACAGTCCTTAATTGGGACTCATAACAGGGTTTACCTACATTACTCCACGCATAGCATAACATCATGCCATCATACCATTGCATACATCCTACATAAGGACTAATCCATTTCAAGGATCTCAAGGGCTTGTGATGCAGGTCATGATGAATCAGAATGTCTAGCAAGGGGCAAAGGGGATTTATTTTCCTCTAAGCCAAGGTTGTCAGAGGCTATGACCCACTTGATATGGTGAGCTTTGACTCTTGAAGAAGGTTCCCTTAGCCGAGGTTGTTTGGAAACCAAGACCAGACATGATGACTTAAGTCAGGGGCTATGACCCACTGGATATGGTGAGCCTTTGACCCTTGAAGAAGGACTCTCAACAACATGCAGTTCCTTCAATCAACTATCGGACTCCAATTCTAACAATTTTCTTGTTTACCCCGCGAGATCCTTGAAAACATTACATGCATATCATACATATTAGTGCATGACAGGTACCCTTGTTACAGGTCACTTACCATCTGCGCTGTTTATTTCAGCAATGGCTTCCCAACAATACAACCAGGACCTTCATGCTCAAGAGACTCGGTTCAGGGAAATCCTCCTGAATCTATCCAAGGGGCAGGAAGAGCTGAGAACACTTCTCATGGGGACTTTGGTCAGGACCAGTGCTGAGGATGAACGGCTGAAACATCTGCAAGCTGAGGTGGATGCAATGAGAGCCCAGATGCTGGGGCAGGTGACTATCATTCAAGGCTTAGCTCAAAGACAAGAAGAGCTCGGGATTCTCGTCAACCAACTGCTTCGGGGTAACCAGCTGGGGAAAACATCTAAGGGTGAAGAGCCAGTCATCATTCAACCACCTTTGAGACAAGAAGATAAGGGGAGAGCTCCTCAAATGGCTTCAGTGCCACAAATTCAGCATCAGCCTCACCAGCTTCAGCCAGACAAGCCCAAAAGGCAATTCACCAGGCTCAACGTGTCGTTGCCTCAAGCTTTACAACAACTGTTGAGGTTGAATTTGGTAACTCTAAGGGACCCTCCTAAGAATCCCAACAGGACACCTTCCAGGTATAACCCCAACGCCCGCTGCGCATATCATTCTGACAGCCCGGGGCATGCTACAGATGATTGTTGGACCTTGAAGAACAAGATCCAGGACCTGATTGATGAAGGAGCTGTGGAATTCACCCAAGATGGCCAGGCTGAGTGCTTCTACCATCCCTACAAGATTCACCGTTTAAAGTAGCAAGCCCTGAGATGTGAAGACTTTTGTTTATTAGAATTTTCAAGTTGTAACTTTCTTTTGACTATTCAAACATTTATTCATGTTAAACGTCGTTATTTCATTAATGCATCGCATATGTCTATTTGGAAGCAATATATTCGCATTCGTTATACTCAAACTGCTTTCATTTTTTTTGATGTCAACTCTTAATTAATAATGCTAAGCCTCTTGAGGGAGGATGACGAAAACGATACCACGACATTTACAGTATGCTTTTGAACAGACCCCGCTGATGAGGTACAGGCATTGTTTCAATTCCTAAAACACTGGAGTTATAAGGAAGATAATCCCTCGTCAACCCCTCTGAGCCAAAGAAGTTGGAGTTTTTTCTTTTTTGAAATTAAAACCCTTAATCATAACCTGGGGCAGGGTAGTTCTCTCAGTTGATCCAAGTGCATAACGAATGGCACCAAAGAGGTCCTTACAAAACAAAAGACAGTGATGGTTCCGAATAATCATACGGACAGGCAGTCATTACCTCTCAAAATAAAAGCCTAATAAGTCAAAACCTATGAAGGAGACTTACAAAACTGGGACATCCCGCTGACTGTAATTCCAAAAAAGAAAACAGTTCAGGCAAAAAAAAAACAGGGATAACAAAATCAAGAAAGAAAAAGAGGTCATACAAACCCTCAATAACAAAAAGGAATGACTGCCTATTCAAAATAAACTATCAACATCTAAATCATCACGGGAATATCAGGACAAAAACTCAAATAAGGTCTAACGCACGATCAGCTGAGTTTAGGATTGAAGAATATCACGAAGAGCGGGTGGGTACAAATAATTTGAGCCTTTATCCTTTGTTTCTTAAACCGAGAACCAGGCCACGTTATAACCCTCAAAAGTCCTAGCTGAAGCATGGGTTAGTTCGAAAGCATACTGTTACAAAAGGTATCCTGACTCCTTAAGGCTTGCGGTAAAATAACGAGTTGACATCACTGTTTACAAAAAATTCACCTGTTTTTATGAAAAAGAATGCATTTTCAAAATCTTTGAGACAGACATAAGCTTTGCATTTTGATATAACAGTGTTTGCATATGACTTCTTGTTTGAACAGCAGAGAAATTCGCACGACGAATATCCAGTGAACAAAATCTTCTCAATAAAAGCTCAAATGGAAGAAGCACTCCCAATCAAGAGGCAGACATAATCATGGTCTATTATCTGGGGAAATCCAATCAAGATTCGGAGAATCTCTCAAAGGCCAAATAGCCTGGGGCAAATCTCCGCCTGAGTCACTTGGGGAATTCCAGCAACGCATCTTGCCTAATCAAACATCTTCTGGTTGCATGGCAAAACACTTCTAACAGGGGCAACTCCCTACATTCGGAGAGTGTGGATATAGTCAAAAAATACTATGCATAATCAAAGACCCGCTAGGTTGACACACCTAGGCAAAAATAAGGGCTTCCCGTCGAACCAAAAGGGTTCGGGCAAAAATAAGGGATGAATATGGAAAAATCTGTACACCCGGCAAGCCGAAAACCTGCAAAGGTGGCTTGGGCAAAAATGGGTATCCCGGTGGACTGAAAACCCGAAAGGGCGGTCCAGGCAAAAGTTAGGGATCAAAAGCATACGACTATGTCCCGGAATCTCGTCACTTGCCTACCAGAAGAAGATTTGTCAAATTGGCAGTCATCAAGCACCTCCACAGGTATCTTCTCCCACAGAAACAGGGGCAATAATGAGTTGTCCAAGCGACCTAATCACTCTGTCCACCAAGGTACCAAGGTAAGTTCGGATGAATAACGTAACCAAGATATCTTAAATCCCTAGAGAGTGAGCCAGCAAGTCAACACACTCTCCCCGAGCAGAGTTATCCCCCGTCATCCTTAAGGAAGTTGGGTATCCTCCAGCAGGTCTCAACATTCCTCAGCAAATTATACCGACATTCCTAAGCAAGCATCCCCGACAATCTTGATCTAAGATTGTTCCCCGGCGGTATACCAGACATTCAATGGAGTCACTTCCCCAATACAGTTCAAGATTTCCCCAGGAAAGTCCAGTCTGAAGGTTTCCCCAGGAAAGCTGAATCATCTCCCCAGCAGTAAGCTTATCCCCAGTAGATTCCTGAAGCTTATCCCCTGCAGAGCACGAACGCGTCTCCCGGCTTTATTCAAAGGTTATTTCCCTACCAGGATATAACTGGGTTATCCTCAGCCATAGGCCACGAAAAGATTGTCCTCGGCGAAGTCTTCTTATCCCCAGCGGAGTCTATTAAAACTTCCAACATAGCACATCAATGGTATCCCCAGCGGAGTTATCAACATCTCAACAGAGTACCTCTCTTCCCACAGAGTATTGTTCCCCAGCAAGATCGCTAGAATAATTCCCCCCCCCCCCCCCCCGCAGAGTAATCTATTCGCCAAGTTTATTCCCCAACGGAGTCATCCTCTCCTACCGGTATTCTTGCAACCATCATCCCCAGGGGAAACAAAAGCTCTACATCAGCCCAGGATTTAACTTCCCGGCATCCGTCAAGGATCTATTTTCCTAGACGAAAACATACATTCATAAACATCGCATCTTCATACATTATAGCATGCATATACGCATCATGAACATACAATCTCACTTATTCTGAGAACATCTCGCATGTCATACATCATGACATTACGCACAACTAACGTTTTGTCTTTTCAGGACAAAGGTTAATACCAAGATGATTACCATCAACGGTCGTAACTAAAGATCTGATTCCTGTATCCTGCCAGGGTGTATCTGTTGACGACTAGCATTACCAGACTCGATTCCTGTATCCCGCCAGGGCACGTCTGAAGAGTTCGAGGATCCGATTCCTGTATCCTTCCAGGGTGTATCTGTTGACGACTAGCATTACCAGACTCGATTCCTGTATCCTGCCAGGGCACGTCTGAAGAGTTCGAAGATCCGATTCCTGTATCCTGCCAGGGTGTATCTGTTGACGACTAGCATTACCAGACTCGATTCCTGTATCCCGCCAGGGCACGTCTGAAGAGTTCGAGGATCCGATTCCTGTACCCTTCCAGGGTGTATCTGTTGACGACTAGCATTACCAGACTCGATTCCTGTATCCCGCCAGGGCACGTCTGAAGAGTTCGAGGATCCGATTCCTGTATCCTGCCAGGGTGTATCTGTTGACGACTAGCATTACTAGACCCGATTCCTGTATCCTGCCAGGGTGCATCTGAAGAGTTCGAAGATCCGATTCCTGTATCCTGCCAGGGTGTATCTGTTGACGGCTAGCATTACCAGACTCGATTCCTGTATCCCGCCAGGGCACGTCTGAAGAGTTCGAAGATCCGATTCCTGTATCCTGCCAGGGTGTATCTGTTGACGACTAGCATTACCAGACTCGATTCCTGTATCTCTCCAGGGCACGTCTGAAAGGTTCTCTCATCGTCCCGTTGAGGTAGTAATCGTCAAAGGTTCTCTCATCGTCCCGTTGAGGTAGTAATCGTCCAAGGTTCTCTCATCGTCCCGTTGAGGTAGTAATCGTCCAAGGTTCTCTCATCGTCCCGTTGAGGTAGTAATCGTCCAAGGTTCTCTCATCGTCCCGTTGAGGTAGTAATCGTCAAAGGTTCTCTCATCGTTCCGTTGAGGTAGTAATCGTCCAAGGTTCTCTCATCGTCCCGTTGAGGTAGTAATCGTCCAAGGTTCTCTCATCGTTCCGTTGAGGTAGTAATCACCCAAGGTTCTCTCATCGTCCCGTTGAGGTAGTAATCGTCCAAGGTTCTCTCATCGTCCCGCTGAGGTAGTAATCGCCCAAGGTTCTCTCATCGTCCCGTTGAGGTAGTAATCGTCCAAGGTTCTCTCATCGTCCCGTTGAGGTAGTAATCGCCCAAGGTTCTCTCATCATCCCGTTGAGGTAGTAATCACCCAAGGTTCTCTCATCGTCCTGTTGAGGTAGTAATCGTCCAAGGTTCTCTCATCGTCCCGCTGAGGTAGTAATCGCCCAAGATTCTCTCATCGTCCCGTTGAGGTAGTAATCACCCAAGGTTCTCTCATCGTCCCGTTGAGGTAGTAATAACCCAAGGTTCTCTCATCGTCCTGTTGAGGTAGTAATCGTCCAAGGTTCTCTCATCGTCCCACTGAGGTAGTAATCGCCCAAGGTTCTCTCATCGTCCCGTTGAGGTAGTAATCACCCAAGGTTCTCTCATCGTCATGTTGAGGTAGTAATCGTCCAAGGTTCACTCATCGTCCCGCTGAGGTAGTAATCGCCCAAGATTCTCTCATCGTCCCGCTGAGGTAGTAATCGCCCAAGGTTCTCTCATCGTCCCGTTGAGGTAGTAATCGTCCAAGGTTCTCTCATCGTCCCGTTGAGGTAGTAATCGTCCAAGGTTCTCTCATCGTACCGTTGAGGTAGTAATCGCCCAAAGGTTCTCTCATCGTCCCGTTGAGGTAGTAATCGCCCAAAGGTTCTCTCATCGTCCCGTTGAGGTAGTAATCGCCCAAAGGTTCTCTCATCGTCCCGTTGAGGTAGTAATCGCCCAAAGGTTCTCTCATCGTCCCGTTGAGGTAGTAATCTTCCAAGGTTCTCTCATCGTCCCGTTGAGATAGTAATCGTCCAAGGTTCTCTCATCGTCCCGTTGAGGTAGTAACCGTCCCTGATTCATTCATCACATCATTATCAATAAAAACCTTTTGAAGCTCCAAACTCGATTCCTGTATCTCGCCAGGGCACGTCTGAAGAGTTTAAAGATTCGATACCTGTATCCAGCCACGACGCATCTACATAAAAAGTTTGAAGGTCAACTCCTGTAACAAGCCAGGTAATTATCTTTCTTTTTCAGGTACGCAAGTTCTCGCTAAGGAAACTCTTACACGATCGGCACCCAGATGGCATCTATAAGCCCATCCACCTATCCATCACCTCTTAAACATGGCATCTGTAAGCCCATCTTCCTATCCATCAATCTCCAAATGGCATCTGTAAGCCCATTCCCACCATCATACTGTTGACACTCTACTATGTGAGTGCAAATTTCTGGGCACTCTAGTGTTCAATCATCTTCCACCTTCGGATCACGAAAGGCACGCAAGCCAATCTACATCCTCAGGTCTAAGAAGATTGAACAGGGGAAACTGTTGTACCCCAAAATTTTCCCTCCCATATTCTTCAAGGTTTGCTAAGATCATGCTTCAAAATCTCCCAAAGGTTGCACAGTCCAATTGCCTCCTAACAGTAAAAAATTAGGGTTTTGGTTCTGGCAAACAAATTGAAGTTTCCAAGGGTCCAATCAAGTCCCACATGCCTATAAACATTGTCAAGCTTCCATATTCCAAGTTTCAAGACTCACAGCATCAAAATGCACAGTCAAAAACCCTAATTGCTTCACAGTCAACTGCAGGGGCAAAATGGTCATTTGACAGTCAAAAGTCAAAATTTTTGGTCAACATCTTATTTTGAAGCCACAAACATCATTTGATCAATTCTTGATCATGATTCTCAAGGCATGGCTCAAAAAGTCTCAAGATGCAAAAGTTTCTATTTTTGGACAGCTGAAAAAGTCAACTGCAAATTGACTAAGGCATAACTTTCACATGGTTTATCAGAAAAATTCCATCCAAATCTCATTTTGAAGAGAATGACATTTCCTACAACTCATCTACACACTTCAAGTCCAAGAAATTCTCTCACAAAAAGTTATCAATCTCAACATTATAGGTCATTTTCAAAAGTCAACAAAAAGGCACTTTAAGTCAAAGACCATAACTTGAGATTGGTAAATCAAAATGGCATGGGACCAAAGACATTGGTTAGAGGACTTCAAGACCTTTCCAAAATGTCCAAGAACATGATCAAAGCTTAATAATTGAGCAAGATATGCCTTGTGGAAGTTTGGAAATTTTTGGGAATTTTGAAAAGTCAACTTTGCTTCAAATGCCTCAAAATTGCTAATGGGCCTCAATTTCTTCCATGAATCATTACCCAAAGGCTATGCACGACCCATTAAGCTAAAAGGGAGTTATTTTCTTATTTTTAATTAATTAATTGAATTTTTAATCCTATTAATTCATTTAATTAAAATTAATTATGAGAAAAATACTAAATCATGTGTTTTGAATCTTTTTGTGCAGCATTTTCATCCATTATGACTCAATATCTCGTGTACCAATCTCAAGAGACAAGATCTTCCAAAATAGGCAAGTTTCCATGGCAAAAAGATGTGAAAAAGGATGTAATAAAATCAAATATTTGGATCATCAATGGATGGATTTTGGGCTGGCTTTTTGACCAAATTCTATCCACACATATATGCAAGACTGAAACCTAATGCATTGAGGACACAAGCTGCGCAGAAACCTAAAGAACAAACTTGCATTTTTTTGACAAAAAGTGAGAAACTGTTTTCATACATAAAGCTGGTTTCAAGGCCTCAAAAGCATTCCAAAAGCTTGCTAACACATCCAGGAAACTATTGCAATCGAAACCAAGTCTCCGGGCTTCAAGGGTTGGTAGAACGATATCATACTTTCTTGAAAATTATCCATTATCGTTTTATGAATAACATGCATTTTTCATGTGTTTTTAATGTGGATTTATACTAACCATGACCTTCTGAAGCTAATGACATAACTCAATTGAGTTATTAAGCCCTGTACAAGAATTCACCATGGACGTTCCCTAGGGTTTCAGAGCTCCAATTTTAGGGGTTTCTGTATATGGTAAAAGTAAGCCTTAAAACCTATGACAATGGAATCAGGACATCCAGACGAAGCCAATCTACCCCTCGCGCCATTTTTATATTTGCTTATGCCCTATTCGCTATTTTTGCAGGTTTGACTTAGTGGGGGTTTAAAACCCCCGCTATTTGCTTTTAGTTGCAGAAAAAAAATGGAGACGAAGCTGATGTGTCCAAGCGTGAATGGGTGGTTTGAATACTGGCGCGCGTTTTCATCAAATGCCACTAACGCTTGCTTTCTCTCTCATAATAATCATTGTCCATTATAATATCAAAGAAACTCAATAGCTTGGATGGTTAATGCGTTGGCTTGTAGGTATTGGGACCTGGGTTCGATTCCCAGGTCCCCCACTTATTCAATAATTTTTCCTCTAACGCGTTCCTATGCAGTATGCCATCCAAGGACCATCATGCGTCCTCACCATCTAGCTTGCCACGCTCCCAGAAGCCTCAATCTAATGGCCATCATGTGAATTCCACCGTGCACGCCAGTCAATGGATCTGCACGCAAACGCTGGAAAGTCAAAAAAGGCCTGAATCAATGGGCCACATTGCTCACAATTGACCTCCAAATTGGGTCCAGACACCCCCAGGGTTTGCTCAATCTTCTCATTTTTTTTCTTTCTCTATTTTTACCTTTTATTCTTTTAATTGTTATTTTGATTAATTGCTTTTATTTAATTCACAAAATAATTTTTATAACACAAAAAAATCAGAAAAATCAAAAAATAAAATATGTTTATTTAATATTTAATGCATTAATATTCTTTGTAAATAAATTCAATAATCAATTTAGGTTAATTTAGGTTAAAATTTTAATGTTTTTTCTTAAATAACTAAAAAATATAGAAATTAGGTTTTTAGCATTTTTATTCTCTTTTCTCAATAAATAACTTTTTCTTCTTATTCTTATCATTATTAATTATTAATTATTTTGTAGATAAACTTGTAATTAATTAATTAGGATAAATTAGGTTAAAACTTAAATATTTTCTTTAACAATTAAAAATGATTTAGAACTAGGGTTTTATTTAACTTCTAACTTTAATCAATTTTATTTATTTTCATTAAGTACCAAAAAAAACCAAAAAAACAATTCTTTTTCTTATTAAATAATTAATTAATTTTTAATTTCATTTAATTTCTTTAAAGGGTCCAACGCCCTCGCATATTCAATTCTAATTTCTTTTCGCGCGTTTGTTCTTATTTTTCGTTTTAAATATAATGTAATTGCTCAAGCCTTGTAATAGATAATTAGGAAATTTATTTACTTTCCGCATTTTATTAAAAAACGTGTCTTTGTTAATTTGGCGATGTATAGACCCGCGCCTTGTAATAGTGTAGGACTTTATTTTCTGTATTTTAATTTCCGCACCTTTAAACTGCTAATCACATGAAAGAATGAATGGCCCAAATAAAATCAAAGCGTGGCTCACCCAATGCATGACCAAGATAAAACATAACTGAAAACAATACACAATACACACACCACTCTTAGGGTACGCCTCACTGTTGCCTTGCCCCTCGAAACGTAGTCGTCGAGTATAGGACATTTTAGTAAGTCCTTATGTCCATGAACATGGCATAAGGGTAGCTTCTAAGGTGTCCTATTGTTGCTCTGGTGACCACACTGTCCCTAAAAACGAATTGACCCGAACACCTCCAACGGTGGTGCTACCTACCTCTCAATGGTGGGATGGCACTACCTTAAGGACATTTACACAGCCTAATTCCTTAGGGTAGGTAGATGACTCATAGATACTTGCTCTAATTCAAAACAAATCAAATCAAAAACTCTTTTCACACCGACACTTTCAAAAAGCTTTCAAAACAATTTTTCAAACACTCTTGAGGACTGATACAAGATTCGATCTGAAACTTTAAACGAAACTTTTTCAAACCCACTCACAATTGAAAAGCCAACAAACATTTTGAAAATACAATGAGAAAGTATCTAAGAGCCCATGGATAACCATGGATAAAAAGGGTGTTAACACCTTCCCTTTCTATAAATCTACCTCCCGAACCGAGAGATAATCTCATAAGGAATTTTTCTGTGCTTCTGTCCTTTCCATATTGGAGAAAATAAAAGACGGTGGCGACTCTTGCTTACCGCGACATTTCGCGAACCAGCGTTAAACAGTCAGTTCCAGATCCACCGATCACAGCTACGCTTATAGCTACGGATAAAAATCTGCAGGTAAAAGTGTTTCACTTTTACCCACGGTGCCAGGAAGAAGATGACCCATGTGGCACCCTTCCATTGGCTTGTTTGAATTTTCGCGCGTGGATTTGAGTTAGAGGACTTTTTAATATTTGTTTATTTTTTTGTAATATTATAACAACAGAAGCGAATGGCCTAGTGGCAGCCAGGTGGTGTTAAGGCTTGGGAGTGCTTGAGGTCAGGGGTTCGACCCCTGCCTCCATCAAAATGCATTTTTTCTTAATTTCTTTCAGGTAATTCAGTGTGTATACAAAGCCTAGATCCACCATAAGTCCTCATGATCCAGCATGCCAAGTGGTTTGAGATCCAGATCTGATGGCCAGTAGTGGAGGAGCACCATGGAGTATAGTCAACACAGAAGCATGTGATCTGGGAAGTCAAACATGGAGTATTGTTTCATTAATAGTACTCCTTTAATTGCTATTATTAACACGGATTCCATGCATTCTTTTATTGCTGTATATTGTGTGAAAAGGTTGAATCTTGTATTGTCTTCTATGAATAGGGAGATGGTTATCGAGACTCCAGCTAAAATATCGGTGACTACTTCTCTAGTATGATTGAAATGTCCTTTGTCAATCTTTGACAGAGATTTTGTTGTGGATCAAGTTTGCTTACCGTTGAGTGGGGTGGATGTAATCTTAGGTATGAACTGGTTGGAATTCAACTATGTTCATATTAACTGCTACACCAAATAAGTACGGTTCCTTACTCCTGATGAGGAAAAGGAAGTCGGTTTCTTGTCTGCTAGGAAGTTGAACGAGTTTATGAAGGAATAAGCTCAGGTATATTCTTTGATTGCATCTTTATCTATTGATTTGTTTGACTCTACAATTGTAAAATATATCCTTCAAGTTCCATTGGTGGAAGAGGATCCACTGGTTTGAAAAGAGGAGCCTAACAGTAACTATAGTGTTCAATCGGGGTATATAATTTGGAGTAGGCGTAAGGATATGGAAATTGTGGAGAATGGGAAGAGTAAATAAAGTAGTTTGTGAAATATTACAACGCCGACAAGAGTTAACTATTTTATTTGGAGAATTTGCAGTGGTTGTCTTCCTTTAAATGCGTGTCTTATTCAGCATCATGTGCCTTGCTCGCCAGTTTGCCAATTATGTGATAACAATTGGCATATGCTTTTTTTGGTTGTACGAAAACTAATTCTTGTTGGCAGGATGCATGTTTATTTGATGTTATAGCTTCCCGGTTACATGCTTTTCAGAATGCTAAATCTCTAATTTTTTATTTATGTTATAAGGAAGTTAGGAAAGTGGCCGGTAGAGTAGCGGTCTTGTTGGAAGGCCTTAGGAAGAATATAAATGATTTGGTTTGACATAATGAAAAGGAAGAAGCGTCTAAACTTAGTTGGCTTGCTTTTCATAAGTGGCAAGATTGGTTTTCGGCTTAACAAAGGTGTGACTCCAATGGGGAAATTCGGATGAACTGCATTGGGTTCCGCCCCCTTCTGGATGGCTTAAATGTAATGCAGATGCCGATTTTGACCACCAGTTAAGCACAACAAATCGAGGTTGGTGTTTTGGTAACGAGCATGGTAATTTTGTTACTACAGGCACTGCTTGAGGTGAAGGCACCTTTTCCATCTTAGAAGCGGATGCCTTAGCTCTTAAGAAGGCTATCCAGGGAGCAATTTGTAGACATTATGCATATGTTATCTTTGAAAGTGATTCGCAGAAGATGGTTCATGCAATTCGAGCCAACCTTGGGGGTACTTCAGAGTTTAGCTTAATTATTAGTTCTATCAAATTGTTGTTGTTACAGTTTTCCAACTTTGAAGTTAAGTTCGTAAAGCGTCAAACAAATATGGTTGTCCATTCTTTCGCTAGGACGGCCAATTCCTGGACTCTATGCAGCATACTTGATGGGATTCCTCTTTATATCTTTTTACATTTGATAAATGAAAGCAGCTGAGTTTATTTTTGTAAAAAAAAAAAGAGAATATAATTTAGTTAAAGTGAAATTTGATTCCTAGATGAGAATAATGTTTAGCCAGTGTCCATACCTCTCGACAAAAATTTTAAATTATTAGGACTCATTTTCTATGGGAATTAGTGTGCAAAAGTAAAAAAAAAAATAAATTGTAAGAAGATAATTATTATCATTTATAAATAAATTTTAAAATTTGTTCAATATAAAGCTCTTAAAACGCTATCTCTTGTTGAGACCGAACTTTTGAGTGCTACTTAAATTATTGGATAATAGGTGACCTATAAATTCTAATACTAATTTAAAAATCAAATTACATCTAATTAAATTCTTATAAAATTAATTCATAAAACTTCTGTAATTGATGTTCAAAAACAAAAATTCAAATATAAAACATTTTTTTCTATAGGTTTTGATTTATTGACTATTGTGAAATTCAAGAATCATTTACTACTTGAACTTTATAATTTGGTATTATTATTAATCATAAAGTATTAATGTGACATAATTCTCTTACATTTACCGTGTCTTTGAACTCTTCTATTACTTTTCTTTTAATCTTTGTCTCTCGAAAAAGTTTTCTAAGTGTACAAATTAAGAAATTTTATTTTTAAACTTATATGTGTTGTATTGTAAGTGTCAGATCCTTATCACAAAAATATTAAATGGTCAAAACAAATCATAAGTTTCTCAAGGCTTCGAAATTAAATACAGACAATATAGTAATAGGTGGCATCTTTAGCAACACGTGAGTTATTAGTGGGATAATGTTGCACTGGAAAATTATTGATGGTGTCACAGTTAAGCAAGATCTGCTGTTGATTTTTTGGGTGGGTGGGTGTAGTTCCATGACTTTAAGAGCTGTGGATTTTGTGTATTTTGGCATATCTTATCCCTTTCTGTTTATTATATAGTTTTGTCTGGCTTCTCAAAAAAATCTTTACAACTTCGATTTTTAACAACATGTCTCATATATTTCCTTTTTTTCTTCTTCTATATAGAAATACAATGCATTTAATTATATCATATTCACAACTGTTTTGGCCGTGTATGATTTTTGTAAGTATATAAATTAAATACTTACATAATTTAGAAAAAAATGTTATTCTTACGGGGAGTGTTTAAAACCAAACCGACCAAATAGAAAATCGTAAAATCAAATCGAATCAAATCGAAATTATAAAAAATCGTATTTAATTCGAATGTGTTTAAGTTATTTTCTAATGGAACCGCGTGGTTCAGTTCAGTTTGCAGTTTACATTTTACAAACTGAATTAAACCAAACAAAACTGTATTATATTATAAAATTTTGCTAACCAATATATATATTTCTTTAATTTTATAGAGAAATCAACATGTATTATGTGTATATTTTATCATACTTTATATAATATTTATTTTAATTTATAAATCATAAAAAAAATAAAATATGATTCACTTATAAATACTATTTTCACAAAATATATTTTATCGTATTCTTTGGATAATATTTATTTAAGAATGTAATATTGTCTATATCATTCTTTAGATTTAGATAAAATTATAATATACAATTTTATGTATTAAATTATAATTTTATTTTGACAATTATAAATTTTTTTATGATAATGTATCAACAATTAAATATAAAATTATATTTTACTCTATATATATATATGTATAGTTTAATAATTTTTTTGTAAAAAAAACAAATCAATCCAAATCGCATTAGTTTGATTTCGTTTGGTTTAGATTTATTTTTAAGAGTCAACCGAATCAAACCGAACTGTATGTTTTTTCTCTTGCGATTCAGATAATTTTTTACTTCAAAACTGCTCAAACCGCATCGCAAAGACCCATAATTCTTACACTATATCCTACACTTACACCGTATTTTATTGTTTATCAATACGGTAAACAGTAAATATTATAATAATAAAAAATTGTTTTAATTTTTTTTTTAAAATCGAAGAAGTACATATATAAAATTATGCATTAACTAATTTTATAATTTCATCGACTAACATTTTAAAAATTATTAACTAATTTCATAATTATTAAAAATCTGAATATTTATTAACTAATTTATAACTTTATTAACTAATATTTTTTATTATATTAACCAAATTTATTTTATTAAAAATTATTTTTAATACCTGAGTGTTTATTAAATAACTTCATCACTTTACTAATCAACTTTTTATATTTTATTAAACAGTTTTAATTTATTATTAAAAATCACTATTAATATAATGTTTACAGAAAATGTTCATGATAACACTAAATAAATAAATATATATACTGTATTAATATTGGGGGTAGAAATTAGTATAAACATAACATTACTCATAATTTAAACTTATGTGTTATAAGTGTCGGATCCTTATCACAAAAATATTAATTGTCCATAGAAATCAAATCACGGGTTCAATTTACCAAAAAAAGTATTGTAATCAACTTACCAAAAAAAGAAAGTATTGTAATCATTACTACAAACAATATAATAGTAGCTGGCATCTTTATCAACAGGTGAATTATTAAATATTTTGAAACAAAAGAGCTAAGAAAAATCGGTTCTTCGCGTAAACACACATGTCTCCCCACCACGTGTAATGCTTCTTTATTGTTGTGGCAAAATCTGAACCACTTGGATGAGATGTGTTGATATGGCAAAATCTGAACCACTTGAATGAGATGTGTTGATAAAATTCTGATAAACATGCTTAAAAACATCATATACCCGAAAGAGATGTGAATATAAACGTGGAAGTCTTATAGATATGTCTCCCCCATTATATATATTTAACGTATTAAAGATAGGTCTCCCCAACCATATTTCTCCGATCTATATATTTAATTTTATACTTCATTTTATTATTATTATTATTAGTAAAATCTTTAATTTTGTTTACTAAGTAAAAATTATTAATTTTTAAATTAATTAATGTTTGTGTTATTAATATATTTTTAATTTAGTTTAATTTTAAAATATTTAATATTGATAGTTGATTTATTAAATATAATTAAAAAAATTATAATAAATTTTACTTTAACTATATAAGAAATCAAAATATTAACTAAACATAATTAATTTTCTTAATCGATTATAAGTAGTTATTTTAACTTTTAATAATAATAATAATCAAGGGAGTAATATTTTTATAAAGACGTGAAAGGAAGCAACAAAGTTACAAGACACTCAAACTTGGATAGGAGGTTAAAACGTGGGAAGGAATTTGAGATTTAAAGATTAAACTGCAATTCAATCAATTATATATATATATATATATATATATATATATATATATATATATATATATATATATATATATATATATATATATATATATATATATATATATATATATATATATATATATATATATATATATATATATATATATATATATATATATATATATATATATATATATTTGGTCCTTTATTTATTTTTTTTTGTGTCAAAATGGTCCCTTAATTTTCAAAACACAACCAGGTTAGTCCTTCCGTTAGTGAAACGTTAGTGAAATACAAAAAGTAGACTCCAGGTGGCAGTTGTCATGCTTGAAGTGGCTTGTTGGAGGCAACATGACAAAGAATAAGGACACACAATCTCCCAAAGCTCAAGATAGCATATGCATGTTCTGTTTGCCCAAAACAAAATCCAAAGGAAAGAGGAAGAGGCTTGCGAAGAGGCTTGCGAAGCTTGAGAAGGTGATTTCGTAGATGATTGCTTTCCAGGTATGTTATTCTTGTTTTGTCTTCGTAACTGTGAGGATCTTCAAAGTGGTTGTGACAGTGATGACATTACCGGGGTTAAAAGGAATAAATACCTAATTTTCAAAGAGATAAAAGATATGGCCAATTACAAATAGAAATTAGGAATATATTTTACTTCAAAGGATGACATTAAGGAAGCAGTTGTCTCATATGATGTTTAAAATGGAAGAACCCTCAAGATCATAAAAATGATAAGAAAAGAGTGAGGGTGAGATGTAAGGAAGATTGTGAGTGGGAGGTTTATTTTGCCAAGTTATTAAGTGAGGAAACCTGACAAATAAGGAAAGTAATTGACAATCATAACTGCAGCAAGGAGTATAATGTGAGGATGTTAAGCACAAATTGGTTGGTCAAGAGGATTCATAATGTATTGAAAAACAACCCTAGGTTGAAGGTCTAAGATATTAAAGAAAAGGCATTGAGCAAGTGAAACGTAGGTGTAAAAAAGACTAAAGCAATAAGAGCAAGAGTGGCTGCAAGGAATAGGGTTGATGATTTCTTTTTAGGTGATTACACTAGGATATATGACTATTTTCATGAACTGCTAAGAGTCAATCCAGGGTCAACAATTATGATGAATGTTGAACCTGCTCTAGAAGATGTTGATGATCAGAGACCCTTTTTTAAAAGGCTTTACATATGTTATGAAGGATGCAAGGAAAGTTTCAAATTATGTAGGCATGTGATAGGGTTGGATGGTTTCTTTTTGAAGGGGCTTTGTGGAGGTGAAATTCTGGAAGCTATAGGAAGGGATCCTAATGATCAGATGCTTCCCATAGCACTTGCGGTTGTTGAAGGTGAAAATAGAGATAGCTAGACAAGGTTTTTGAAGTTATTGTTTGATGATCTGGGGGGTGGACATGAATGTCGCTCATACACTTTCATTTCAGACCAACAGAAGGTACACTAAATACTTCACTGAATCTTTACATTTATCTTATTGTTTTCTTGATAGTTTACTATTAGTTATGAATCTATTTTACAGGAACTTTTACCTGCAATGGAAGAGTTTCTGCCCAATGTTGAACATCGTTTTTATGTTAAGCATCTGTATAACAATTTCAGAAAGAGGTATCCTGGAAAAACATTCAAGGATCTTATCTGGAAGGCTGCTAAATCTACATACTCACAAGCTTGGAAAAGAGAGATGAGGGCAATGAAAATGATCAGTGGAGAGGCACATCTCCATATGATGAAGACTCCACCAAGATATTGGTCTAGATCATATTTTAAGACTACTAACAAGTGTGATGTTGTGCTCAACAATATATCAGAGGCATAACAGTGATATCATTGAAGCTAGGGTTAAACTACTTATAACAATGCTTGAGGAGATCAGAACTTACATGATGGAGAAATGGGAAAAAAAACAAAATGAGGTTCCAAGAAATATCTGGTAATGATATTTTGCCCAACATTAGAAAGAAGATGGACATAACAAGTTCCTACACAAACTTATCACTTGTCGGGTATGGTCTGTTATTGTTAATGTTAATTACAGATTGTTAATTGTTAATTGCATACTGTTAAATGTTATTGTTAATGTTAAATGTTATAGTTTCGACGTCATAAAATGTCATGAGATATTCGACTTATTAGTAAAAGATGGCCAAATGATAGTTCCCCCAGGGGTAAAAATGTCTCCTTTAGAAAAAAGAAAGAAAAGAGGTTTTTGTAAGTATCATAACTTTTTGGGCCATAAAACTTCACAATGTTTTATTTTCAGGGATCTCGTTCAAGGAGCGATCAAAGAAGGCAGGCTCAAGTTTGCTGACAAACCCCAAATGAAAATTGATGCAGACCCACTGAGAGTTGATGCCCACTATGCTGAACCAGCAGGCATCAACATGGTCGAAACTTCTGAAGACTTCGTCAATATGCCGGTCTTTGGCAGTTTTACAGGGAACATCTCCATAAAGACTGCATAAGCGGTTAGAAAGTCCACTGAAGGCCTAAACAAAAAGGCTATTGAAGGCCTAAACAAAGGAGTTGCTGAAGACTCAAGCAAAAGGACTACTGTAAGTTCTTATGTGGTTGCCGTCAAGGGTTCGACAGAGGACCTTGAGGCTAAAATGCAAAAAATGAATCTCACTGCCAAGAGCAGCGTATAAGTCAACATGGTCGAAGTATCTGAGGCAAATGCTTCAGAGTAAGCCATTAGACAAGAGGAAGTGAATAAAACTGCATTTCCAAAAGAAAATGAGGATCTGGCTGACTTTCTACAACGATGCCAGAAGAAAAAGTCTGAAGTTATGTTGTGTCCAAGATGCAGCTCCATCTTCGACAAAAAGGTTGCAGAACACATACAGGGCATAAGGTAATAAAAGAGAAAAAGGCCACCAATGTCTAACCCCATATGGTTTCTGAAGTTAGATATGACCCCAAAAGAGGATCGATGAACCAGGTGAAGAGGCCATCAACTTTCAGGCATCCAACAAATGTCCATGTGGACACTTGGCTAAAGACAGTAAACAAGAAAAGGCCAAGTGAAGAGAAATGGTGAACATTCGATGTGCCAAGAGGGTCATCCCTGGCATATAGGAAAGAGTCCCAAACTACTACTACAAACAAAGTGGCTCACGTGTCGAGCAACTATAAGTGGAAGAACCCCATGTCCCACTCACAGTGGAGGAGATTCCAAAGACGGCGAAAAGCCGAAAGGGAGGCTACAGAAGAGCCTCAACCAGAGTCAAGTACCAACGTGCCACAAAGAATGGACAAAGGCAAACAACGAAAGCCTTTAGAAAGGAAACCAATTTCTAGAAGATTGGAGTGGCCAGATCGAGGCGAATCAGATGACGAAGGTAACTCTGAATCTGATGCTACTTTAGACATTATGGTAAATGTAGTATCAGTGTTACCTATAGAATACGACCGCCAAGTCAAAGTCAAAGAGACCGACTGGGAAGTCGAACAAGAAATGGCCAAACATAGGCCAATGTTCTATTATGTTATGAACAATGGTTGCGTCGAGGAGCAAAATGCATTCTTCAAGCCACCTACGGAGGCGATGAAAAATTACCTAAAACCCTTGTTCATTAGAGCAAAGATAGGGGAAATAACAATCAACAAAATTCTGGTTGATTGTGGAGCTACAATAAACATAATTCCCCAATATATGCTAAGGAAATTGGGCAAAGGAGATGGGGATATCAAAACCCACAACATGGTTCTGTCGAACTATGAGGGAGGTATTGGAACCACTATAGGGGTCATACAATTAGACCTCAAGGTGGGAACAATACTTCGACCAACTATGTTCATGGTCATTTCAGTGAAGCCCAACTATAATCTACTCTTAGGTAGAGAGTGGATACATGGCATAGGTGCAGTGCCATATTCGATGCATCAACGAGTCACAATTTGGCGCCCTGATGGCATTGTAGAGAATATAGAAGCTGACTAAAGTTATTACTTGGGTGAAGTTAATAACGTTGGAAAAATAGCTTCGACAGAAACTTGGCTCATATAGGGACATGCAATCCTCCGGAGTTCGATTTGGCACCAGCACCAAATGCCTTCTGCTCCCTCTACCTGCATTCCGACCATGGTTTCCAGTAGGATAGAGAAGAATTATGAAACATTGACTATGGAGGAGTTGATGACATACGGCCAACTGGCTGGGGAAGTGAATTTGGTGAAGATGACTGAATCACAAGCCTTACAAAAGATTTCGGGATATGTAGCCGAAAGTAGAATGATAGCGGCCTTAGAGGCTGAAGTCAAATACATGGCTATTGAAGCCAATGAACAAGTATTTCTTCTAGAGGGTCCTGGGAAAGACTTCGATCCAGAACCACCTGACGCGAAGGAGGAATAAGTGCAAAACCAGAGGCTAGATTCTATTTATGATGATGAGCCTCTGGGTTTTGAAAAGGATCCGTTAGCAAACAATGTTAAAATGCTAGCGCAAGATCCTTTGGAAGAAATAGATTTGGGCGAAGGATTGGCGAAAAGGAAAACATACATTAGCACGAGGATAGATCCAGAGCTCAGGATCGAAATAATCCAATTGTTGAAGGAATTCAAAGATTGCTTCGCATGGGATTATGATGAAATGCCTGGTCTCGACAGGGAAGTGGTATGGTAGAGCTTCAACTACCAATAAGACCTGGGAAAAATCCTGTCAAGAAAACTCCAATGCGTTTTACACCAGAGGTCTTATCGAAGATCAAGACGAAAGTCAAAAGACTACTGAGATGCAAGTTCATTTGAACAACCAGGGAAGACTCATATAGACCATCTTCGGCAATCCTTTAAAAGGATGAGACGCTATGGTCTGAAAATGAATCCTCTAAAATGTGCTTTCGCTGTAAAAGCAGAGGATTTCTTAGGCTTTGTGGTCCACAAGAAGGGAATTAAAGTAAACCAGAACAAGACCAAAGCCATTTTGGAAGCGAAAGCGCCAACTAACAAGAAGGAGTTGCAATCTCTACTTGGTAAGATAAATTTCCTGAGGAGATTTATTTCCAACTTAAGTTGGAAAACGCAAGCCTTCTCACCACTACTTCGAACCAACAAAGGAGGCTTCGAGTGGGGGCAAGAACAACAAGAGGCTTTCGACAAGATCAAAGAATACCTCGCCAAACCACCCATTATGGTACCTCCTTGTAGAAATAGAAGTATGAGATTGTACATAGCTGCATCCGATAAAACTTTAGGAAGCATGTTAGCTCAAGAGGATGAGAATGGTGTCGAAAGACCTATTTATTACCTCAGTAGAGTTTTAAACGATGCAGAAACTAGATATAGCGAAGTTGAAAAACTATGTTTATGTCTTTACTTCTCATGTACAAAGCTCAAGCAATATATTAAACCAGTTTATGTTTTTGTTTCGTCTCATTTTGATGTTTTCAAATATATGTTGTCGAAACCCATCTTGCACAATCGAATTGGCAAATGGGCACTTGCATTAACTGAGTATTCATTAACTTTTACGCCTCTTAAGGCTGTGAAAGGTCAAGTGGTAGCAGATTTTATAGTTGACCACTCAATAAATGAGGAATCAATCAACTACTTGGAGATCAAACCTTGGAAGTTATACTTCGACGGTTCTAGTCATAAAGACGGAATCGGGGTAGGGGTTCTAATTATTTCTCCAAACAAAATTCCAACAGCATTCAAGTACAAGATCGAAGGTTCTTGTTCGAACAATGAGGCTGAATACGAAGCTCTAATCGTAGGCCTTGAAATATTGTTGGAATTGGGGGCAACTCGAGTCAAAATAATGGGAGACTCAGAGTTAGTTATAAAACAAGTTACAAAAGAATATAAATGCATAAGATAAAATCTTATCATGTATTTTGTAATAGTCAATCATTTGTTGAAAAGCTTTGAAAAGATCAACATCTGACATATAGCAAGACTGGAGAATCAAGTAGCTAATGACTTAGCACATATTACATCTGAGTACAAAATTCCGAAAGAGAAATTACAACAGGTAATCGAAGTTAGACGAAAAGTGACATTGACCAAGTTGTCTCCAACAGATTTGAAAACAACAAAGTTGGGGTACGCTGATCACGAAAACTTTGAAATTTCGTTCGTAGATAATCTAACAGAACATGATTGGAGAAAGCCTATAGTGGATTATTTGCAAAATCTCGTAGCTTCGATAGAACAGAAGATAAAATACAGGGCGCTGAGTTATACCCTAATGGGAAACGAGTTATTTAAAAATACGCCTGAAGGGGTGCTATTAAAATTCCTAAATGAAACAGAGGCATACATAGCCCTTTCAACTACACATGCTAGGGCATGTAGAGCACACCAAGTGGTCCATAAAATGAAATGGTTATTGTTTCGACAAGGACTATATTGGCCAACTATATTGACTGATTGTGTTGAGTTTTCAAAAGGATGTCAGGAATGTCAAGCACATACAAGTATCCAACACGTACCTGCAAGAGAACTTCACTCAATTGTGAAACCTTGGCCTTTTAGGGGATGGGTTTTGGATCTTATTGGAGAGATTAGACCAACGTCATCTAAAAGCCAGAAGTACATACTGGTGGGCATTGATTATTTTACTAAGTGGATTGAAGCAATTCATTTAGTCAATGTAGACCAGGAAAATGTCATTGAATTCATTCAAAAACATATTATATACAGGTTTGGAATCCCTGAGACAATAACAACTGATCAAGGGTCAGTCTTTATTGGTCGAAAAATGCAAGAGTTCGCTGCAGAAATGAGGTTCAAATTATTAACGTCTACGCCTTATTATGCACAAGCAAATGGTCAAGTCGAAGCGGCAAACAAGGTAATAATCAGCTTAATAAAGAAGCATGTAGGAAAGAAGCCAAAAAATTGGCACAAGACTTTAGATCAAATTTTATGGGCTTGTTGAACGTCTCCTAAAGAAGCTACCGGAACAACGCCTTTTCGATTAACTTACGTCCATGACGCAGTATTGCCAGTAGAAATCTGTCTACAGTCAACGAGAATTCAGAAGCATCAAGACATCCCTTCTGAAGTTTATTGGAATATGATGTTAGACGAATTGATTGGTTTGGACGAAGAAAGATTGAGAGCTTTGGATCTCTTAAGGTCACAAAAGAGAAGAGTGGAAAGATCTTACAACAAAATAGTAAAACCCAAGGCATTCATGCCTGAAGACCTGGTGTGGAAAGTAATCCTCCTAGTGGATCGAAAGGATATAAATATGGGAAAATGGTCTCCTAAATGGGAAGGACCTTTTAAGATCATCCAAACATTATCTGGTGGCGCATATGAGGTCGAGGAGTTAAATGAAGACCAAAGGCTCTTGAGAGTAAATGGTAAATACTTAAAAAAGTATAGAAATGCACTTCAAGAGGTTAGAGTAACCAATACTTGATGGAAAATATATTATAAAGCCAAAATGGCTGAAAGTCATTACAGAATATATGAGCATACAACGAAAAAATAAAGTCGAAATAAAAATGGAAGGTTGGCCTTGATTTGGAGGTATTTTATCTTCTGCAACTCCAAGCGTCTTTCACACAGGGCTTTCGACATCCAGTACACAACTCAGAAAGCTATCAAGGGAAGTGTATTGGCAGACCAATTGGCACATCAGGCAGTAGACGACTATCAGTCAATGAACTTTGAATTTCCAGACGAGAGCATCATGATAGTGACTGATTGTGAAGTACCTGGACCAGATGAAGGACCTGAGGAAGGATCCTGATGGTCTATGCACTTTGAAGGAGCCTCCAACGCTTTGGGTAACAGCATTGGCGCTGTGATCATATCCCCCCAAGGCACTCATACTCCACTTAATGCCCGCATATGTTTCAACTGCACCAACAACATGGCGGAGTATGAGGCATGCATCATGGGACTTCAAGCTGCAATTGACTTAAGGATCAAGTTTCTGAGTGTCTTCGGAGATTCCTCTCTCGTGATCAATCAGATCAAAGGAGAGTGGGATACGAAACATCCGAACCTTATTCCTTACAGAGAATGTGTGTTAACATTGATCCCCCACTTCACAGATAACTTTTGAACATTTCCCAAGAGAGGAGAATCAGCTGGCGGACGCATTAGCTACGATGTCTTCCATGTTCAAAGTCAAATGGGACAATGAGGCTCCCCGGGTTATCATCTGGAAACTGGACGAACCGGCATACTGTTGTGATCTTGAGGCTGAGGTAGTGACTGAGAAACCTTGGTACCATGAGGTGAAGAGGTACTTGGAAGCTCAAGAATACCCCGAGGGTGCGTCTGTCAATGACAAAAAGTTTCTGAGAAGGTTCGCAGCGAAGTTCTTCCTTAGCAACGACATTCTGTACAAGCGAAACCATGATTCGACCTTACTGCGTTGTGTGGATAAGACTGAAGCAGAAAGGATCATGGCGGAGCTACATGAAGGTACCTTCGGAACGCATTCCAGTGGACACACCATGGAAAAGAAAATCCTTCGGGCAGGATATTTCTGGTCCACAATGGAAGCCGACTGCTACCAACATTCTCGGACATGCCATAAGTGCCAGATTTATGCAGACAAGGTGCACGTTCCTCCGGTTCCCCTGAATGTCTTGACAGCACCTTGGTCATTTGCAATATGGGGCATAGATATGATCGGCGAGATTAAACCTACGGCATCCAATGGGCATCACTTCATCCTGGTAGCGATCGATTACTTTACAAAGTGGGTTGAAGCAGCCTCTTATGCCACAGTAACCAAGAATGTCATGGCACGGTTCATTCGGCACAACCTGATCTGTCGATACGGCGTCCCAGAAAGGATCATTACGGACAACGGTACCAATCTTAATAACAAGATGATCACTGAGCTCTGCGAGAAATTCAAGATACAGCACCATAACTCTTCTCCTTACCGGCCGAAGATGAATGGGGCTGTAGAAGCAGCGAATAAGAATATCAAGAAAATTGTGTAGATGACAGTGACCTATAAAGATTGGAACAAGATGTTACCGTTTGCTCTACACGGGTACCGTACCTCAGCAAGGACGTCAATCGGGGCAACTCCTTTCTCCTTGGTCTACGGTATGGAGGCAGTCTTACCGATCGAAGTGCAGATACCCTCTCTCCGGATAATGAAGGATGCAGATCTGAGCGAAGAGGATTGGATCCAGACTAGGCTTGATCAGTTAAATCTAATTGACGAAAAGAGACTCACTGCTATTTGTCATGGTCAGACGTATCAAAAACGGATGATCAGGGCATTTAACAAAAAGGTCAGACCACAAGAGTATCAAGTTGGGGATCTGGTAATCAAGCGCATCATCCTTCCTTAAAGTGATCCCAGGGGCAAATGGACCCCCACATACGAAGGGCCATTTGTGGTTAAACATGTGTTCTGAGGAGGAGCCATGATTCTAACTACCATGGATGGTGACGACCTTCCTCACCCCGCCAATGCAGACATAGTAAAAAGATACTACGCATGATAAAAGACCCTCTAGGTTGACATACCTAGGCAAAAATTAGGGCTTCCTGGCGAACCAAAAGGGTTCGGGCAAAATGAAGGGATGAAATGAAAAAAATCTATACACCCGGCAAGTCGAAAACCTGAAAAGGCGGCTTGGGCAAAAATGGGTATCCCGGTGGACTGAAAACCCGAAAGGGCGGTCCAGGAAAAAGTTAGGGATTGAAGCGTAATACTATGTCTCATTGGATCACTTTGCATCCAGAATCCGGTATCAACATCAAGTTCAGACGGCATCGATCAATCAGTTTCATCTTCAGCTAGGCCATCAAGTGATGAGACGCTCGAAGATATAAAGGCGATAGCAGAGTTGGAACCCAGTGGGATTATTCTTTTCACATAGCTGTTTTGTTTTCCCTTTGTACAAATTTGTATAAACTCTTTTGTTCAACGGCGTTCTCTTACTAGGACGCCAGCCTCTTGTACATAAAACGCCTATTTACAGGCAAATTCAAAAATCAAAATAAATTCACTTTTCAGACCAATTGCCAATTGTTTTTCCTTTTTCTGTTTTGTTTTGCGAAGAATGTCCAAGGTTCAATTTGTGATATATGCATTTGACAATGATTGCTAACTCATAAATAATTGCATACGAAACAAAGGATTAATTACAGGTAACATTAGAAACAGGGGCAATAATGAGTTGTCTAAGCGGTCTAAGTGCTCTGTCCGCCAAGGTACCATGGTAAGTTCAGCCGAAGAACGTAACCAAGATCTCTTAACTCCCCAGAGAGTGAGCCAGCAAGTCCATGCACTCTCCCCAAGCAGAGTTATCCTGTCAGCCTTAAGGAAGTTGGGTATCCTCCAGCAGATCTCAACATTCCCCAGCGCAGTATACGAACATTCCTTAACAAGCATCCCCGGCAGCCTTAATCTAAGATTGTTCCATGGCGGTATACCAGACATTCAGCGGAGCCACTTCCCCAGTACATATCAAACTAATTTCCCCAAGAGAGTCCAGTCCAAAGTTCCCCCAGGAAAGTGGAATCCATCCCCCCAGCAGGAAGCTTATCCCCAGTAGATTCTGGAAGCTCCCCCCCTGCAGAGCACGAACACGTCTCCCGGCTTTATTCAAAGGTTATTTCCCCACCAGGATATAACTGGGTTATCCTCAGCCAAAAGCCACGGAAAGATCGTCCTCGGCGAAATCTTCATCCCCAGCGGAGCCTATTAAAACTTCCAACATAACAACGGTATCCCCAGCGAGGTTATCATCAACATCTCAACATAGTACCTCTCTTCCCACAGAGTATTGTTCCCCAACAAGGTCGCTAGAGTAATTACTCCCCGCAGAGTAATCTACTCGCCAAGTTTATTCCCCAACGGAGTCATCATCTCCTACCGGTATTCTTGCAACCATCATCCCCAGCGGAAACAAAGCTCCATTCTTCAACATCATCCCAAGAGTTAACTGCCCGGAACCCGTCAAGGATTTACTTTCTTAGACGAAACATACATTCATGAACATCACATCTTCATACATTATAGCATGCACATACGCATCATGAACATACAATCTCATTTATCTCGAGAACATCACGCATGTCATACATCATGACATTGCATACGACTAACATTTTGTCTTTTCAGGACAAAGATCAATACAAAGATAATTGCTATCAACGGTCGTGATTCCAGATCCGATTCCTGTATCTTGCCAGGGTGTATCTGTTGACGACTACAGTACCAGACTCGATTCATGTATCCTGCCAGGGCACGTCTGAAGAGTTCGAAGATCTGATTCCTGTATCTTGCCAGGGTGTATCTGTTGACGACTACATTACCAGACTCGATTCCTGTATCCTGCCAGGGCACGTCTGAAGAGTTCGAAGATCCGATTCCTGTATCTTGCCAGGGTGTATCTGTTGACGACTACATTACCAGACTCGATTCCTGTATCCTGCCAGGGAACGTCTGAAGAGTTCGAAGATCCGATTCCTGTATCTTGCCAGGGTGTATCTGTTGACGACTACAGTACCAGACTCGATTCCTGTATCCTGCCAGGGCACGTCTGAAGAGTTCAAAGATCCGATTCCTGTATCTTGCCAGGGTGTATCTGTTGACGACTACATTACCAGACTCGATTCCTGTATCCTGCCAGGGCACGTCTGAAGAGTTCGAAGATCCGATTCCTGTATCTTGCCAGGGTGTATCTGTTGACGACTACATTACCAGACTCGATTCCTGTATCTTGCCAGGGCACGTCTGAAGAGTTTAAAGATCCGATTCCTGTATCTTACCAGGGTGTATCTGTTGACGACTACATTACCAGGCTCGATTCCTGTATCCTGCCAGGGCACATCTGAAGAGTTTAAAGATTCGATTCCTGTATCCAGCCAGGGCACATCTACATAAAGAGTTTAAAGATTAACTCCTGTAACAGGCCATGTAATTATCCTTTTTCTCAGGTACGCAAGTTCTCTCTAAGGAATCTCTTACGCGATCGACACCCAGATGGCATCTATAAGCCCATCCACATACCAACAGTTCCAGATGGCATCTATAAGCCCATTCCCGACAAGGTTCTGTCACATCTCCAGATGGCATCTATAAGCCCATCCTCCTATCCACCATCTCTCCAAATGGCATCTGTAAGCCCATTCCCGCTGTCACACTACTGATACTCAACTATGTGAGTGCAAATTTCTGGGCACTCTAGTGTTCAATCATCTTCCACCCTCGGATCACGAAAGGCACACAAGCCAATCTACATCCTCAGGTCTAAGAAGATTGAACTAGGGCAACTGTTGTACCCCAAAATTTGCCCTCCCATAATCTTCAAATTTATGACAAGCAAATGGTTCAAAGTCTACTCAAGGGCTACACAGTCAACCATCCTCCTAAGCCAGTCAAATTAGGGTTTTGGTTCCTGCAAGGAAGTTGAGGTTTTCAAGGACTCAATCAAGTCTCCTATGCTCATAAACATTGTCAAGCACCTACATGTCAAGTTTCAAGGCTCACAAGGTCAAGTTGCACAGTCAAAAACCCTAATTGCTCAACAGTCAACTATAGGGGCAAAATGGTCATTTGGCAGTCAAAAGTCAAAATTTTTGGTCAACATCTTATTTTTAAGCCACAATCATCATTTGGTCAAAACTTGACCATGATTTCACAAGAATGGCTCAAAAATCCTCAAGATGCAAAAGTTTCTATTTTTGGACAGCTGAATAATCATTTGTAACTTGACCAAGGCATAACTTTTTCATGGTTCATCAGAAAAATCCCATCCAATGCTCATCTTGAAGGGGGGAACATCTCCTACAACTCATCTTCACATTCCAAGTCCAAGAAATGCTCTCACAAAAAGTTATCAATTTCAACATTATAGGTCATTTTCAAAAGTCAACAAAAAGGGACTTTACGTCAAAGACCATAACTTGAGATTGGTAAATCAAAATGACATGGGACCAAAGACATTAGTTAGAGGACTTCAAGACCTTTCCAAAATGTCCAAGAACATGTTCATAACTTCAAAATTGAGCAAGATATGCATTGGAGAAGTTGGGAAATTTTTGTGAAATGGCCAAAATCTTTTATCCTTGAAATTTCATTTTTGACAAAAGGGGCCCACTTTTTCCACTTGAATCAGCTTGGCCATGTTTCCCACGTGTCCCACCTTTTATTTCAATATTTAAAATTAATTTTTTCATTTTTATTTGATTTTATTGGATTTAATTCATTTTAAATTTTTTAAAATCAAATGAAAATCAAAAAGATTAATTAAGGGACATATCTTACTTTGATTAGCTTTGAACCACCATTATACACATCCCAAATTCGTGCAAAAGGCTAAAGCTAGCAAGAATTCAAATTTGGCTAAAAAATGGAAGGTGTTTTAATGGAGTTTATAGCAAAATCTTAAGCATGAATGCAAGGCATTATTGGCCATAATTCTTATCAAAACTCATTACATAACCTATATGCAAGTGAACACAAGCAGATTCACGACCTAAGAGCTCCAAAAACGGCCATACAAAATTGCAAAATGGTCACACAAACTTGAAATCTGAAAACCTAGTTGCAGTGCCTCTCAAATCCCAACTCCCATCCAAACATATTCCTGACATCCCTAGGAAGCTTTGGCAATCAAAAACAAGCATAATTACTCAAGAAATCGTACCATAGACCTCCTCCGGTTTGCTTCATTTTTTCAAATCGTATATCATATTTCATAAGCAATTAACCCATTTTCTTTGTTGTTTTGTGTTGCTAGGGGCTTTCTAAAGCTAGTAGATTGATCCAATTGCATTTTAACGCATCATAGCATGATTCACCATTGAAATATTTTAGGGTTTCTCAAGCTTCAAATTGGGGATTTCCCTATACTGTAAAATTGGGACATCAAACTGCCATGGTTGAATTCGTGATATCCAAACGAACATAACGGACCCCTCGCGCTCAATTTATGGTCAAGCATGGCCTAATCGCTATTTTTTTTGCAGGTTGCGTTTTGGGGGGGTTTAAAACCCCCGCTATCTCATTTTATTACAGGGACAAACGGAGACGAAAGCTAGCGTGGCTTGTTGTCATTGGACGGTTCATAATTCTGGCGCGTTTTTTGGTTGTATACCACTAATTCTTGTTTTGTGTTATATTATTTATTTTCCATTTTATATCCAAACGCGCAAATAGCTCAACTGGTAGGCAGGTGGCTTGGTAAACACTGGGACCTGGGTTCGAATCCCAGGTCCCCTCAAATTATTTCTATTATTTTGTTTCACATGTTTCCATGCAGTGCACACTCCAGGGCTCACCATACACCCAACGCCTTGGCTTGCCACGCACCCTGAAGCCCCAATCCAAAGGCCAGAACGTGGAGTCCACCATGCACGTTAGTCAACTGAGGCACACGTGACCATAAAAAGTCAAACAAGGTCTGGATTGCAATGGGCCAAATTGCTTCAAAAACTCTCATTTGGGTCCAGACACCCCCAGGGTTTGATCCATCTTCTAATTCTTTTTCTTTCTTTATTTGTTTTCTTTTTATTCTTTTATTTGTTTTTTTAATTAATTGCTTTCCCCTTTAAATTCCAAAGATAATTTTCATAATAAAATCAAAAAAATCAGAAATCAAAAAAAATGTTTATTTAATATTTAATTCACTAATTATTTTGTAAATAAATTTTATTAATCAATTTAGTTTAATTTAGGATTTTAAATTTTAATGTTTTCTTAATAACTAAAAAATATAGAAATTAGGGCTTTTAGCATTTTTATTCTTTTTTTTCTTAATAAATATTTCCTCTTATCATTATTATTGTTAACTCTTAATTAATTTTGTAAATAAATATGTCATTAAATAATTAGGTTAAATTAGGTTAAAACTTAAATATTTTTTCTTTAATAACTAAAAACAAACTAGAATTAGGGTTTTATTTAATTTCAAATTTCAATTAATTCTCTTTATTTCCATTAAATACAAAAACATCAAAAAATAAGTTCTTTTCTTTATTTAATCATTAATTAATTTTTAATTTCAATCTAATCTTTAAAGGGTCCAACGCCCTCGCACTTTCGATTCCAATTCCTTTTCGCGCGTTTGTCTTTATTTTTCGTTTTAAATTTATGTAATTACCCCAAAGCTTTGTAATAGTAATTAGGACATTTACTTTCCGCACTTTTATTTTAAATCGGGTCTTTGTTAATTTGGCGATGTATAGACCTGCGCCTTGTAATAGCGTAGGACCTTTATTTTCCTCACTTTAATTTCCGCACCCTTTAAATTGCTAATCACATGAAAGAATGTATGCTCAAATAAAATCAAAGCGTAGAACACCCAATGCATGACAAGACAAATAATAACTGAAAATGACACACAATTCACACACCACTCTTAGGGTACGCCTCACTGTTGCCTTGCCCCTCGAAACGTGGTCGTCGAGTATAGGACGTCTTAGTGAGTCCTTATGTTCCATTGATCTAGTTGCCTCGAAATGGTTGCCTCGAACAAGTTGCCTCGAAACAAGTTGCCTCGGAATAGTTGCCTCGGAATAAAAGGATAAATGGCATAAGGGTAGCTTCTAAGGTGTCTTACTGTTGCTCGGTGATCACACTGTCCCTAAACTCGAATTGACCCGAACACCTCCAACGGTGGTGCTACCTACCTCTCAATGGTGGGATGGCACTACCTTAAGGACATTTACACAGCATAATTCCTTAGGGTAGGTAGATGACTCATGGATACTTGCTCTGATTCAAAACAAATCAAAAACTTCTTTTCACCCCGACAGTTTGCAAAAAGCTTTCAAAAACAACTTTTCAAACACTCTTGAGGACTGATACAAGAGTCGATCTGAAACTTTCAAAGAAACTTTTTCAAACGCACTCACAAATTGAAAAGCAAACAAACATCTTGAAAACACAAATGAGCAAGTATCTAAGAGCCCATGGATAACCATGGATAGAAAGGGTGCTAACACCTTCCCTTTCTATAAATCTACCTCCCGAACCGAGAGCTAATCTCAATAAGGAATTTTTCTGTGCTTTTGTCCTTTCCATATCGGAGAAAATAAAAGACGGTGGCGACTCTTGCTTCCGCGACATTTCGCGAACCAGCGTTAAACAGTCAGTTCCAGATCCACCGATCACAGAACTGGCGACTCTGCTGGGGAATCTTATAAAGTGAGGTGTACCTTAGGACTAAGATCACTTGTGTTTTCAATTGCTTTGACTTGTTTGCTTTATTATTCTGGGCTGCATCGGAGTTACATAGATCCTAACCCGGATCTGGGGATACCCTGTTAGGTGGCATAAGCTGTGAGGAACCTGTCCAGCGTAGACCGACATGGGTGAAGCAGTGGCTACGTTGGTGTGGCGCCTTGGTCTGTACCGATATCCCTTGTGTTGCAACGAGGAGAATATGGGTCTTCTGAGGAGTCGTTAAGCACCAACCGACCTTAGAACCTTAAATGACCCAACTTGGCCAATAGACTCCTTAAAAGACTCCTTAAAAGACCCATATTCTCCTCGTTGTGACACAAGGGATATCGGTACAGACCAAGGTGCCACACCAACGTAGCCACTGCTTCACCCGTGTCGGTCTACGCCAGACAGGTCTCTCACAGCTTATGCTACCTAAATAGGGTATCCCCAGATCCGGGTTAGGATCTATGTAACTCCGATGCAACCCACAATAGTAAAGCAAGCAAGGAAGACAATTGAAAACACAGTTATGAACTAGCCCTAAGGTACACCTCACTTTATAAGTTTGTCCCCAGCAGAGTCGCCAGTTCTGTGATCGGTGGATCTGGAACTGACTGTTTAACGCTGGTTCGCGAAATGTCGCGGTAAGCAAGAGTCGCCACCCACTTTTATTTTCTCCAAATGGAAAGGACAAAAGCACAAAAAAATTCCTTATAGAGATTGCTCTCGGTTCGGGAGGTAGATTATAGAAAGGGAAGGTGTTAGCACCCTTTCTATCCATGGTTATCCATGGGCTCTTAGATACTTGCTCATTGTGTTTTCAAAATTGTTTGCTTTTCAAAGTGTGAGTGGGTTTGAAAAAAGTTTCGTTTAAAGATTTCAGATCGACTCTTGTATCAGTCCTCAAGAGTGTTTGAAAAATTGTTTTGAAAGTTTTTTGAAAATGTCGGTGTGAAAAGAGTTTTGATTTGTTTTTTTGAGAGAGCAAGTATCTATGAGTCATCCACCTACCCTAAGGAATTAGGATGTGTAAATGTCCTTAAGGTAGTGCCATCCCACCATTGAGAGGTAGGTAGCACCACCGTTGGAGGTGTTCGGGTCAATTCGAGGTTCGGGACATGGTGATCACCGGAGCAACGGGAAGACACCTTAGAAGCTACCCTCATGCCAGGTTCCTGGATCATGAGGACTTACTAAGACATCCTCTACTCGACGATCACCTTTTGAGGCAAGGCAACAGTGAGGCGTACCCTAGGGGTGGTGTGTGCGATTCGTGTGTCGTTTTCATTTGCATTTATCTTGTCATGTTAAAGTGTTCTACGCTTGTTTTTATTTAAGGCCATTCATTCTTGCATGCTTTTGATTAACAGTTAAAAATATTTGCGAGGAAAAAGTAAATCTAAAGCTATTACAAATGGCGCGGGTCCACATCGCCAAAATTAAACCGGGACCCGATTTGACGGAAAGTAAATAAAGCAAAGAAAATAAAGAATTGAGAAGTATAAAATTTACAAGGCTTCGGGAGAGGTACATAATTATTTAAATGACATAAAATAAAGATGCGAAGAAATAAGAAATTACGAACGAAACGAGGGCGTTGGACCCTTTTGCAAAAAATTAAATTACATGAATTAATTAATTAAGAAAGGGAATTGTTTCTTTTGTTTTTTGGTATTTTTATGTATTTTAAGATTTAATAGAAAAAGAATTAATTAAAATTAAAATAAAAGGCAAACCCTAATTCTAGTTATTTTTAAGTTATTAAGAAAGATATTGAAGTTTTTAACCTAAATTAACCCTAACTTATTTTCATGCAAATTTAATTATAAAAAATAAATAAAATAAATATTATTATAAGAAAGAAAAAATTAAAAAGGAATAAAACATTAATTAAACCTATTTCTACATTTTTTAGATTTTTTTTATTAAAAGTATTAAAATTAAACCCTAATTTATACTAAATTAATTTACATGCAATTTGTTTATGAAAATAATTAAAATAAAGTATTTATTATATTTTTTTCCTCTTTTCTGATTTTTATGCATTTTTTATATTTATGAAAAATTATTAATTAAATCAAAACAATAAAGCAAAATAAAACAATAATTGAAAATAAAACATAAAGAAAAAAATATAGAATTTGCAAACCAGGGGGGGTGGAAGTCCCAATTTAGGAGGTATGGGCTCAACAATCTGGCCCATTTAGCTTTGGCCTCGTTGGACTTTTTAGAATCACGTGTGGTGCGTTGACTAGGGCGTAGCGTGTTCTTTGAATCCATGCCCTTGATCTGGTTCTAACGTGCACGTGGATGGATAGATGATGAGGTGCATGGTGCGCCTTGAACGTTAGCGCTGCATAGGAATTGTTATTGCAAAATAATATGAGAAATTATACAGACCTGGGGCTCGAACCCAGGTCTTGGACGTCAATACAATCAACGCTTGCCAGCTGAGCCACACAATGAATTTGTTATATAATAAGCAACTAAATATTATAAAAGAAAATGGTTAGTGGCCTTGGAAACGCGCGCGCATTTTTGAACGGACCAACTGATTCCTGCCACGACATCATCTTCTTCGTGGCCTTTTTTATTTTTCTGAAACAAGCATATAAAGCAACGGTTTTAAACGCGTTTCCTTAGGCCAGCTATTGAAAAATAGCGATTAGCTCTCAAGCGTTCATAAATTGAGCGCGATAGTTGCGTCTTCTTCGTCCAGATGCGATGAGTTGGATGGTGGTGGTCTCAAGGGCTAATTTTGCCTCGTTTCAAAAGCCCTAATTTCAAGCTTCTTGAACCCTAAAAAACGCTAATGGTGGATTCACGTAGGGTGTATAAAAATACAATCAAATAGTTTGGTTAGCTTCATAATCATTCAAGGAATAAGAATCAATAATTGAAATGCCATAAAAATGCCTAAATTTCAAAGTATGATTATGAATTTTTCACGAAACATCTTGCATTCTGTATACCAATTCCTCGCGTCTGGATTGTTGTTTTTGATTGGAATGTGATCAATGGTCTCCAAGGAAGCTATTGGAATGAAAATTAGGTCTTGAATCGCTCTCTAACCTTGTTTTCAGAATTGACTTTTTGAGAGAAATTTCCAAGTTTGTTCTTAGCTCTTCTGCGCAGCTTTGTGTCTAGCGTGATTAGGTTTATGATCAGACATATGTAGTGAAGGCATTAGGTTAACAAAACTCAATCAAATCTCTTGTAATCATTGTTTTGGAAATTTGATTTTCTTAAGGATCTTTTCATATCTTTTCCATGTGCATTTGATTATAATCATATCCAATTGCTCCAATTCTTTCCTTATTTGGCTAGGCACGAAATATTGAGCATAAAACATGTATAAAAAGATTGGTTAGGATGAATTAAATATTTTTCATATATTTAAATGATTTAAATGAATTAATATAAATAAAAATTCAAATAAATAAATAAAAAATGAGAAAATACTTCCCTTTGGGCCAAGTGGTCGTGCATATGCTTAGAATGATGAATCATGGAAGAAAAATGGGCCCATTAGCAATTTTAGGTCATTTGAAGTAATGTTAACTTTTCAAAATATCCAAAAATTTCCCAACTTCCACAAGGCATAACTTGCTCAATTTTTAAGCTTTTCTCATGTTCTTGGACATTTTGGAAAGGTATTTGAGTCCTCTAACCAATGCCTTTGGTCCCATGTAATTTTGATTTACCAATATCAAGTTATGGCCTTTGACTTAAAGTCCCTTTTTGTTGACTTTTGAAAATGACCTATAATGTTGAAATTGATAACTTTTTGTGAGAGAATTTCTTGGACTTGAAGTATGAGGATGAGTTGTAGGAAATGTCTTTCGCTTCAAAATGAGTTTTGGATGGAATTTTTCTGATAATCCATGTGAAAGTTATGCCCTGGTCAATTTCAGTTGACTTTTTCAGTTGTCCAAATAAGGAAACTTTTGCATCTTGATGATTTTCTGAGCCAAATTTTGAGAATCATGATCAAGCATTGATCAAATGATGTTTGTGGCTTCAAAATGATATGTTGACCAAAATTTTGAACTTTTGACTGTCAAATGACCATTTTGCCCCTACAGTTGACTGTAGTGCAATTTAGGGTTTTGACTGTGCAATTTTGAGCTGAATGCCTTGAAACTTGATATGAGGATACTTGACCATATTTGTAAGCATGTGAGACTTGATTGGGCCTTTGAAAACTTCATTCTTTTGATCAGAACACAAACCCTAGTTTTGACTGTATAGGAGACCTTTGCACTGTGCAACCCTTGGGGAATTTTGTGACTTGGCTTGGCAATTTCTTGGAGAATATGGGAGGGCAAATTTTGGGGTACAACAGTTGCCCCTGTTCAATCTTCTTAGACCTGAGGATGCAGATTGGCGGACGTGCCTTTCGTAATCCGAGGGTAGAAGATGATTGGACACTAGAGTGCCCAGAAATTTGCGCTCACATAGTGGCAGTGTGGCGGGAATGGGCTTATAGATGCCATTTAGAGGTTGCTGGATAGGATGATGGGCTTATAGATGCCATCTGGATGTTGATCGCGTAGGAGATTCCTTAGCGAGAACCTGCATACCTGCAAAAGAACAAATGAGTACCTGACACGTTGCATGAGCTGGTTTTCAGATGCTTGGTATAGATGTGTCCTGACTGGTTACAGGAGCTGAGTCTGGAGCTTCACACGGCGATGCATGAACCAGGGATGGTTACTGCCTTAGCGTGAATGGTAAGAGAACCTTGGGCGACTTTAACTTCAACAACGCTTGTTGAGAAAAATCTTGGGTGTCTTCTACTGGGATAAGAATCAGGGAGATCTTAGGGTCGATCTGGCTGAACCAGAGGAGGCCTTTGACTGGATAAGCATCAGGAAAATCTTAGGGTCGATTTAACTGAACCGGACAAGGTCTTGGAATATCTTCAACTGGATAAGCATCAGGGAGATCTTAGGGTCGATCTGACTGAACCAGAGAAGGCCTTTGACTGGATAAGCATCAGGAAAATCTTAGGGTCGATTTAACTGAACCGGACAAGGTCTTGGAACGTCTTCAACTGGATAAGCATCAGGGAGATCTTAGGGTCGATCTGACTGAACCAGAGAAGGCCTTTGACTAGATAAGCATCAGGAAAATCTTAGGGTCGATTTAACTGAACCGGACAAGGTCTTGGAATATCTTCAACTGGATAAGCATCAGGGAGATCTTAGGGTCGATCTGACTGAACCAGAGAAGGTCTTGGAATATCTTCAACTGGATAAGCATCAGGGAGATCTTAGGGTCGATCTGACTGAACCAGAGAAGGCCTTTGACTGGATAAGCATCAGGAAAATCTTAGGGTCGATCTAACTGAACCGGTCTAGGTCTTGAAATATGATTGAGAATTTCAACTGCATCTTTCCTGAAAGGTAAAGGTCAGTCATATGCAATGCATGATATGGATCAAGCAATGATGTTCTCAACATAAATGAGATTTGTATGATATGACGTGTCTATGCATGTTATAATGATGTATGTGATGTTTTATGTATGTTTTTGTCTAGGAAAGTGAATCCTTGACGGGTGCCGGGAAGTCGTATCCTGGGCTGATGTTGACGAATAGATTTTGCTCCCGCTGGGGATGATGACTGCAAGAACACCGGTAGGAGAAGATGACTCCGTTGAGGGATGAACTTGGCAAACGGAAGACTCTGCGGGGAGAAAAATACTCTAGCGACCATGCTGGGGAGTGATACTCTGTGGGGAGAGAGATACTTTGCTGAGTGTTGATAACATCTTGCTGAGGATACTCTTGTTGTATTGGAAGTGTTGATAGACTTTGCTGGGGATAAGAAGACTGTATTGACGACGACCTTTCCGTGGCTTTCGGCTGAGGATAACCCAGTTATATCCTAGTAAGGAAATAACTCTTTGAATAAAGCCGGGGGACGCGTTCGTGCTCTGTGAGGATAAGCTTCCAGAATCTACTGAGGATAAGCTTACTGCTTGGGGAGATGAATTCCAACTTTCCTGGATTGGACTCTTCTGGGGGGTTTTGGAGCTGCGGGGGAGTGATTCATTTGAATGTTGGTCTACCGCCGGGGAACAATCTTTAGACCGAGATTGCCGGGGATGCTTGTTAAGAATATATGCTGCTGGGGAATGTTGAGATCTACGGGAGGATACTCAATTTCCTTGAGATTTATCAACTCTGCTTGGAGGAGAATGTATTGACTGCTGACTTACTCTCTGGGGAATTAAGATGTACTCGGTCTTGTTCTTTAGCTGAACCTACCTTGGTACCTTGGAGGATAGAACAATTAGACTGCTCAGACAACTCTTTTATTGCCCCTATTTCTAGTGTCACCTGTAATTAATCCCTTTGTTTCGTATGCAAATATTTATGAGTTAGCAAATTATTGTCAATGCATATATCACAAATTGAACCTTGGACGTTCTTCGCAAAACAAAACAGAAAAAGAAAAACACTTGGCACGTTTAACTGAAAATATATTTGTATTGATTTTGAATAGCCTGAAAATAGGCGTTTTGTGTACAAGAGGCTGACATCCTAGTAAGAGGAACGCCGCCGAACAAGAGAGTTTATACAAATTTTGTACAAAAGGAAATAAAACAGCTGTGTGAAATATGAATGATCCCACTGGGTTTCAACTCTGCTATTGCCTTTATAACTCCGAGCGTCTCATCACTTGATGACCTTGGTTGAAGGTAAAGCTAACTGATCGATGCCGTCTGAACTTGATGTAGATACCGGATTCTGGATGCAAGGTGATCCAATGAGACATAGTATTACGCTTTTATCCCTAATTTTTGCCTGGACCGCCCTTTCGGGTTTTCAGTCCACCGGGATACCCATTTTTGCCCAAGCCGCCTTTTCAGGTTTTCGGCTTGCCGGGTGTACAGATTTTTTTCATTTTCATCCCTTCATTTTGCCCGAACCCTTTTGGTTCGACGGGAAGCCCTAATTTTTGCCTAGGCATGTCAGCCTAGCGGGTCTTTTTTCATGCCTAGTATCTTTTTACTATGTCTGCATTGGCGGGGTGAGGAAGGTCGTCACCATCCATGTTGGTCAATATCATGGCTCCTCCTGAGAACACATGTTTAACCACAAATGGCCCTTCGTACGTAGGGGTCCATTTGCCCCTTGGATCACTCTGAGGAAGGATGATTCTCTTGATTACCAGATCCCCAACTTGATATTCTTGTGGTCAGACCTTTTTGTTAAATGCCCTGATCATCCGCTTCTGATACGTCTGACCATGACAGATAGCAGCAAGTCTCTTTTCGTCAATGAGGTTGAGCTGATCAAGTCGTGTCTGGATCCAATCATCTTCGTTCAGATTTGCATCCTTCATTATCCGGAGAGAGGGAATTTGCACTTCGATCGGCAAGACTGCCTCCATGCCATAAACCAGAGAGAAAGGAGTTGCCCCGGTCGACGTCCTAGATGAGGTACGGTACCCATGTAGAGCGAACGGTAACATCTCGTGCCAATCTTTATAGGTCACTGTCATCTTCTGCACGATTTTCTTGATGTTCTTATTTGCTGCTTCAACAGCCCCATTCATCTTCGGTCTGTAAGGAGAAGAATTGTGGTGCTGTATCTTGAACTGTTCGCAGAGCTCAGCAATCATCTTATTGTTCAGATTGGTACCGTTGTCTGTAATAATCCGCTCAGGGACGCCGTACCGACAGATCAGGTTGTGCCGAATGAACCGTGCCACAACAGTCTTGGTTACCGTAGCATAGGATGCTGCCTCAACCCACTTTGTAAAATAATCGATCGCCACTAGGATGAAGCGATGCCCATTAGATGTCGTAGGTTTAATTTCGCCGATCATGTCTATGCCCCACATTGCAAACGGCCAAGGCGCAGTCAGAACATTCAGGGGAACCGGAGGAACATGCACCTTGTCTGCATAAATCTGGCACTTGTGGCATGTCCTGGAATGTTGGTAACAGTCAGCTTCCATTGTGGACCAGTAGTATCCTGCCCGTAGGATTTTCTTAGCCATAGTGTGCCCACTGGAATGCGTACCAAAGGTCCCTTCATGTAGCTCTTCCATGATTCTTTCTGCTTCAGTCTTATCCACACAACGCAGTAAGGTTGAATCATGGTTTCGCTTATACAAGATGCCGTTGCTAAGGAAGAACTTGGCTGCAAACCTCCTCAGGAATTTCTTATCATTGACAGAGACACCTTCAGGGTATTCCTGAGCTTCCAGATATCTCTTCACTTCGTGGTACCGAGGCTTCTCAGTCACCAATTCAGTTTCGAGATCACAACAATATGCCAGTTCGTCCAGTTTCCAGATGATGATCCGGGGAGCCTCATTATCCCATTTGACCTTGAACATAGAAGACAATGTAGCTAACGCGTCCGCCAACTGATTTTCTTCTCTCGGAAAGTGCTCAAAGGTTATCTCTGTGAAGTGGGGAATCAGGGTCAACACACATTCTCTGTAAGGAATCAGGTTTGGATGTTTCGTATCCCACTCTCCTTTGATCTGATTGATCACAAGAGCGGAATCTCCGAAGACACTTAGAAATTTGATCCTTAGGTCGATCGCGGCTTGAAGACCCATGATGCACGCCTCATACTCTGCCATGTTGTTGGTACAGTTGAAACACAGCCGGGCAGTGAGTGGAGTATGAGTACCTTGTGGAGATACGATTATGGCGCCGATACCGTTACCCAAAGCATTGGAGGCTCCGTCAAAGTGCATAGACCATCGGGATCCTGGTTCAGGTCCTTCATCCGGTCCAGGTACTTCACAGTCAGTCACAATCATGATGCTCTAATCCGGAAATTCGAAGTTCATTGATTGATAGTCATCTACAGCTTGATGTGCCAGGTGGTCTGCCAATACACTTCCCTTGATGGCTTTCTGGGTTGTATATTAAATGTCGTATTCTGTCAAGATCATTTGCCATCTTGCAATTCTCCCAGACAGAGCAGGCTTTTCGAATATGTACTTTATAGGATCCATTTTTGAGATCAACAAAGTAGTGTGAGTCAGCATATACTGTCTCAGCCGGCGAGCAGCCCAAACCAAAGCGCAGCAAGTTTTCTCAAGCAGTGAGTATCGGGTCTCACAGTCGGTAAACTTTTTGCTAAGGTAATAAATGGCATGCTCTTTTCGGCCAGACTCGTCATGCTGCCCCAGCACACACCCCATTGAGTTGTCCAGCACTGTCAGATATAGTATCAGAGGTCTCCCTTCAACCGGTGGCATAAGGATAGGTGGTTCTTGGAGGTACTCTTTGATTTTGTCAAAAGCAGCCTGACATTCATCATTCCAACGTACTACCTGATCTTTCTTCAGCAGCTTGAAGATTGGCTCACAGGTAGCAATCAGATGTGAGATGAACCGGGCAATGTAGTTCAGGCGTCCTAAAAAGCCTCTGACTTCCTTCTCTGTCTTAGGAACTGGCATCTCTTGAATAGCTTTGACCTTAGCAGGGTCCACTTGAATTCCCTTATCACTGACCATGAAGCCTAGCAACTTCCCAGATCTTACCCCGAAGGTGCACTTGTTCGGGTTCAATCTCAGCTTGTACAGTTTCAACCGGTCAAACAATTTCTGCAGATGATCTAGGTGCTCTTCCTCAGTCTGGGACCTCACGATCATGTCGTCCACATACACCTCTATCTCGTGATGGATCATGTCATGAAATAAGGCAACCATGGCACGTTGGTAGGTTGCCCCAGCGTTCTTCAACCCGAACGGCATGACCTTGTAACAGAAGGTGCCCCACTGAGTGACAAATGTAGTCTTTTCCATGTCTTCGGGTGCCATCTTGATCTGATTGTAACCTGAGAAACCATCCATGAAAGAGAATACCTTGTGCTGAGCTGTATTGTCAACGAGGACATCAATGTGAGGTAAGGGAAAGTCATCCTTGGGGCTGGCCCTGTTCAGATCCCTGTAATCGACACACATTCTGACTTTACCGTCCTTCTTAGGTACCGGCACCACATTAGCGACCCACTGAGGGTAAGAAGTCACTGCAAGAAACCCGGCATCAAACTGTTTCATCACCTCGGCTTTAATCTTCTCGGACATCTCTGGACGCATCCGACGGACCTTTTGCTTAACTGGAGGGCAGTCTTCCCTAGTTGGCAAGTGATGGACCACAATATCGGTATCCAACCCGGGCATGTCTTCGTAGGACCAAGCAAAGATCTCCATATAATCATGTAGCATCTTGGTTAACCGTTGCTTCACGCTGAGCTCTAGGTTGGCACCAATCTTTACCTCTCTCATGTCTGCTTCAGTACCCAAGTTTATGGTTTCCACTGGCTCTTCATGGGGTTGAATTGCCCTCTCTTCCTGGAGCAACAGTCTTGCAAGCTCGCCGGGCACTTCGCAATCATCTTCACCTTCGTCTTCGGCTAAGTTGATCGGATTTTCGAAGTCATAATTGGCGGTAGCAGAGTTGTTATCAGTGAGATCCAGAGTGGATTGAAACCTGTATGAGTGAGTGTGTGTGTAAATACAGCTGTTTTGAAAATTATGTAAAGGAAAAGAAAGACAGAAAAGGAGCACAATATTTGCAATGCGAAAAATACGTCCAAGATTTTCATTCATGATATATGAAATGACAGTTTGTATGCCCTCACAAATAGGACCACGGTGCCTCGGGTAAGACACCGGGCCATAGAGTTTATCATTGTTTATTAAAAAATAACGAAACAAAGAAATTTATTACTGCGTCACAAATGTAACAGGAGTATGGTCTTTAGCAATCCAATTGTTCAACCCGCCTTCAGCCGTCGGATAGATCCAGCTGTTGAATTCAGCTTCGTCCACTTCATGGTCTTCCTCAACAGCATTCACTCCTGAACTTTTAATAAATACCGGAGGTCTTCCGATCTTCGCTTTCCTCATAGCTCTCTGACCTTCTGTGGTAAAACCCAGCCCAAGTTTATCAGTCTTCTGAGTAAAGTCTGGAAGTCTGCCCCAGTCGGCACATTCACCCTTCTGAACCACAGCCCGGGCATCCTTCAGGGAAGCCATCTTCAAAGGACCACTTTCTTCTGTTGCTGTTTCTGACGCTGCTGTAATTGGAAGCACCTCCTCGAAATGCTGAAAGGGGGTTTCAATAAACTCCCCATCCATCTCAATGTATCTGAAGGAGTTTAGGTGACTCACCATATATTCTTCCTCTCCTTGCACAGTGACAATCTTCCCTCTGACGGGGTACTTCAGCTTCTGATGCAAGGTAGAGGTCACTGCCCCAGCCTTATGTATCCAAGGTCGACCCAGTAGACAAGAGTAAGATGGACGGATGTCCATCACATAAAAAGTGGAGTCGAACACCTGAGAGCCCACACGAATCGGAATGTCAACCTCTCCATGAACCATCCTTTTTGAACCGTCAAAGGCCCTGACGATGATATTGCTGGGTTTCAGTTCCAGGCCTTCACAATCCAAACGGTCTAAAGCCTTCTTCGGTAGCACATTCAAGGACGAACCAGTATCCACTAACACATGTGCCAAGGTAGTGCCCCTGCATTCAATAGAGACATGCAGAGCATCATTATGGTCTCTTCCCTTTGCGGTCAAGTCAGCATCTGAGAAACCCAAGCCATTGTCTGCCGTCAGATTTGCTACGCAATCAGTGAACTGGACTGCAGATGTCTCATGTGGCACATGGGCCGTCTTGAGGAATGAGATTGAGGCCTTGGCATGGGCCTCGGGGCACAGCAATAAAGAGAGCATGGAGATTTTAGAGGGCGTATGCCCCAGCTGTTCCACAACATTAAAATCGCTCTTCTTTATAATCTTCAGAATCTCCTCCATCTATTGTTGGGAGGCCTCAGCAGTTATTGGTACAGGTGCCTCCACTTGGGCAGGCTCAACTTCAACTCCTTTGCCCCGAGCATTGGATGACTCGGCAGCAGGAGAAACAATTGGATCAACAGCAGGAACAGGTACACTTGCAGGGTTTATGAGAAGTGGTCTTCGGGTAGCAGGCGGTGCAATGTCAGGCGAGAAGAGCCTGCCACTGCGGGTGACTTTGGCTGGGCCAGTAATGTCACAAATGCTGGCGCCAGCGTTGAACTCTTGTTTAATCCCGTTTACATATGCATCTGCCCCATAATGCCAGGGGACAGATTTATCAGATACATAGGGCAGGGGCCCTGGAACAGTGATAATAACAGGTGCAACGGTCATGATTTGAACGGGCTTCTTCGGGAGAGCCGGGACCGGATTATTAAAGATAGTCACCACAGAAACTTCTTCCACTGGAACCAACCGAACAGCAGATTTCTTAAACAGAATCTCCTTGCTATCCATTAGGCTTTGGACGCCTAATTTTAGCAAGGGACAACCAGACAGGGACACAGCACAGAACATGCAACCCTTACTACAACCCGGAAATAAACCGGCCTGCAGTAGGTTCTTCTTGACAATCTTTAGAGGAGTGGCTAGATCATCCACAGAAACAGCATAAACGTCTTCATCAACAGCATTTACCCCATGTTGAGGCATAGGGGCAGTAACTACATTCGGCCTCTCAGGCGCTTCGAACTGTATCTCCTTCGCGTCGATAAGGTCTTGCACCTTATTCTTTAACGCCCAGCAGTCATTGGTAGAGTGCCCCGGGCCATCTGAATGGTAGGCACAACGAGCATTCGGGTTGTACTTGGGGGATGCAGTATTCGGAAACTTCGGCGCCTCCCTGACAGTCACTAGATTGGTGGATAGCAACTGTGGTAGGATCTGCGACAAAGTCATGCTTAAGCGGGTGAATTCTCTCCGGGGTCTTTCAACCTTTTGAGGATTAGTTGACCGAGGAGCGGCAGCAGGCTTAGCAATCATTACCGCACTGACAGATTGGCAGTGCTCATGTCTCTCTGATTTCCTGGAACTGTATACGGCACTAGACTCCTTCTTGAAGGGTTTCTTCTCAGAACTAGATGATGCACCCTTTGGAATTTTTCCAGACTTTAACCCAGCTTCAATCCTCTCTCCAGTCAGAATCAAATCAGTGAACCCAGCAGAAGAATTCCCAATGAGATGGTTGAAAAATGGCCCAGATAGGGTCCCCAAGAACATGTCTACCAACTCCCGATCAGTCAACGGTGGCTGCACCCTACTAGCCAGGTCTCTCCATTTCTGAGCGTACTCCTTAAAACCTTCGCTTGCACCTAACGACATACCCTGGAGCTGGGTACGCGTGGGGGCAAGGTCGGCATTATATTGATACTGCTTATAGAAAGCAGTAGCCAACTCCTCCCAGTTACGAACCTTGGTCCCATCCAGCTGATAGAACCATTCGAGATGAGTCCCTGAAAGACTCTCCTGGAAGAAGTGGATCCATAAATTCTTATCCGCAGAGTACAGCTGAATTTTCCGAACATAGGACCTTAGATGCAGCTTGGGACAAGACGCCCCGTCATACTTAGAGAAGGATGGTGCTTTGAACTTGTGAGGGATAATCACACCAGTTGACAAACCCAGATCTCCGAAATCCAGCCCAGGTACCTGTTGAACCTCCATAGCCTTCAATCTGTCCTCCAGTTGCTTATATTTGTCGTCTGCAGGAGGGTACTGCTCTTCATCAAAATCAGTTTCGTTGTCGGAGACTACCGGACTAGGGACTTTTACCTCTGCCTGAGGAGGGCTCCTGCCAACAGAAGAACCAGCCTCTTCATGCTGCAGAGTATTACCAAGCCTTCGGCCCGAGTTGAACAGAACAGTTCTTCTCTTCTTCTTCTTCTCCTTCTTCAGGAGCATAGCCTTCAGTTCTTCTTGGCCTTGAGCCAGACCCTTGATTAATTCCTGAAACTGCGCATTCTGCGCCTGAAGAGCTTTGATTGATGTCTCAGTTGATGCAGAGTCGGTATTCATGATGCTGAAATAAACAGCGAAGAACTGTAAGCAACCTGAAAAGAGGAAAAACCTGATATGCACATGATGTATGAAATGCGTATGATTTATGTTTTCAAAGACAATCGGGAATCAACTTTGTAAACAAAAAAAGAACACACTTCATTAGATTCAACTTTGCAACTGAAATTATTCAACAAGTTGCCCTTAGGCGTTACATGAAAGGAAATATTGGAAGGGAAATAAAACTGTAAAAGCACATCTGGCGCTCCTTATTGATCCCATGGTCTCCTCTTCTCAGTACGGATGTAGGCGTTCAGAGCTCTCTCATTCTCCAACTGCTTGGTCAGCTTCTGGATCTTTGATTCCTGCTCGTTGAAATTTTCCCGGTAAGAATCCCGCTCTTCTCGCAGTTGCGACCAAGATCTCTTCAATGTCTCATAATCAGTAGGTATCTGAGGAGGAAGGACAGTTGGAGGAACACCATCTTTGTCAGGACACTCAAGAACGACGGGTCTGACAGCTTCGTACGGCATACCTAACTTTTGAGCACGGATGCGAACCCATTTGTAGTAGGCTTCCATAGGTAAAGAAGTCTTTGGCCCTAACTCTTGTGGGTCAGCTTTATGCACTTTGTCCCAAGCCTTGATGAACCTACGACGCAGCTCGTCACTATCCACCTGAAATTCAAAACTGATGTGAGGCACCAACATCTCATGGGGGCCTGCTCTTCTTGCTCTTCCAAACTGACGGAGTGCTAGACATGGATTGTAAGAGATCCCTCCTTGAGTACCAATCAGAGGAACATTAGGGTATTCCCCGCATCGATCAATAATAGCTATCTCATCCAAACCTCTGCAAGTCCAAATGATGTCTTTATCGGTGAGGGACATTAACCTGTGAGCCCAACCTCTTCCTTCTTGGTTCTTTAGTATGAACTTAGGGAGGTGCGAAATAAACCACCTCACCAACAAAGGGATACAACACCATAGGGTTCCTCGTCTTCGGGTAGTACGGGCATGAAGTTGTTGCAAGATGTCACCCAAGAGAGTGGGCACAGGATTCCGAGACATAAAGATCCTTATGGCAGTGACATTGATGAAGTTGTCAGGATTAGGAAACAGGACTAACCCATAGATTAGGAGAGCCAAGATGTCTTCATAATCCCTAAAGTCCAGGTCATTCCAGAAATTGTTAGCTTTACCAATCAGAAACTTGGCCAAGAAACCCTTAACTCCGCTTCTAGTTACCCAGTTGTCTGTTACCTCTTGATGGGTCAAAGGAAGAGCTGCAGCAACATCCTCAAGCCTGAGGGTCTTTTCCCAACCAGTAAAGGGAGTCTGATCCAAGATAGGGATACCAAGCAAATCAGAGAACTCTTCCAGGGTAGGGACCAGCTGGAAGTCTTGAAAGGTGAAGCACTAGTACAGAGGGTCATAGAACTGGGTCAGAACACTCATCAACTGTTGATCCCGCTTTGTAGTGACTAAACTGAGAATGGAACCATGCCTCTGAATGAAGGAAGTGGTATTTGGAATTCTGCCAACCAACTCATCAAGCAACTCAGGTGAATGAACAAAGTTGAACCGGATAGTATTCCTTCGCACGGGCATCATAATGTCCTACAAAACAGAGCAAAGATGAAACCCTCTTGTCTTTGAAATGGTCAGTCCTTATGAAGGATGCATGCAATGCTCATGATGCTATGATGTTATGATAAAGCACACCACATACAGATACAAAGGCAAGCATGGTAAGGCACACAAGTCACACAAGGCAAGCCCCTAAAGTTTAGGCCAGCATGAGGTCTAGGTACTACCCTCTTTCAGTTTGTTGGTTCATACCTGTCCTAATCAAAAGTAACCGGGTTCTTAGAGGATCCCAATATCATTGACTACCCTCAATCGGTCATAACTCCAGCATCGCAATCTTTTCTTGCGGCCAGAACCATCACGAGAGTTTAGCCTCAATGGGCGTAGCATACTGCTACAATTCTAAAGGCCAAGTTGTGTCAATTAAGGTTCTAAGGTTGTTGGTGCTTAATGACTCCTTAAAAGACCCATATTCTCCTTGTTGTGACACAAGGGATATCGGTACAGACCAAGGTGCCACACCAACGTAGCCACTGCTTCACCCGTGTCGGTCTACGCCAGACAGGTCTCTCACAGCTTATGCTACCTAAATAGGGTATCCCCAGATCCGGGTTAGGATCTATGTAACTCCGATGCAACCCACAATAGTAAAGCAAGCAAGGAAGACAATTGAAAACACAGTTATGAACTAGCCCTAAGGTACACCTCACTTTATAAGTTTGTCCCCAGCAGAGTCGCCAGTTCTGTGATCGGTGGATCTGGAACTGACTGTTTAACGCTGGTTCGCGAAATGTCGCGGTAAGCAAGAGTCGCCACCCACTTTTATTTTCTCCAAATGGAAAGGACAAAAGCACAGAAAAATTCCTTATAGAGATTGCTCTCGGTTCGAGAGGTAGATTATAGAAAGGGAAGGTGTTAGCACCCTTTCTATCCATGGTTATCCATGGGCTCTTAGATACTTGCTCATTGTGTTTTCAAAATTGTTTGCTTTTCAAAGTGTGAGTGGGTTTGAAAAAAGTTTCGTTTAAAGATTTCAGATCGACTCTTGTATCAGTCCTCAAGAGTGTTTGAAAAATTGTTTTGAAAGTTTTTTGAAAATGTCGGTGTGAAAAGAGTTTTGATTTGTTTTTTTGAGAGAGCAAGTATCTATGAGTCATCCACCTACCCTAAGGAATTAGGCTGTGTAAATGTCCTTAAGGTAGTGCCATCCCACCATTGAGAGGTAGGTAGCACCACCGTTGGAGGTGTTCGGGTCAATTCGAGGTTCGGGACATGGTGATCACCGGAGCAACGGGAAGACACCTTAGAAGCTACCCTCATGCCAGGTTCCCGGATCATGAGGACTTACTAAGACATCCTCTACTCGACGATCACCTTTCGAGGCAAGGCAACAGTGAGGCGTACCCTAGGGGTGGTGTGTGCGATTCGTGTGTCGTTTTCATTTGCATTTATCTTGTCATGTTAAAGTGTTCTACGCTTGTTTTTATTTAAGGCCATTCATTCTTGCATGCTTTTGATTAACAGTTAAAAATATTTGCGAGGAAAAAGTAAATCTAAAGCTATTACAAATGGCGCGGGTCCACATCGCCAAAATTAAACCGGGACCCGATTTGACGGAAAGTAAATAAAGCAAAGAAAATAAAGAATTGAGAAGTATAAAATTTACAAGGCTTCGGGAGAGGTACATAATTATTTAAATGACATAAAATAAAGATGCGAAGAAATAAGAAATTACGAACGAAACGAGGGCGTTGGACCCTTTTGCAAAAAATTAAATTACATGAATTAATTAATTAAGAAAGGAAATTGTTTCTTTTGTTTTTTGGTATTTTTATGTATTTTAAGATTTAATAGAAAAAGAATTAATTAAAATTAAAATAAAAGGCAAACCCTAATTCTAGTTATTTTTAAGTTATTAAGAAAGATATTGAAGTTTTTAACCTAAATTAACCCTAAATTATTTTCATGCAAATTTAATTATAAAAAATAAATAAAATAAATATTATTATAAGAAAGAAAAAATTAAAAAGGAATAAAACATTAATTAAACCTATTTCTACATTTTTTAGATTTTTTTTATTAAAAGTATTAAAATTAAACCCTAATTTATACTAAATTAATTTACATGCAATTTGTTTATGAAAATAATTAAAATAAAGTATTTATTATATTTTTTTCCTCTTTTCTGATTTTTATGCATTTTTTATATTTATGAAAAATTATTAATTAAATCAAAACAATAAAGCAAAATAAAACAATAATTGAAAATAAAACATAAAGAAAAAAATATAGAATTTGCAAACCAGGGGGGGTGGAAGTCCCAATTTAGGAGGTATGGGCTCAGCAATCTGGCCCATTTAGCTTTGGCCTCGTTGGACTTTTTAGAATCACGTGTGGTGCGTTGACTAGGGCGTAGCGTGTTCTTTGAATCCATGCCCTTGATCTGGTTCTAACGTGCACGTGGATGGATAGATGATGAGGTGCATGGTGCGCCTTGAACGTTAGCGCTGCATAGGAATTGTTATTGCAAAATAATATGAGAAATTATACAGACCTGGGGCTCGAACCCAGGTCTTGGACGTCAATACAATCAACGCTTGCCAGCTGAGCCACACAATGAATTTGTTATATAATAAGCAACTAAATATTATAAAAGAAAATGGTTAGTGGCCTTGGAAACGCGCGCGCATTTTTGAACGGACCAACTGATTCCTGCCACGACATCATCTTCTTCGTAGCCTTTTTTATTTTTCTGAAACAAGCATATAAAGCAACGGTTTTAAACGCGTTTCCTTAGGCCAGCTATTGAAAAATAGCGATTAGCTCTCAAGCGTTCATAAATTGAGCGCGATAGTTGCGTCTTCTTCGTCCAGATGCGATGAGTTGGATGGTGGTGGTCTCAAGGGCTAATTTTGCCTCGTTTCAAAAGCCCTAATTTCAAGCTTCTTGAACCCTAAAAAACGCTAATGGTGGATTCACGTAGGGTGCATAAAAATACAATCAAATAGTTTGGTTAGCTTCATAATCATTCAAGGAATAAGAATCAATAATTGAAATGCCATAAAAATGCCTAAATTTCAAAGTATGATTATGAATTTTTCACGAAACATCTTGCATTCTGTATACCAATTCCTCGCGTCTGGATTGTTGTTTTTGATTGGAATGTGATCAATGGTCTCCAAGGAAGCTATTGGAATGAAAATTAGGTCTTGAATCGCTCTCTAACCTTGTTTTCAGAATTGACTTTTTGAGAGAAATTTCCAAGTTTGTTCTTAGCTCTTCTGCGCAGCTTTGTGTCTAGCATGATTAGGTTTATGATCAGGCATATGTAGTGAAGGCATTAGGTTAACAAAACTCAATCAAATCTCTTGTAATCATTGTTTTGGAAATTTGATTTTCTTAAGGATCTTTTCATATCTTTTCCATGTGCATTTGATTCAAATCATATCCAATTGCTCCAATTCTTTCCTTATTTGGCTAGGCACGAAATATTGAGCATAAAACATGTATAAAAAGATTGGTTAGGATGAATTAAATATTTTTCATATATTTAAATGATTTAAATGAATTAATATAAATAAAAATTCAAATAAATAAATAAAAAATGAGAAAATACTTCCCTTTGGGCCAAGTGGTCGTGCATATGCTTAGAATGATGAATCATGGAAGAAAAATGGGCCCATTAGCAATTTTAGGTCATTTGAAGTAATGTTAACTTTTCAAAATATCCAAAAATTTCCCAACTTCCACAAGGCATAACTTGCTCAATTTTTAAGCTTTTCTCATGTTCTTAGACATTTTGGAAAGGTCTTTGAGTCCTCTAACCAATGCCTTTGGTCCCATGTCATTTTGAGTTACCAATCTCAAGTTATGGCCTTTGACTTAAAGTCCCTTTTTGTTGACTTTTGAAAATGACCTATAATGTTGAAATTGATAACTTTTTGTGAGAGCATTTCTTGGACTTGAAGTATGAAGATGAGTTGTAGGAAATGTCTTTCTCTTCAAAATGAGCTTTGGATGGAATTTTTATGATAATCCATGTGAAAGTTATGCCCTGGTCAATTTCAGTTGACTTTTTCAACTATCTAAATAAGGAAACTTTTGCATCTTGATGATTTTCTGAGCCAAATTTTGAGAATCATGATCAAGCATTGATCAAATGATGTTTGTGGCTTCAAAATGATATGTTGACCAAAATTTTGAACTTTTGACTGTCAAATGACCATTTTGCCCCTACAGTTGACTGTAGTGCAATTTAGGGTTTTGACTGTGCAATTTTGAGCTGAATTCCTTGAAACTTGATATGAGGATACTTGACCATATTTGTAAGCATGTGAGACTTGATTGGGCCTTTGAAAACTTCATTCTTTTGATCAGAACACAAACCCTAGTTTTGACTGTATAGGAGACCTTTGCACTGTGCAACCCTTGGGGAATTTTGTGACTTGGCTTGGCAATTTCTTGGAGAATATGGGAGGGCAAATTTTGGGGTACAACACTCGTACTGCCCGAAGACGAGGAACTCTGTGGTGTTGTACTCCTTTGTTGGTGAGGTGGTTTATTTCGCACCTCCCCAAGTTCGTGCTAAAGAACCAAGAAGGAAAAGGCTGGGCTCATAGGTTAATGTCTCTCACTGATAGTGACATCATTTGGACTCTCAGAGGTTTGGATGAGGTAGCTGTTATTGATCGTTGCGGAGAGTATCCTAATGTTCCATTGATTGGCACTCATGGAGGAATCTCTTATAATCCATGTTTAGCTCTCCGTCAGTTTGGAAGAGCTAGAAGAGCAGGGCATCAGGAGATGCAGGTGCCTCACATCAGTTTTGAGTTTCAGAAAGATAGTGACGAACTACGCCGTAGATTCATCAAAGCTTGGGACAGAATTCACAAAGCTGACCCACAAGAGTTGGGACCGAAGACTTCCCTACCTATGGAAGCCTACTCCAAATGGGTCAGCATCCTTGCTCAGAAGTTAGGTATGCCATATGAAGCTGTCAGGCCTATCATTCTTGAAGGTCCTGATGGAGATAGGGTTCCTCCAACTGTTCTCCCTCCTCAGATACCCACTGATGTTGATACACTAAAGAGATCTTGGGCAAAACTACAGGAAGAGCGGGATTATTATCGGGAAAAGTTCAACGAACAGGAACAGAAGATCCAGAAGCTGACCAAGCAATTGGAGAGCGAGCAGGCCCTGTATGACTATATGCGTACTGAGAAGAGGAGGCCATGGGAGCACTGATGGGCTTTGGATGTTTCTTTTACAACTTTATTTCCTTTTCAGTATTTTCATTCTTGTAACGCCTAAGGGCAGATTATTGAACAATTTAAAGTTTGAATCTAATAAAGTGTGTTCCTTTTGTTTACAAAGTTGATTCCCGATTGTCTTTGAAAACATAATTCATACGCATTTCATTCATCATATGCATTACAGGTACCCTTTTTCCTACAGGTTGCTTAATCTCATTCGCTGTTTATTTCAGCACTCAAGCATCATGAATCCTGAACTCACTACCGAGCAATCTATCAAGGCCCTCCAGGCCCAGAACGCCCAATTTCAGGAGATGGTCATGAACTTGGCCCAGGGACAACAAGAGCTGAAGGCTTTGCTCCTGAAGAAGAATAAGAAGAAGAAGAGGACTGTGCTATTCAACACTGGGCGCAGACTCGGGAACACATTGCAGAATGAAGCTGAGAGGACTACTCCATCTGTGGGGGAAGGTAGTCACCAAGAGAGGGAGGTCCCTAGTCCTGTGGTCTATGACACTGAGACAGACTTCAACGACGAACAGTACCCTCCTGCTGAGGACCGGTACAAGCAGCTGGAGGACAGGTTGAATGCCATGGAGATCCAGTGTGTGCCTGGATTGGATTTCGGAGACTTAGGGTTATCTTCTAGGGTGGTAATTCCACACAAGTTCAAGGCGCCTACCTTTGTGAAGTATGACGGGGCTTCCTGTCCCAAGATGCACCTCCGTTCTTATGTAAGGATGATCCAGCCTTACACAGCAGACAAGAACTTATGGATCCACTTCTTCTAGGAGAGTCTTTCAGGGACTCACCTCGAATGGTTCTATCAGCTGGATGGAACCAACATTCGTAACTGGGAGGATCTGGCCACTGCTTTTTACAAGCAGTATCAATATAATTCCGACCTCGCTCCTACGCGTACCCAACTCCAGGGTATGTCGCTAGGATCGGGAGAAGGTTTTAAGGAGTACGCACAGAAATGGAGAGATCTGGCTGGCAGGGTGCAGCCACCATTAACAGATCGGGAGCTGGTGGATATGTTCTTGGGAACCCTATCTGGTCCATTCTTCAACCATCTCATTGGTAATTCCTCTGCTGGGTTTACTGACCTGATCCTGACTGGTGAAAGGATCGAAGCTGGTATAAAATCGGGGAAGATACAGAAGGTTGCCTCCTCAAATGCTGAAAAGAAGCCCTTCAAGAAGGAGGCAAGTGCTGTATATGGTCCAAGAAGGCAAAACAAACCTGAACGCCGCCAAGCTGTCAACGCGGTGGTTATTTCTAAGCCTGCTGCTGCTCCACAACAGTACAACCAACCCAGAGCTGAGAGGCCCAAACGGCAGTATACTCGGCTCAGCATGACTCTCTCTCAGATCCTGCCGCAACTGCTGTCAACCAGCCTGGTAAAAGTCAAGGAAGCTCCGAAGATGGTAAACACAGCATCTCCGAAGTACAACCCCAATGCCTGTTGCGCTTATCACTCTGATAGCCCGGGGCATAACACGAATGATTGCTGGGCTCTGAGGAATAAGGTTCAAGACCTTATTGATGCTAAAGAGGTACAGTTCGAGGCACCCGAGAAGCCTAATGTGGTGACTGCTCCCATGCCTAACCATGGAGTGAATGTTATTGGGGATGAAGACGAAGTGGAAGAATCCGAGTTCGACAGCTGGATATACCCGACGATCGAAGATGGACCAAGCAACTGGACTACCAAGGACTCCATGCCTGTTACTTTTGTCTCCCCGTAATGAACTTCTTTGTTTTGGATTTGTAATAAACAATAATTTGAAACTTTATGGCCCGGTGCCTTACCCGGGGCACCGTGGTTTTGTTTGTGAGGGCTTTTGTTTGTCACTTTCATATATCATGAATAAAAGCATTGGACGTTTTTCACATTTCAAATCTTGCGCTCCCTTTCTTTCTTTATATATATTGCAAAGCAGTTGTATTTACACACACTCACTCATACAGGTTTCAATCCACTCTGGATCTCACTGGTAACGACCCTGCTACTGCCAGTTATGACTTCGAAAATCCGATCAACTTAGCCGAAGACGAAGGTGAAGATGATTGCGAAGTGCCTGGCGAGCTTGCAAGACTATTACTCCAGGATGAAAGGGCAATTCAACCACATGAAGAGCCAGTGGAAACGATAAATCTGGGTACTGAGACAGATAGAAAGGAGGTTAAGATTGGTGCTAATCTGGAGCTCAGCGTGAAACAACGATTGACTCAGATGTTACATGATTATGTGGAGATCTTTGCCTGGTCCTACGAAGACATGCCTGGGTTGGATACCGACATTGTGGTCCATCATTTGCCTACCAAGGAAGACTGCCCTCCGGTTAAGAAAAAGGTCCTCCGTATGCGTCCAGAGATGTCCGAGAAGATCAAAGCTGAGGTTATGAAACAGTTTGATGTCGGGTTTCTAGCAGTGACTTCTTACCCTCAGTGGGTTGCCAATGTGGTGCCGGTACCGAAGAAAGACGGTAAGGTCAGAATGTGTGTTGACTACAGGGATCTGAACAGGGCAAGCCCCAAGGATGACTTCCCTCTACCTCACATTGACGTCCTGGTTGACAATACTACTCAACACAAAGTGTTCTCCTTCATGGACGGCTTTTCAGGTTATAATCAGATCAAGATGGCTCCTGAAGATATGGAAAAGTCTACCTTTGTCACTCAGTGGGGCACCTTCTGCTACAAGGTCATGCCTTTTGGGTTGAAGAATGCTGGGGTAACCTACCAACGTGCCATGGTTGCTTTATTTCATGACATGATCCATCATGAGATTGAAGTGTATGTCGATGATATGATTGCAAGGTCCCAAACTGAGGAGGAACACCTTGACCATCTGCAGAAACTGTTTGACCGTCTGAAGTTATACAAGCTAAGGTTGAACCTGAACAAGTGCACATTTGGGGTAAGATCTGGAAAGTTGCTAGGCTTCGTCGTAAGTGACAAGGGTATTCAAGTGGACCCTGCCAAGGTTAAAGCCATACAAGAGATGCCAGCTCCCAAGACAGAGAAAGAAGTCATAGGCTTTCTAGGACGTCTGAATTACATTGCTCGATTCATCTCGCACCTAACCGCTACCTGTGAACCAATCTTCAAGCTGCTGAAGAAAGATCAGGTAGTACGTTGGAATGATGAATGTCAGGCCGCTTTTGATAGAATCAAAGAGTATCTCCAAGAACCACCCATCCTTATGCCACCGGTTGAAGGGAGACCTCTGATACTATACCTGACAGTACTCGACAGCTCAATGGGGTGTGTGCTGGGGCAGCATGACGAGTCTGGCCGAAAAGAGCACGCCATTTATTACCTTAGCAAAAAGTTTACCGACTGTGAGACCCGATACTCACTGCTCGAGAAAACTTGCTGCGCTTTGGTATGGGCTGCTCGCCGGCTGAGACAGTATATGCTGACTCACACTACCTTGTTGATCTCAAAGATGGATCTAATAAAGTACATATTCGAAAAGCCTGCTTTGTCTGGGAGAATAGCAAGATGGAAAATGATCTTGACAGAATACGACATCCAGTACACGACTCAGAAAGCTATCAAGGGAAGTGTATTGGCAGACCACTTGGCACATCAGGCAGTAGACGACTATCAGTCAATGAACTTTGAATTTCCAGACGAGAGCATCATGATAGTGACTGATTGTGAAGTACCTGGACCGGATGAAGTACCTGAGGAAGGATCCCGATGGTCTATGCACTTTGAAGGAGCCTCCAACGCTTTGGGTAACGGCATTGGCGCTGTTATCATATCCCCCCAAGGCACTCATACTCCACTTACTGCCCGGCTATGTTTCAACTGCACCAACAACATGGCGGAGTATGAGGCATGCATCATGGGACTTCAAGCTGCAATTGACTTAAGGATCAAGTTTCTGAGTGTCTTCGGAGATTCCGCTCTCGTGATCAATCAGATCAAAGGAGAGTGGGATACGAAACATCCGAACCTTATTTCTTACAGAGAATGTGTGTTGACATTGATCCCCCACTTCACAGAGATAACTTTTGAACATTTCCCAAGAGAGGAGAATCAGCTGGCGGACGCGTTAGCTACGATGTCTTCCATGTTCAAAGTCAAATGGGACAATGAGGCTCCCCGACTCATCATCTGGAAACTGGACGAACCGACATACTGTTGTGATCTTGAGGCTGAGGTAGTGACTGAGAAACCTTGGTACCATGAGGTGAAGAGGTACTTGGAAGCTCAAGAATACCCCGAGGGTGCGTCTGTCAATGACAAAAAGTTTCTGAGAAGGTTCGCAGCGAAGTTCTTCCTTAGCAACGGAATTCTGTACAAGCGAAACCATGATTCGACCTTACTGCGTTGTGTGGATAAGACTGAAGCAGAAAGGATCATGGCGGAGCTACATGAAGGTACCTTCGGAACGCATTCCAGTGGACACACCATGGAAAAGAAAATCCTTCGGGCAGGATATTTCTGGTCCACAATGGAAGCCGACTGCTACCAACATTCTCGGACAAGCCATAAGTGCCAGATTTATGCAGACAAGGTGCACGTTCCTCCGGTTCCCCTGAATGTATTGACAACACCTTAGCCGTTTGCAATGTGGTGCATAGATATGATCGGCGAGATTAAACCTATGGCATCCAATGGGCATCGCTTCATCCTGGTAGCGATCGATTACTTTACAAAGTGGGTTGAAGCAGCCTCTTATGCCACAGTAACCAAGAATGTCGTGGCACGGTTCATTCGGCACAACCTGATTTGTCGATACGGCGTCCCGGAAAAGATCATTACGGACAACGGTACCAATCTTAATAACAAGATGATCACTAAGCTCTGCGAGCAATTCAAGATACAACACCACAACTCTTCTCCTTACCGATCGAAGATGAATGGGGCTGTAGAAGCAGCGAATAAGAATATCAAGAAAATTATGCAGAAAATGACAGTGACCTATAAAGATTGGCACGAGATGTTACCGTTTTCTCTACACGGGTACCGTACCTCAGCAAGGACGTCAACCGGGGCAACTCCTTTCTCCTTGGTATACGGTATGGAGGCAGTCTTACCGATCGAAGTGCAGATACCCTCTCTCCGGATAATGAAGGATGCAGATCTGAGCGAAGAGGATTGGATCCAGACTAGGCTTGATCAGTTAAATCTAATTGACGAAAAGAGACTCACTGCTATTTGTCATGGTCAGACGTATCAAAAACGGATGATCAGGGCATTTAACAAAAAGGTCAGACCACAAGAGTATCAAGTTGGGGATCTGGTAATCAAGCGCATCATCCTTCCTCAAAGTGATCCCAGGGGAAAATGGACCCCCACATACGAAGGGCCATTTGTGGTTAAACATGTGTTCTCAGGAGGAGCCATGATTCTAACTACCATGGATGGTGACGACCTTCCTCACCCCGCCAATGCAGACATAGTAAAAAGATACTACGCATGATAAAAGACCCGCTAGGTTGACATACCTAGGCAAAAATTAGGGCTTCCCGGCTAACCAAAAGGGTTCGGGCAAAATGAAGGGATGAAATGAAAAAAATCTGTACACCCGGCAAGTCGAAAACCTGAAAAGGCGGCTTGGGCAAAAATGGGTATCCCGGTGGACCGAAAACCCGAAAGGGCGGTCCAGGCAAAAGTTAGGGATTGAAGCGTAATACTATGTCTCATTGGATCACTTTGCATCCAGAATCCGGTATCAACATCAAGTTCAGACGACATCGATCAATCAGTTTCATCTTCAGCTAGGTCATCAAGTGATGAGACGCTCGAAGATATAAAGGCGATAGCAGAGTTGGAACCCAGTGGGATTATTCTTTTCACATAGTTGTTTTGTTTTCCCTTTGTACAAATTTGTATAAACTCTTTTGTTCAGCGGCGTTCTCTTACTAGGACGTCAGCCTCTTGTACATAAAACGCCTATTTACAGGCAAATTCAAAAATCAATATAAATTCACTTTTCAGACCAATTGCCAATTGTTTTTCCTTTTTCTGTTTTGTTTTGCGAAGAACGTCCAAGGTTCAATTTGTGATATATGCATTTGACAATGGTTTCTAACTCATAAATAATTGCATACGAAACAAAGGATTAATTACAGGTAACATTAGAAACAGGGGCAATAATGAGTTGTCTAAGCGGTCTAAGTGCTCTGTCCGCCAAGGTACCAAGGTAAGTTCAGCCGAAGAACGTAACCAAGATCTCTTAACTCCCCAGAGAGTGAGCCAGCAAGTCCATGCACTCTCCCCAAGCAGAGTTATCCTGTCATCCTTAAGGAAGTTGGGTATCCTCCAGCAGATCTCAACATTCCCCAGCGCAGTATACGAACATTCCTTAACAAGCATCCCCGACAGCATTAATCTAAGATTGTTCCCCGGCGGTATACCAGACATTCAGCGGAGCCACTTCCCCAGTACATATCAAACTAATTTCCCCAAGAGAGTCTAGTCCAAAGTTCCCCCAGGAAAGTGGAATCCATCCCCCCAGCAGGAAGCTTATCCCCAGTAGATTCTGGAAGCTCCCCCCTGCAGAGCACGAACACGTCTCCCGGCTTTATTCAAAGGTTATTTCCCCACCAGGATATAACTGGGTTATCCTCAGCCAAAAGCCACGGAAAGATCGTCCTCGGCGAAATCTTCATCCCCAGCGGAGCCTATTAAAACTTCCAACATAACAACGGTATCCCCAGCGAGGTTATCATCAACATCTCAACATAGTACCTCTCTTCCCACAGAGTATTGTTCCCCAGCAAGGTCGCTAGAGTAATTACTCCCCGCAGAGTAATCTACTCGCCAAGTTTATTCCTTAACGGAGTCATCATCTCCTACCGGTATTCTTGCAACCATCATCCCTAGCGGAAACAAAGCTCCATTCTTCAAAATCAGCCCAGGAGTTAACTGCCCGGCACCCGTCAAGGATTTACTTTCCTAGACGAAACATACATTCATGAACATCACATCTTCATACATTATAGCATGCACATACGCATCATGAACATACAATCTCATTTATCTCGAGAACATCACGCATGTCATACATCATGACATTGCATACGACTAACATTTTGTCTTTTCAGGACAAAGATCAATACAAAGATAATTGCTATCAACGGTCGTGATTCCAGATCCGATTCCTGTATCTTGCCAGGGTGTATCTGTTGACGACTACAGTACCAGACTCGATTCCTGTATCCTGCCAGGGCACGTCTGAAGAGTTCGAAGATCCGATTCCTGTATCTTGCCAGGGTGTATCTGTTGACGACTACATTACCAGACTCGATTCATGTATCTTGCCAGGGCACGTCTGAAGAGTTCGAAGATCCGATTCCTGTATCTTGCCAGGGTGTATCTGTTGACGACTACATTACCAGACTCGATTCCTGTATCCTGCCAGGGCACGTCTGAAGAGTTCGAAGATCCGATTCCTGTATCTTGCCAGGGTGTATCTGTTGACGACTACAGTACCAGACTCGATTCCTGTATCCTGCCAGGGCACGTCTGAAGAGTTCGAAGATCCGATTCCTGTATCTTGCCAGGGTGTATCTGTTGACGACTACATTACCAGACTCGATTCCTGTATCCTGCCAGGGCACGTCTAAAGAGTTCGAAGATCCGATTCCTGTATCTTGCCAGGGTGTATCTGTTGACGACTACATTACCAGACTCGATTCCTGTATCCTGCCAGGGAACGTGTGAAGAGTTTAAAGATCCGATTACTGTATCTTTCCAGGGTGTATCTGTTGACGACTACATTACCAGACTCGATTCCTGTATCCTGGCAGGGCACATCTGAAGAGTTTAAAGATTCGATTCCTGTATCCAGCCAGGGCACATCTACATAAAGAGTTTAAAGATCAACTCCTGTAACAGGCCAGGTAATTATCCTTTTTCTCAGGTACGCAAGTTCTCGCTAAGGAATCTCTTACGCGATCGACACCTAGATGGCATCTATAAGCCCATCCACATACCAACAGTTCCAGATGGCATCTATAAGCCCATTCCCGACAAGGTTCTGTCACATCTCCAGATGGCATCTATAAGCCCATCCTCCTATCCACCATCTCTCCAAATGGCATCTGTAAGCCCATTCCCGCTGTCACACTGCTGATACTCAACTATGTGAGTGCAAATTTCTGGGCACTCTAGTGTTCAATCATCTTCCACCCTCGGATCACGAAAGGCACACAAGCCAATCTACATCCTCAGGTCTAAGAAGATTGAACAAGGGCAACTGTTGTACCCCAAAATTTGCCCTCCCATAATCTTCAAATTTATGACAAGCAAATGGTTCAAAGTCTACTCAAGGGCTACACAGTCAACCATCCTCCTAAGCCAGTCAAATTAGGGTTTTGGTTCCTGCAAGGAAGTTGAGGTTTTCAAGGACTCAATCAAGTCTCCTATGCTCATAAACATTGTCAAGCACCTACATGTCAAGTTTCAAGGCTCACAAGGTCAAGTTGCACAGTCAAAAACCCTAATTGCTCAATAGTCAACTGTAGGGGCAAAATGGTCATTTGGCAGTCAAAAGTCAAAATTTTTGGTCAACATCTTATTTTGAAGCCACAATCATCATTTGGTCAAAACTTGACCATGATTTCACAAGAATGGCTCAAAAATCCTCAAGATGCAAAAGTTTCTATTTTTGGACAGCTGAAAAGTCATTTGTAACTTGACCAAGGCATAACTTTTTCATGGTTCATCATAAAAATCCCATTCAATGCTCATATTGAAGGGGGGAACATCTCCTACAACTCATCTTCACATTCCAAGTCCAAGAAATGCTCTCACAAAAAGTTATCAATTTCAACATTATAGGTCATTTTCAAAAGTCAACAAAAAGGGACTTTAAGTCAAAGACCATAACTTGAAATTGGTAAATCAAAATGACATGGGACCAAAGACATTAGTTAGAGGACTTCAATACCTTTCCAAAATGTCCAAGAACATGTTCATAACTTCAAAATTGAGCAAGATATGCATTGGAGAAGTTGGGAAATTTTTGTGAAATGGCCAAAATCATTTATCCTTGAAATTTCATTTTTGACAAAAGGGGCCCACTTTTTCCACTTGAATCAGCTTGGCCATGCTTCCCACGTGTCCCACCTTTTATTTCAATATTCAAAATTAATTTTTTCATTTTTATTTGATTTTATTGGATTTAATTCATTTTAAATTTTTTAAAATCAAATGAAAATCGAAAAGATTAATTAAGGGACATATCTTGCTTTGATTAGCTTTGAACCACCATTATACACATCCCAAATTCATGCAAAAGGCTAAAGCTAGCAAGAATTCAAATTTGGCTCAAAAATAGAAGGTGTTTTAATGGAGTTTATAGCAAAATCTTAAGCATGAATGCAAGGCATTATTGGCCATAATTCTTATCAAAACTCATTACATAACCTATATGCAAGTGAACACAAGCAGATTCACGACCTAAGAGCTCCAAAAACGGCCATACAAAATTGCAAAATGGTCACACAAACTTGAAATCTGAAAACCTAGTTGCAGTGCCTCTCAAATCCCAACTCCCATCCAAACATATTCCTGACATCCCTAGGAAGCTTTGGCAATCAAAAACAAGCATAATCACTCAAGAAATCGTGCCATAGACCTCCTCCGGTTTGCTTCATTTTTTCAAATCGTATATCATATTTCATAAGCAATTAACCCATTTTCTTTGTTGTTTTGTGTTGCTAGGGGATTTCTAAAGCTAGTAGATTGATCCAATTGAATTTTAACGCATCATAGCATGATTCACCATTGAAATATTTTAGGGTTTCTCAAGCTTCAAATTGGGGATTTCCCTATACTGTAAAATTGGGACATCAAACTGCCATGGTTGAATTCGTGATATCCAAACGAACATAACAGACCCCTCGCGCTCAATTTATGGTCAAGCATGGCCTAATCGCTATTTTTTTGCAGGTTGCGTTTTGGGGGGGTTTAAAACCCCCGCTATCTCATTTTATTACAGGGACAAACGGAGACGAAAGCTAGCGTGGCTTGTTGTCATTGGACGGTTCATAATTCTGGCGCGTTTTTTGGTTGTATACCACTAATTCTTGTTTTGTGTTATATTATTTATTTTCCATTTTATATCCAAACGCGCAAATAGCTCAACTGGTAGGCAGGTGGCTTGGTAAACACTGGGACCTGGGTTCGAATCCCAGGTCCCCTCAAATTATTTCTATTATGTTGTTTCACATGTTTCCATGCAGTGCACACTCCAGGGCTCACCATACACCCAACGCCTTGGCTTGCCACGCGCCCTGAAGCCCCAATCCAAAGGCCAGAACCTGGAGTCAACCATGCACGTTAGTCAACTGAGGCACACGTGACCATAAAAAGTCAAACAAGGCCTGGATTGCAATGGGCCAAATTGCTTCAAAAACTCCCCTTTGGGTCCAGACACCCCCAGAGTTTGATCAACCTTCTAATTCTTTTCCTTTCTTTATTTCTTTTCTTTTTATTCTTTTATTTGTTTTTTTTAATTAATTGCTTTCCCCTTTAAATTCCAAAGATAATTTTCATAATAAAATCAAAAAAATAAGAAATCAAAAAATAAAAAATGTTTATTTAATATTTAATTCACTGATTATTTTGTAAATAAATTTTATTAATCAATTTAGTTTAATTTAGGATTTTAAATTTTAATGTTTTCTTAATAACTAAAAAATATAGAAATTAGGGCTTTTAGCATTTTTATTCTTTTTTTTCTTAATAAATATTTCCTCTTATCATTATTATTGTTAACTCTTAATTAATTTTGTAAATAAATATGTCATTAAATAATTAGGTTAAATTAGGTTAAAACTTAAATATTTTTTCTTTAATAACTAAAAACAAACTAGAATTAGGGTTTTATTTAATTTCAAATTTCAATTAATTCTCTTTATTTCCATTAAATACAAAAACATCAAAAAATAAGTTCTTTTCTTTATTTAATCATTAATTAATTTTTAATTTCAATCTAATCTTTAAAGGGTCCAACGCCCTCGCACTTTCGATTCCAATTCCTTTTCGCGCGTTTGTCTTTATTATTCGTTTTAAATTTATGTAATTACCCCAAAGCTTTGTAATAGTAATTAAGACATTTACTTTCCGCACTTTTATTTTAAATCGGGTCTTTGTTAATTTGGCGATGTATAGACCCGCGCCTTGTAATAGCGTAGGACCTTTATTTTCCGCACTTTAATTTCCGCACCCTTTAAATTGCTAATCACATGAAAGAATGTATGCTCAAATAAAATCAAAGCGTAGAACACCCAATGCATGACAAAACAAATAATAACTGAAAATGACACACAATTCACACACCACTCTTAGGGTACGCCTCATTGTTGCCTTGCCCCTCGAAACGTGGTCGTCGAGTATAAGACGTCTTAGTGAGTCCTTATGTTCCATTGATCTAGTTGCCTCGAAATGGTTTCCTCGAACAAGTTGCCTCGAAATAAGTTGCCTCGGAATAGTTGCCTCGGAATAAAAAGATCAATGGCATAAGGGTAGCTTCTAAGGTGTCTTACTGTTGCTCGGTGACTACACTGTCCCTAAACTCGAATTGACCCAAACACCTCCAACGGTGGTGCTACCTACCTCTCAATGGTGGGATGGCACTACCTTAAGGACATTTACACAACATAATTCCTTAGGGTAGGTAGATGACTCATGGATACTTGCTCTAATTCAAAACAAATCAAAAACTTCTTTTCACCCCGACACTTTGCATAAAGCTTTCAAAAACAACTTTTCAAACACTCTTGAGGACTGATACAAGAGTCGATCTGAAACTTTCAAAGAAACTTTTTCAAACGCACTCACAAATTGAAAAGCAAACAAACATCTTGAAAACACAAATGAGCAAGTATCTAAGAGCCCATGGATAACCATGGATAGAAAGGGTGCTAACACCTTCCCTTTCTATAAATCTACCTCCCGAACCGAGAGCTAATCTCAATAAGGAATTTTTCTGTGCTTTTGTCCTTTCCATATTGGAGAAAATAAAAGACGGTGGCGACTCTTGCTTCCGCGACATTTCGCGAACAGCGTTAAACAGTCAGTTCCAGATCCACCGATCACAGTAGTCTTCAAAAAGGAAGGAGCTGTAGGTTCTCCCTCTAAGGTCAACATTAAATCTCTTTTGAAAAGTTGTTCCTTAACCTTTTGAAGTGCTTCTTCAAGAGGAGATGTTGAAGTGGATTTTCCAGACGCAGTCGAAGCACTTTGATCAGAAGAACTTTCTCTACCCTCAAGGATGGTAGTCAAGTATCCAAGAGGATTTTTCTGTTTCAGCAATGCCAAATCTTCCTTGGTATGAGACCCTGTCGAAGTAACCCTCTCGTTTACAATACGGGCCACATTGGCTTCGACAAGCATCTGCACAGGGACATCTTCAACATGCACAGAGTTTCCTGCTCCCCCCGTTTCGATCACATCGTCATCAACCTCCTTTTCCCCATCCTTCTGTCCATCATCATTAGCTTGCGGAGTCCCATGATTCACATGTTCTTCACTAGGAACTTCTTCATTAGGCTTTCCAACGGCTTCGTGCCCAGAAGTTTGGTTCACTTCGCAAGCAGAACTCACAAAAGATCCTTTTGCCGAAGAAGGCCTATAAGTAGGATCACCCTTACTATTTTTCAAGGTGACAAATTCTTCTACGAGGTTCTGTTTTGAAGTACCAGCAGTGTGTTGAAGATCACAAGATGGTTATCAGAACTATTGCAAAAAGAAAATGAAGTCGAAGTCAGTAATCAATCGTGAGGGGTCAAAGTAATTACCTTAGGCGGAATTTCAGCGCCAAGATTTGAGTTGTCGCTCTCACTAGGATTGTTTAGCCTATCAGCTATCTCCTGCTCCGTTGGTTCTCTGATGATGACAGGAGGAGGTCTCGACCCAATGACTTTAACCTTGACCTTGGTTTTTGGAAGAGGCTCAGGAATAAGGACTGGTTTCTTTAACTTTTGTCTTTTTAGGGGGACAGGAGGAGATTTTTCCTCTTCATCACTGGAAATTTCAATTTCTTGAACTTTCCTTTTCTACGGATTGATTTCAAATGCCCAGAAAGGAGTCGAAGGCATTAGCGTCAAAAGTAATATGTCGGAAAGAGAGATATAACAACAGAAAGTGTTTACCTTGGGTGAAGGTTTCACATAAGGGTCTCCTCCTTTTGCGCTTTCAGCGACTTTCTTGGTGACGGTCCTCTTGACCGCTAGAAAATGAACAAAGATAAATTAGGTGTCGAATGATTAGTTTGAAGATGATAAAGACATTTGCTTTAAGAAAGAAGATTACCCTTTTTTATCTTGTCAGAGACTAGCAAAAACGCCTCTTGAAGGTGAGCAGCGAAGTCTTTTTCGTCGAAAAATTCTTCATTATAGTTCTGCTTCCACCAGTCCTCAAAAAGAGGCGAACACAGGAAATTGAGATTAAAGTAGAACAGAGTTAGTGCGGTTCGACAAACGTGCCTACCAATATGCTTGGTAGCAACATCCTCTGAGTAGTCTGCATTGTAAAACAGCATAAGCTTTTCTTGAGAGTAGATTGGTGATGGGAGCGTCTGGATAATACCAAATTATCGAGAGGTAAGATTCGGTTGAGAAGAAATTAAGCTAAGTTGATTCTTCGAACTCTTGAATCTCATAGGCATGATTCTTGGTCGAAGAAACGACTCCAAGATAGATACATATTCATCCACATGGTCATCTTTGTCAGATGAGGGATATGGTCGAATGAACCATTTCGGGCCAACCTTTCTACTAGCAAAGGGAGTCATGGTCAAAACAAATTCCTTCCGCTTTGCAAACATCATTACAAAGCTGGTAAACGCCTTTTGGAATTGTTTACCTTCGTCATTTGGAGTTAACAGGACTAGTCTAGTCCCTTCGATCCTTCTATTCAGGACCTCTGGGGCCCTCTCGTTAATCTTATTCTTCTACAGAAGAAAATATTCAAATATGGAATTTAGCCAAAGTTGCAGAAGCCAAAAGGGGCCGGAAAGGAGTAAAGTCGCCTTGTCTCCAATAAACTTAATTTGAGTCACACCATTGCTGATGGACTCATACAAGTTAGCTAGAATCAACTTAGCCAGACAAAGAGGATAGCCATGGTGAAGCTGTGTTGCAAGAGTAAGCATTTTCTTAGTCACTTGAAGTGACTTGGTGTGTAGTTGTTTAGTTATTGGCATGCATTTTTGGTAAAACCAGGTGTGTGAATGAATGTCATGACTGTTGTCATAACATTCTAGTTTATTAGGTACTGATTCATTAGATGCCTTTGCAGAAAAATATTGTCATACAGGTGCTGCTGTTTATGAGTGTGTATCTGAGCATTTTGCAAAAAGATCACATTTACCAAAATCAGTAGACAGAAATTCAGATGTCATAACAAATTTTAAGACATCATGTTCTGAACTAACAGTTATGCAGTTTGGGTAATTCTGAGTTTTTTCAGGATTATGACTCAGTCTTTCCAGAACAGAAAATCTCATGGACTTGGGGTTAACATAGCTCAACCCTAACCTGGTTGATAAAGTCCTGTGACCTAGTCTTAAGGTCAAACGGAATTAACCCTAACTTTTTGTGGAAACCCTAACTGAAGATGCAGCTGCTATATATTCAACAGAGCTTCTGTTTTGGAATCAATCCCTTTTTGACAGAAGATCATTTAGAAGCTGTATAGTTTTAACTATTGTAATCCAAGCAAGTATCATTGTGATAAGTGACTTGGAATAGGTTTTAATTGTAAGGGTTGTGTACCACTCAAAGCTTTGAAGCAAGAGTGTGTTTGTGTCTCTTGACTAAAGCTTTGAAGCAAAGTCAAGTTAGGTTTGTGTATCACTCAAAGCTGTGAAGCAAGAGTGTTTGTGTTGCTTGATTAAAAAGTTGTGAAGCATAATCAAGTGTATGTTTTGAAGAGTGTCTTCATCAATTCATTAGTCAAATTGTTTTAAGTATCACTGCTGTGATTGAGGGGGAGTGAGTAGGAACTCAGGTTTAAGTTGTACTTAGATTGAAGTTGCATTGGGTAGGTCTTAAGTGAAGGAGATAAACTGGTTGGTTTATTCCTGAATTAATATCTCTTATAGTGGATTTCCTCCCTGGCTTGATAGCCCCCAGAGTAGGTGTTGTTGCACACTGAACTGGGTAAACAATTGACTGTGTTCTTTACTGTTTTTGTATTTACTGTCTTATAGAAAGTCAGATACAATGTCATAACATTGAACGTGACATTGAGTATCTGCAGCCAGAATTTCAATTGGTATCAGAGCAGGCACCCTGCCTGTATTACTGGGTGAGATCTAGGGATATCACTTTCTGGCACTATGGACAAAGAAGGAGTTTTTGGAAATAGACCACCCATTCTGGATGGAACAAATTATGACTACTGGAAACCTCGTATGATAGCCTTCTTAAAATCTCTGGACAAAAAGGCTTGGAGAGCTGCTGACAAAGGATGGAACCATCCCACCATAACTGAGAAAGATGGGACAATCAGTCTGAAGCCTGAGGAAGATTGGAGTAAAGAAGAAGATGAGTTAGCCCTGGGAAATTCCAAAGCTTTAAATGCCTTGTTCAATGGAATTGATAGAAACATTTTCAGACTAGTACATCAATATGAACTGGCCAAGGAAGTTTGGGACACTCTCAAAACTACTCATGAGGGCACTTCCAAAGTGAAAATGTCAAGGCTTCAGATGTTGACTATCAAGTTTGAGAATCTAAAAATGATGGAAGATGAAACCATTCATGAGTTTCACATGAACATCTTGGAGATTGCCAACACCTCAGGAGCACTGGGAGAAAAGATGTCAGAAGAAAAATTGGTGAGAAAGATTCTCAGATCCTTGCCTAAAAGATTTGCTATGAAGGTAACTGCCATAGAGGAAGCCCAGGACATCAGCAAGTTGAAAGTGGATGAACTAATTGGGTCTCTTCAGACTTTTGAGATGGGGATCACTGAAAATGGTGACAAGAAGAACAAGAGCATAGCACTTGTATCCAACACTGATGTTGAAAACAAGGGGGATGAAGAAGAAAATATTTCAGAAGCTATAGCCATGCTTGGAAGACAGTTCAACAAACTCATCAAAAGAATAGATCCAAAGTCAAGGTCTAATGTTCATAACATTCCCTCTGACATTGATAGTTCCAGCAGAAGACCAAGGTCAGAAGAGAAGGGAAATCAAGGCAGAGGAATTCAATGCCATGGTTGTGAAGGATATGGGCATATTCGAGATGAATGTCCTACCTTTCTTAAGAAACAAAAGAAAGGAATGACTGTTACTTGGTATGATTGTGATTCAGAAAGTAATTCTGAAGAAGAATCTGCCAAACTAGTTACTGCTCTAACTGGTGTTTGTACCTCTGAAAGTGACACTAGTGATGAAGAAGTGACATTTGAAGAACTGGCTGATACTTACAAGAAATTGTGTATCAGAAGTGCTGAAGTCTGTGTGCAGAATGAGAAACAATCAAAACTCATCATAAAGCTGGAGGCTGAAAAAAGGGCAAACCTTGAAACTATAAGTCATCTAGAAGGAGAAGTTCAATTGCTGAACTCACAACTGAATCAAATGACCAAATCTGTCAAGATGCTGACTAATGGAACAGACAAATTGGAAGAGATCCTTCAGGTTGGACAAAATGTGGGAAACAAATCTGGACTAGGATTTGTGGAAGCAAAGAAATCTGGTACAAATAAGAAGATCAGGCCTGATAAGCAAATGTCAAAACAGATGTCTCAACACAACTCTCAACATCAGGAACAGAGACATATGAAGAAAAGGTACCAAAGATGGAGATGTCATCATTGTGGGAGATATGGCCATATAAAGCCTTTCTGCTTCAGATTGCATGGATACCCTAATCAGAACTCAGGTGTCAAACCTAAGTCTAAAAAGGTTCCACATGCTCCTAAATGGAAGAAAAAGGCTACTGCCCTGATAGCCCACACTTCCCTGAGGGTCTCTGCAAAGGAAGACTGGTACTTTGACAGTGGGTGTTCCAGACACATGACTGGAATCAAGAACCTCCTCAATAATGTTAAACCTCACACCACCAGTTTTGTGACCTTTGGAGATGGTGCTAAAGGTGAAATCAAAGGAGTTGGTAATTTGGACTGCCCTGGAGTTCCAAGTCTGAGTGAAGTACTGCTGGTAAAAGGGCTGACTGCTAATCTCATTAGTATCAGTCAATTGTGTGATCTAGGATTCAAGGTCAACTTCTCAAAATTTGAATGTCTAGTAATTAATGAAAAACTAGAAGTGGTAATGAAAGTAATCAGATCTAAAGATAACTGTTACTTGTGGCAGCCTGAGAACACTAATAACTCCACTATGTGTTCAATTACCAAAGAAGAAAAAGAGATGAAACTGTGGCACCATAAGCTTGGCCATCTTCATCTAAGAAGAATGAAAAAAACTATCTCTATGGAAGCAGTCAGAAGGATTCCAAGACTGCACATTGATAAAAGGAGGGTTTGTGGTGAACTTCAAATTGAAAGGCTTGGTAAAAAGAGACATGTCTATGATGTGGTGAATAAACTTGAAGAAGGATGTTTTGTCAGAACCAGAAGTAATCATGACAAGGAATTTGGAAGCAACAAGTCTAATAAATTCTGTTTCCCAGAAGAAATGAGTCATGAAGTCTCTTCTCCTATAACTCACCATCAAAATGGAGTTGACAAAAAGAAAAATAAGATCATACAGGAATCTGCCAGAGCTATGATTCATGTCAAAAGAATGCCTTCCTAACTCTGTGCTGAAATAGTTGCAGCTGGTAGTAGTTGTTCTCAAAATATTTGGACAAAACAAATGCTCACTGAGTATAATGTCTCACAAGATGTTGTGACATTGTATTTTGACAATCTGAATACAATCAATATTTCCATGAACCCTATTCAGGATAGCAGGACCAAGCACATTGACCTTGTAGAGAAGAAGTCAATTAAACTGGAACATGGTATCTTTAAGCTTCAGCTGGCTGATTCTTCTACCAAGGCTCTTGTTGGAAATCAACTTGAAAACTTGAGGGGCAAGATGGGTATTTGCCAACGTGAGAAATTATAGCAATTAATTTTGCTTAAAACAAGGGTTGAAGGAGTTATTTGTGTTAAGTCTATTTTTAGTGGGTTAATCATATGTCTTTCCAATTCTTTTAAAATTATTAAGAAGTTGAATAGACTCTCAATTGCCTCCTACCTCTCTCGTCTTTGCAACCTATTCCTTTCTCTCAATCAAAGTTTTCTCTCAAATTGCTACTGGTGCTCTAAGTCAATCAAAATGTCTCAAACATCATCTTCAACCAAGGCGACCACTTCATCTTCATCATCTGACCAAGATTCTCGAGCAATCACCACATGCATAGATTCTGAAGTCCTGGAGATCACTCCTCTCAGAGAAATGGCAACTGACCCCTCCAAAGTTAAAAAACTGAGAACTAGGCATGCAGGAAGAGCTCAAGCTACTGTTTCTGGTAATCCTTCTCATCCTTCTTCCTCTGTACCAAATAGGGAAGGATCAACTCAAGTACATCAAGCAATTGCTAGGCTTATTACAAGAATACTAAGCGGAAACCAATCTGTACCGGGGATTTCTGTCCCATTAAATCAAGAATCAGCAAGCCCAAATGTGGATGTCTCTGAGAATGTAGATGTCTCTGAGAATGTTGTGACACAAAATGACAACATTCAGAACCCTTCAGAGAAGACTGTTGATCCACCTATCATTGATGTGGATGAGGAATACTCAGACAATGATCTGATTGCCAATGTAAACCCTAGCATAGCTAGGAGAATGATGAAAAGAAAGGGTAATCAGAATGCTGCAAAATGTATGACCAAAGATAAACCTGCGAATAAGAAATCCAAGGCTGAAGGCAAGGCTGGGGTAGAATCTGTGAAAACTGGTCAGTCCAAAGGGAAGGTGAAAGCCCAGGTGCATACTGGTAGACAACCAATTACAAAGAAGAGAAAAGAACCTGAATCTTCTGATTCTAATGAGGAATCAGAGTTTGAGATTGATGCTGAAGAAATTCCTATCAGAAGGAAACTCCCCTCCAGCAAAATTGCTAGAGTTCCTGAAGTCCCAACAGACAACATCTCTTTTCACCATCCTGACAATGCAAACATATGGAAGTATGTTTGCTTGAAGAGAATAGCTTTAGAAAGAGAGCTAAACAATGATGCCATGGAGTGCAAGGACATCATGGACCTGATTAAAACTGCTGGACTGATGAAGACTATGGTAAAATTTACCAAGTGCTATGAAAATCTGGTCAAGGAGTTCATAGTTAACTTGTCTGATGAATGTGCTGATGGAAGGTCAGCTGACTTTGAAAGTGTTTATGTTAGAGGAAGAAGGGTTAATTTCTCTCCATCAGAAATTAACAAATTTCTTGGAAGATCAAATGAGGATTGCCCTGAACTGGAAGTCACTGACAATGAAGTTTGTCAAACCATCACAGCAAGACAAGTCAAGTGCTGGCCCTTGAAAGGCAAGCTGAATTCCAGCAAACTTAGCATGAAATTTGCCATCATGCACAAGATTGGTGCAGCCAACTGGGTCCCTACAAACCATAAATCAACTATCTCCACAGGATTGGGGAGATTTATTTATGCTGTGGGAACCAAGACTGTTTTTGACTATGGCAGGTATATTTTTGAACAAACTTTAAAACATGCTGGTAGTTATGCTGTCAAAGGCCCAATTGCCTTTCCCTCCCTCCTTTGTGGAATTATCCTTGCACAATACCCTGATATCCTGGTGGCAAGAGACACTGCTTGCAAAAGAGCTCCTGCTCTTGGGTTACACTACAAGCTGTTTCAGGGATCTCATGCTCCTGATATTGTCATAACATCAGCTGAGACATCATCTGTTAAGACTCAGTCCAAAACATCTGATGTTATAACTGTATTGAAAGAGACCTGCAAAGAGCTGGAAGCTAGGAAAAAGACCCTAGAAAACCTAATTGCCAGGTTAGAAAAGGAGGAAGCTGAAGGAAACAGAAGGGAAGAGGGTGCAGAAGCTGAAGATCAACTCAATACTGAAGAAACTAGCTCCTCTGAAGGGGACAGTGCTTGAAGGTTGGTGGAGTTGATGCTGATTCCTGGTGGAGTTTGCAAGTGTGTTCAATTTTTAGTTGTTGTTTTCTGGATGACTGTATAATCTTTTAAGAACATATTTCTTTGGCCCATTTGTGGCTAAAGAGGGGGAGATATATTTTGGTAGACTTTATTAGACATTCTATTTTTCTGCAGTCATATTTATTCTGCTGCTATCTATCTCTGATTGCTTAGGGTCTTTAGCCAAAAATCTTCCAAAGGGGGAGTTTGTAGTTGTTTAGTTATTGGCATGCATTTTTGGTAAAACCAGGTGTGTGAATGAATGTCATGACTGTTGTCATAACATTCTAGTTTATTAGGTACTGATTCATTAGATACCTTTGCAGAAAAATATTGTCATACAGGTGCTGCTGTTTATGAGTGTGTATCTGAGCATTTTGCAAAAAGATCACATTTACCAAAATCAGTAGACAGAAATTCAGATGTCATAACAAATGTTAAGACATCCTGTTCTGAACTAACAGTTATGCAGTTTGGGTAATTCTGAGTTTTTTCAGGATTATGACTCAGTCTTTCCAGAACAGAAAATCTCGTGGACTTGGGGTTAACCTAGCTCAACCCTAACCTGGTTGATAAAGTCCTGTGACCTAGTCTTAAGGTCAAACGGAATTAACCCTAGCTTTTTATGGAAACCCTAACTGAAGATGCAGCTGCTATATATTCAACAGAGCTGCTGTTTTGGAATCAATCCCTTTTTGACAGAAGATCATTTAGAAGCTGTATAGTTTTAACTATTGTAATCCAAGCAAGTATCATTGTGATAAGTGACTTGGAATAGGTTTTAATTGTAAGGGTTGTGTACCACTCAAAGCTTTGAAGCAAGAGTGTGTTTGTGTCTCTTGACTAAAGCTTTGAAGCAAAGTCAAGTTAGGTTTGTGTATCACTCAAAGCTGTGAAGCAAGAGTGTTTGTGTTGCTTGATTAAAAAGCTGTGAAGCATAATCAAGTGTATGTTTTGAAGAGTGTCTTCATCAATTCATTAGTCAAATTGTTTTAAGTATCACTGCTGTGATTGAGGGGGAGTGAGTAGGAACCCAGGTTTAAGTTGTACTTAGATTGAAGTTGCATTGGGTAGGTCTTAAGTGAAGGAGATAAACTGGTTGGTTTATTCCTGAATTAATATCTCTTATAGTGGATTTCCTCCCTGGCTTGGTAGCCCCCAGAGTAGGTGTTGTTGCACACTGAACTAGGTAAACAATTGACTGTGTTCTTTACTGTTTTTGTATTTACTGTCTTATAGAAAGTCAGATACGGTGTCATAACATTGAACGTGACATTGAGTATCTGCAGCCAGAATTTCATGGTGCAAAAAACAAAATGAGATAACCACAAAGCCAGAAAATCTATGTGTTCCACTTCAGAGATAGTGGTACTTTATTTGTCGTGGAAATGATTAATGAATATGGTATACATGGGCTTCATGGCCGAAAACCCGATAGAATCTTCAGACAGATCCTCAGGGTCAAAGTAGTCACCCGTTGGTTGAAGACCAGTAATGGAGGCTATATCGAAGAGGGTTGGAGTTACCATTCCACAAGGCAAATGGAAGGTAAAATGTGTGATGTCCCAGAAATACAATGAAGACACCAGCATGAGAGGGCAATGAGCTAACCCAGTCTTCGACAACATGATCAAGTCATAGATCCCCGTATCTTTCCAGATTTAGGCTTGTACTTTTTCCATCTTGCTCAGCCATTCGGAGTATTCTGAAGTAAGACTAGGGCAAGATCAATAGATCTTATTTCCCTTGTTCATGAACTGAAGGTTGATATCTTCCTTTGTCTGAGAACGTTGCTGGTTAGTAGGAGTTGCATCTTCAGGATCATTCCTGAGTTTCTTCTCACAACCTATAGGCTTGAGCCTAGGATGAGTTAGGAAGAAGTTGTTATTTTGTTTTGGATTCTCGAAACATTTAGACAATCAGCCAGACATAGCATACATCTTCCTAGAATATCTAACAGGGATAAGCAATTGGGAATCATAAGCATCACGCCACTCTTTGGCCATGGGTTCAGATACGACCCTTCGTTCTCCAGTCGAAACAGGTACATGGTTAGTGGAGAAAACCTCTTGTTGTCTTTGGAGATCAGAAACGTTCTTAGTTTTTGGATTATTGGGTGCATTGAAAAGGAAAGCCATGACTAAAAGTAGTAGTGAAAGAGCGAAGAAGATGAAGTTGTTAAGGTTTTTTCTTTGCAAGAAAGTGAAGAATACTAGGAGTTGTAAAAGAATTCCCAAAAGAGGATTCGTATATTTATAGTGTTCAGGAACTAGTGTTTATCCCAAGACCATTTAATGCTGCAGAGTTAGTGGGCCATGTGGCAAACGTTAAGGAAGTTATCGTACGAGAAATGAAAACGTTTGCCATACTTTCCTAGGTTGTAGGGATAATGGCCATCATGGCAGTGTGGTAACGGCTGATTGATAGTGACGTGTTGAGAAAAAGGTAATGATGACTCTGAGTACCAGCAGGGGTTGGTAGAAGGCGAAAAGCACACAAGTGATTTTTGTGGTCAAAGAGAAAGATAGGTGTCGAATGGGAATCTCAAAGAATAATCATCTCTCCTTACGTCGAAACTGATATTCTTGGGGGGCAATTTATTAACTCCTAAATTCGACACCTACAACAAGTTAGCCTTATGGGCCAAAAATAGATTGAACAAGTCTAAGTTAGAAAGGCTTCGACAAAGTAGAAAAGTACTTAGAGAAATTCTAAGTTAAATCGAGTCTTCGACCATAAGGTTCTCAATCCCTTCGACAGAAGGGACTCCAAGGTCTTCGACCAGAAGGGAAGTTCGTATCTGCCCCAGAAGATTTTAAATCTGAAGAAAGGAGAGAAAAGAAATTCGCTTGGCAGTTGAGGAAAGCAACGTGGCGTGAAAAGAGGGGTCGAAGCACATGCAGAAGACACTTGTCTTCATCCTAGGGAAAGGCAACTCCTCGACGGTTACCTAGTTTTAGTATAAATATAGGAAGTTTATGTAGATTTCCGTGTGTTCAACTGATCGTACAAATTATTAAATATTATTCAAGTACCCGCTGTGTGAGAAAGAATACTGAAAAATGTACGTGTGAAATACCACATTTTACAATCAAAGTCTTTTATTTCTCTCTTTACATTTCTTGCCTTTTTATTTTGTTTGCACTTTACCTACACTTTTATCCAGATTCCTGCACCTAACCTTTCCACGATCCATCTGTTTTATTTACTTTCTGCACTCAAACTCATCCCTTTCCTAGTCGAACTGTGTTCTTCACCCACATTAACGTTTATGTCCAAAACAACATTAAAAATCAGCATATGTCCTAGGATCAAACTGATCGATCCTGCGAGTAACTAAAAAGTTACCCTTTTTGGAAGATCAGCGGTTGTTTACCAAAAAACACGGTAAACATGTATCTTAGAAAAAAGCAATAAAAATACAAGATCATAGTCCCTCGATGACGCTATCAAATGTTTCCTTTCAAAATGATCTTAGTCCATCGAGGAAAAAATGTTAAGATATCTCATAACATTGTTATCATGGCTATACGATGACCCACGCTCGTCCTTATACATCCAAAGATAAGGCTTCTTACCAATCAATGGTAACAGAGCAATATCAAAGGAAAGGAAGAAATGAACTAAGACTTTTGAGTAGGTAGATTATTCCTAGTTGCTTTCTTAATTTCAAAACAAACACTCTTGCTTATTTTCAAAACAAACATCAACACTTTCAAAATATTTTCAAAACTTGAAACAATTTTCAAAAGCTCAACACTTTGTATATGTTTTTACGAACGAGAACTATTACAAAGTTTGCCTAAACGACGACGCCTTTTCAAAATACTTTCAAAAACCACACAAAGCAGATTTTTAAACAAAAGCAAGTGATCTAGCAAGCAACTAAGAGCCCATAGATAACTATGGATGAAATGGCAGCTTGTTCTCCCATCGTCAGTTCTCCCATAAAACTAAAAACACTCAAGTCAGTTCTCCCATCGTATCACAAAGTGGCAGCTTGTTCAGAATAAAAGCTACAAGCTTCATTATTTAGTTACATGTGTGGTCTGAAAATTGTATGTGCTGACACATGCAGATGATTTTTGTGAAGAGTACACTTAATTAGTAACGAGGCAATAAAAAAAGAATAATAAAAAAACGTCGAGTGAAAGGACTTATTCCACCAGACCCAATGGTTAAATAATCCATATTTCCATGTTTTCAGAGAAGAAGATAACTCTTGTGCAGATAAGCTCATAAACTACAACCACTCGACGATTTCAAGAATTGGGTGGACTACATTACCATTTTTGAAGCATTGTTTTTTCCTTTGCTATGTTTTGGGGTTTTGGTATAGTCTCCCTTCCCATGTAAATATTTTTTATTTTTTATTTATTTAGTATATGAGCTATGGGAAAGGGATAGTGTAGTTATTTGTGCCAACATAGTTGAGATGATTTGCTACTCCATTGACGTAAGAATGCTTTCAATTCAGAAGGAAAAAATCTATTAGTTATATCATACTATTTTTATCAAATAAGACATGAGTTCTTGTGACATTGTTGTCATTAGTTCAAATCTCTCCTCTAAAGTAAACATTTAGTAAAATAAGAAAACTAAGAGTTTATTCAATGGTCGGTATAAAAGACAAGCTATGAGATGAGTTAAAATTCATATCTAGAATATGAGATGTGTTAAAGTCCGACAATAGAATAAAAAATTAATTACCAATTTTCTTTATGTTATAATAATAAGAAGTTATTATTATTACTTTTTTGAAATACTCATGAATATTAAATATCTACTACATGAAAAAATTTCAACAAGAGTACAGTAACATGTATTATTTCAATAATAGTTAGAATTTAACACTATAAATACCACACCTTTGATATATGTAAAGACACACAAAAAATTTCTGACACATACAATACACTCTCATAGGCTCTTTTATCCTCTATTTTCTTAGTTGTGTTTCATATATTCATTTTTTCTCAACACGTTATTCCGTTTTTACTACACTAGGTATATATTCTATACTTATTACTTTAATCTTATTATTACTGTTATTATTATTATTTGCTCCGGTTATAAAAAACTGACAACTAGTCAAGTGATTTAAAACTAGAGTGACTATTACTATTATTATTATTTGTCTCGGTTATAAAAAACTGGCAACCAGTCAAGTGATTTATAACTAGAGTGGCTATTACTATTATTATTATTATTATTATTATTATTATTATTATTATTATTATTATTATTATTATTATTATTATTATTATTATTATTATTATTATTATTATTATTATTATTATTATTATTATTATTATTATTATTATTATTATTATTATTATTATTATTATTATTATTTTCTCCGATTATAGAAAATTGACAACCAGACAAGTGATTTATAACAAGAGTGGCTATTATCGTTATTATTACTTTACTTCTTGTTATAGAAAACTGACCACTCGTCAAGTTCTCTATAATAAGTAAAGCTATTCTTACTATATATTTTGTGTGGAGGTTTAAAACCCCATATGATGTTACTAAATTTTATATTTAATGGAGGTTTAAACCCCTATGTTGTTACTAGCGTTTATATTTAGTGGAGGTTTAAACCTCCATGTTCTTACTAGCTTTTATATTTAGTGGAGGTTTAAAACCCCATCATGATACGAACTTTTATATTTAATTAAGGTCTAAAATCTCATATGTATATTCTAATATTTATCATATGTGTTCTTTTGTCTTATACGTTATCTGAATTATCTCCAACACTTATAACGGTCATATAACTTTTTTTACACATTTAAATTTTGGCTAGATAATATTTTTTTCTTCTTCACACTTAACATTTTTCCTTTTTTTCCCTTTCCCCAACGATAATATAACGCCTATTTTTTCAAAAAATTACCTCTATAAATATTTCAACTTCTTCCATAATTTTCACATCATTCTCAAAACTTCTACCCATATTTTTTAAATGGCTAAAATTCTTCTTTCGTTCATCACTCTACTTGTAATTGTTTTGTTTATTATCAGTGTTATCAAACGTGAAGATTTAGGTAGTGATTTTGTAGCTTTGATGATAATTATCGGCTTACCATTACTAGTCTTAGCTTGGTTTATTAGTAGAGGTTTTTGAATAATATGTAGTCACGTATTTTGTAATTAAATAAACTGTTTTTCTTTTTTTAGTTTATGTATTTAATATTGATTATGTTCATCTGAATTATAGATATAATCATGTCAAATCTTAAGCATCAATTCAAAATTCTAAACATAACTGGGGACAACTTCATTACCTAAAACAACAATTTAATTGAATACCTTATATGTGTGGGACTTAACAAAAAACTTGAAGGAGACAATTCTGGAAAATCGACAGATGACCCAGATGAAATGGAAAAGAGAAAGTCAAAAGTGAACAAAATAATAAAGCATCATCTTGATGATGGATTACAAACGGAATATTCAAATACTAAAGATCCCAATATTTTGTGGGAAAAAATTAAAACAAGATTTGTACATCATAAGAAAGTCATGTTACCCTCATTAATGGATCAGTGGAATAAGTTAAGGTTCCAAGATTATAAAAGTGTCATTGCATATAACTTTGTTATGCACCAGATTATAGCACAACTAGAATTTTGTGGCAAAATTATAATTGAAAAAGAAAAATTGGAAGAAAAAAATGTCAACTTTCCATGCATCTCAGGTATTATTGCAACACCAATATATAATGAGGGGATTTACTGAGTATTCTGATTTAGTTGCAATCCTTCTAGTAGTAGAACAAAATAACGAGTTCCTTATGAAAAACCACCAGACACGACCCACAGGAACAATTGCATATCCTGAACTAAATGCCACAAACCTTTAATCGTGGGTGTGGTGGATTTAATTGTCTTAAGATATGTGGTGGTCATGCTCGTTTTGATGGTAATAATGGTCGTGCTCGTTTTGATGGTCACAGTCAGGGAAGATACAATGGCCAAAACCTTTTCCACGGTTGAAACTATTTTCGTGGTAGAGCACGTGGACAAGGTCATATGAACAATTATGGATCTCCCGAATATGACCAAAATAATTGGAATCACCAAGGAAATGGTAGGTATATCCAAGAAGATCCCTTGAGAAATTATGAAGATGTATGGTACAAATGTGGGGAAAAAAAGGCCACTGGTCTAAGGTGTGTAGAACACCAGAACATTTGTGTAAAAGACAAATGACATCTGTAGAGAAAAAGGAAAAAGAAGTGAATTTTAATGAAATTGAACCTAGAGACGATAATACCTATTTTGAGACGACTGATTTCGTTGAAGGAACAATGACTTAAATATTTATTTGAATAATGAGTGATGTGCTTGTATTAATTTTACATTTAGACTCTATATCATCTTAAGAATTTATGTGTATCTTATGTTTGCATAATATAATAATGTAAAAAATATTGTTGATTTACTCTCTATTTAATCTTATTTCTATTTCAAAATGGTTAGACATGGAACATGTCAAAGACATTTGCATTCCGGACAATGGAACTACACATACAATCATCAAAAGTAAAAAATATTTTACTAAAATAAATCCTACTAAAGGTGTAATAAATACAATCTCAGGTCCTGCAAATTTGATAGAAGAAACGGGTAATGCTACATTCATATTACCAAATGGGACAAAGTTTTTCATTAATAATGCTTTATACTCTCCAAAATCAAAAAGAAATTTGTTGAGTTTTAATGACATATATCTTCAAAGATATGAGACTGAAACTGCAAATGAAGGTAACTTGAAGTACATTAATATCACTGCTAATGTTTTGGGAAAAAAGAAAACTTTAGAAAAACTACCAAAATTACCTTATAGATTACATTATACATATATACATGAAATTGAATGCCATTTAGTAGTAAAATAAGATCCTAAAATCGTGAATTTATGGCAAGACCGTTTAGGTCACCATGGTTTAACAATGATGCGTAAAATAGTTGAAATTACACATGGTCATCCATTGAAAAGTTTAAAACTTATAAAAGAAGATAGACCATGTGAAGCTTGCTCTCTTGGAAAACTAATAACAAAGCATTCACCAGAAAAGATTCAGACAAAATCACCTATATTTTTTGAAATAATTCAAAGTGATATATGTGGACCTATTCATCCGCCATCAAGACCATTCAGGTACTTTGTGATATTAATTTATGCATCTAGTAGCTGGTCATATGTATGTTTGTTGTCGAGTCGTGATATGGATTTTGCAAAATTTACTGCACAAATAATTAAACTAAGAGCTCAATTCCTTGATTATACCATAAATAAAATCAGACTTGACAATGCTGGTGAATTTACATCTGAATCATTTAATAATTATTGCATGTCAATCGGAATTGTTGTTGAACATCATGTTCCTCATGTGCATACACAAAATGGTTTAGCTGAGTCATTAATTAAACGTCTTCAATATATTGCTAGACCATTGATAATGAGAACTAAACTACCGGTTACTGTTTGGGGTCATGTAATTTTACATGCTACAACACTCATACATTTAAGGCTAAGTGCTGGTCATAAACATACCCCTTATCAACTTGCAATTGGTAAGGAACCTAATATTTCATATTTCAAGATATTTGGTTGTGCACTATATGTCCCAATAGCTCCACCACAAAGAACAAAGATAGAACCTCAAAGGATATTTGGAATATAAGTCGGGTATAAACCACCATCTATTATTAGATATCTTGAATCTTTAATGAGTGATGTTTTTCAGGCAAGATTTGTTGATTGTCATTTTGACGAAACAAAATTTCCAACATTAGGGGGAGAAAACAAACAATAAGAAAATGAAATATCATGGTATGTACCATATTTATTACATTTGGACCCATATAATAAATAATGGGAAGAAAATGTAAAGAAAATTATGCACTTAAAAAATTTAGCAAATCAACTGCCAGATTCATTTACTGATTTGAAAAGAGTTACAAAGTCACATGTACAAGCTGTAAATGTCCCAGCTCGAATAGAGATTTCGAAACTAAATGATGTAGCAAGTACATCTAAGGCACAATTGAAGTGTGGCCGACCTATGGGATCCAAAGACAAAAATCCCCGAAAAAGAAAGGGAATGGAAAAGGTAAACTTGATTGAAAGTGATCTTGAAAAGATACTAGATGATAATAAATCCATGATTGAAAAGCGTGCTCATGAAGAAGCATGAGATGATGATATTAAGATCATTGATAATGAAGCTAAAAAAAAGAATGATCTTAAGATTTCAATTAATTATGTTAATACAGGAAATTTATTGAACCGAAAAGGTATGAATATTGATGGGATATTTTCATTCTCAGTTGCATGTGAAGTTATGGATAAATATGATGATCCCGAACCCTGAACTATGAACGAATGTTAAAATAGAGATGATTGGAAAAATTGGAAGGATGCTACAGATACTGAATTAAATTCTTTTAATAAACGAAAAGTATTTGGCCCTATTATGGCTATACCCAAAGGTGTAAAATCTATTGGGTATAAGTGGATTTTTGTGAGAAAGCGAAATGAGAAAAACGAGATTGTCAAATACAAAGTTCGTCTTATTGCACAAGTTCTTTACCAAAGACCAGGGATCGATTATGAGGTAACATATTCTCTTGTTATGGATGCCATTATTTTTTGTTATTTAAATGATTTATCAGTATTTAATAATCTTGATATGTATCTTATGGATGTTATTACTGCTTATTTGTATGGATAACTTAATAGTGATATATACATGAAAATCCCAGAAGGAATTAAAAGGCCTGAGACATTAAACCCGAAAGAAATGTATGCAATTAAGTTGCAAAAATTATTGTATGGGTTAAAACAATCAGGACGCATGTGGGATAATAAACTATGTGAATATTTGCTCAAAGAAGGCTATGATAATAATCCTATATGCCCTTGTGTTTTTATAAGAAAAATAATATCTGGATTTGTAATAATTATTGTTTATGTTGGTGACTTTAATTTCATTGGGACTAATAAAGAAATAAAAGAAGTGAGAAATTATTTAAAGAAAGAATTTGAAATGAAAGATCTTGGAAAAACTAGATTTTGTCTTGATTTATAGATTGGGTATACTAAAAATGGTATATTGGTACATCAATCCAATTATACAGAAAGAGTGTTGAAAAGGTTCAACATGGACAAGGAAAACCCTTTGAGTAGTCCAATGATGGGTAAAACACTTAATATTGAAAAGATCCTTTTAGGCCTAAGGAAAGTAACAAAGAGGATCTTGGCCCAGAAGTGCCATACCTCAGTGCCATTGGGGCACTCATGTACCTTGCCAATTATACAAGACCTGGTATATCTTTTGCAGTGAATTTACTAGCAAGATTCAGTACATGTCCTAAAAAGATACATTGGAAAGAAATAAAACATATATTTAGATATCTCAGAGATACATTTGATCTTGGCTTGTTTTATTCTAACAATACAAAACCAATTTTGCTTGGTTATGCAAATGCAGGATATTTGTCAGATCCATATAATGCTAAATCACAGACTGAATATGTGTTCACATATGGTGGCACTACAATATCATGGAGATCTCAAAAGAAAACACTTGTAGCAACTTCTTCAAATCATGCTTAAGAAATTGCCCTTCATGATGCAAGCAAAGAGTGTAGATGGTTAAGACCAGTGACTCAACATATCCAAGGAGCGTCTGGTTTAACAACGGATAAAAATCCAACAATTTTATATGAAGACAATGTTACATGTGTTACCCAGATGAAAGAGGGTTACATTAAAACTGATAGAACCAAGCACATCCCTCCAAAGTTCTTCTCATTCACACAAGAACTCGAAAGAAACAAAGAGGTTGATATTCAATACATTCGTTCGAGTGATAATATGTCGGATCTCTTCACAAAATCACTTTCCGTATCTGTTTTCAGGAAGCACTTACAAAATATTGGAACGCGACACATTCGAGATCTTTGAAGAAGAACTAATGTGTTATATTGAGGGGGACCATAATGTTGTACACTTTTTCCCTTATTAAGGTTTTTATCCCAATGGATTTTTCCAAATAAGGTTTTTAACGAGGCAACAAATGTTCCCATAACTATCCTCAAAAAGACTTCGACAGAGTACTATGACAAATATTTCAAAAGAGAGAGTGTTATAATAATAAGAAATTGTTATTATTACTATTTTGAAATACTCATGAATAGTAAATATCTATTACATGTAAAAATTTCAACAAGAGCACAGTAGGATGTATTATTTCATTCAGTAATAGTTAGAATATAACACTAAAAATACCACACCTTAGGTATATATAAAACCACACAAAAAATTTCTGAGACATACAATACATTCTCATAGTCTCTTTTATCTCTCTATTTTCTTAGTTTTGTTTCATATATTCAGTTTTTCTCAACACTTTATAGGATATTAGCTTACATTTTGTCATATCAAATAAAGAAGTACGTATTATGGTAATGTTGTAAATTTGAATTGTCAGTAAATTACACATGGTGGGGATATTAAAATCACACATGGATGTCACGTGATATTTTGTCTGTATTTTATATTATTTAAATAAATTTAATTTATAGCGAAAAAATTCCATCGCTAAGTATGTCGCTAACATGAACTTCAAACTGAAAGCTAGAAACCATACTTAATCTGTAGCTAATCCCTAGCTAATTCAAACACATCATTCTTATGAGATAAACTTCGATTTTTCATGATTTTTTGCAAGAAAGTTTATCACATTATAAAGATATCTCTTACTAAAATTATAATTTTTTTTTACTTGAGATAAATTAAATATGTATTTTTATGAGTCGATTTTCTATAAAACGGAAATAAGGAAAACATTAGTATATGATTGAGTTTTAAACTAATATTTTGAAGAAAGTTATCTAATATCATATTTAAAGTATCTACAAATTTTCATGGAATTTAAAATAAGTCTCGATTTATTTTAATTTTTTGATCGGAACACATATATATGTTTCGATCGGAAAATCAAAATAAATGGGACTTATTTGAAATGCCATAAAACTTTTAAGCTAATTTTTATGTGTTATTATCTAACTCCTTGTAAAATATTAGCTCAAAATTCAATCATATTTTAATGTTACGTTGTTTTCGTTTCATGAAAAATCAGCGCTTAAAAAATTCTTATTTAATTTACTGTTAATTTTGGAATGAAAGAAAATTATTGCATTCTATTTTTCTTCTTGGCAAAAGTACAGAAGTAGAGTTTATTATATAGCAATACAGAAGCACGACTTACTAACAAACTATATAAGGCTAAACTAATTTTTTGTTACTTCTACTCAAAGGATAACTATATTTAGTTGTTTACATTATGTAATAGCCCCCCACAAGCTGGACTATGGATGTCCAATAGACCAAGCTTGGAAACCAATGAATCAAAGGAGGAGACGGGTAACGGCTTGGTGAGAACATCTGCTAGTTGAGCAGAAGAAGAAACGGGTAAGAGATGAATGAGGCCAGTTTGGATTTTCTCACGAATGACATGGCAATCAATTTCAATATGTTTTGTTCGTTCGTGGAAAGTTGGGTTGTGGGCAAGGTAGATAGCACTTTTGTTATCGCAGTAGTCTGAACTAGGTTGATCAAATGAGATATGAAGATCCTTGAACAAATACTGCAGCCATTGTAATTCACAAACCAAGCTAGCCAAAGCCCGATACTCTGCTTTTGAACTGGATCTGGATACCGTGGACTGTTTTTTTGATTTCCAGGATATGAGGGAGGTGCCAAGAAACACACAATAACCAGTCACGGATCTGCGAGTAGTAGGGAAACATGCCCAATCTGAATCTGCAAAACCAGAAAGTTTGAGGATAGAGGAGGAAGAATAGAACAAACCCTTGGCCAGAGCACCTTTGAGATATTTAAGAACGCGAATGGCTGCTGAATGATGAACTTGCAGAGGCTGTGATATGAACTGACTGAGTTGTTGAACAATGAAGGCAATGTCAGGCCTGGTAGTAGTGAGATATAGAAGCTGTCCAACAAGCCGTCTATAAGCTGAGACATCCTCATAAGCTGGTGAATCAATATCATGAAGTTTTAATGAGGAATCAAAGGGAGTTAAACTAGGTTTAGTAGCAAAGAAACCACTGTCCTCAAGTAATTCCAAAGCATACTTTCGTTGGTTAAGAAAAATGCCTTGAGTGGATCTTGCAACTTCCAAACCAAGAAAGTATTTTAGCTTACCATGGTCCTTGATTTTGAATGTGGAATCGAGGAAGCCTTTAACAGACTGAATTTCCTGCAAGTCATTTCCAGCTAATACAATGTCATCAACGTAGACTAATAATGCAGTAAAACGAGAGTCATGTGATTTTGTGAATAAGGAATGGTCAGAAGAAGAATGAGAGTAGCCAAGGGAGATAAGGGTTGTGGATAATTTTGAAAACCACTTTCTGCTAGCCTGCTTTAGTCCATAGAGGGACTTATGTAACTTGCATACTTTGTTGGCAGAAGATGCAGAGGACAGGAATCCAGGAGGTAGATCCATGTACACTTCTTCATGCAGATCACGATGAATAAAGGCATTGTTGACGTCGAGTTGTTCTAAGTGCCAACCTTTGATGGCTGCCACATATAGAATGGTGTGAATTGTGGTAAGCTTCACAACAGGTGAAAAAGTGTCAAAGTAGTCCACTCCCTCCAGCTGAGTATATCCTTTTGCTACCAAACGGGCCTTGTATCGTTCGATGGATCCATCAACATGATGTTTGATCTTATAGACCCATTTGTAACAAATTGGTTTCTTACCAGCAGGTAGATCAACAACAGACTAAGTATTTGTGGATGCAAGAGCATCCAACTCAGATTTCATAACATTATTCCAACAGTCAAACTTGCTGGCTTGTTTATATGTTTTGGGTTCTGAGAGAGAGCTAATGGACAGACAGAAGAATTTATGATTTAGACTACATTGGTTATAAGACAGAACAGAAGAGAGAGTATAATTGGAGGTACCTGTGTCAGATGCTGGCAGCATTGAGGATAGCAAATTGCAGTGATAACCAGAGAGATAGGCTGGAGGTTTGGGATGTCTGTTTGATTTTCTGGTTAGTAAAGGAGGGTTGGAACAGATGAAATCAATAATGTCATTTGAGGGAGAAGAGAGTCTGGTAAGAGAAGAAGTATTGGACTGGGGGAGAGAGGGGGGAGGGGGGGAAGGAGGTTCATTTGGTTGAGTTAAGGGTGGTGGAATGTTGGTGAGGTTATCAGGTGGGTCAAATAAAGGAGTTTCAGCATTGGTAATTGTAGGATTAGGTGCAGTGGTAGGTGAGGTTGATGCAAAGGGAAACACAGTTTCATAGAAGACTACATGTCTTGAAACATAAAACTCATGTGAGATGGGATCATAAAGAAGAAACCCTTTTGTGCCTTCCCTATAGCCAAGAAAGATGGATTTCCTTGCTCTTGGTTCAAATTTTGTACGATGGTTATGTAATGTGGAAGAGTAGACAAGGCATCCAAAAACACGTAAATGGTTAAGGTTGGGAGGAGTAGAGTGAAGTGTTTGATAGGGGGATAGGTTGTTAAGGAGAGGAGTGGGAAGACGATTAATAATGTGAATGGCCTACTGTATAGAAAGATGCCAAAGGTTATGAGGAAGATGAGAGTGGAAAGAAAGGGCACGTGCAACACTCAGGATGTGCTGGTGTTTTCTTTCCACGATACCGTTTTGTTGAGGTGTTTCAATGCAAGACCTGTGATGGATAATTCCTTTAGAAAGGTAGAAGTCTGTCATGAGGAACTCAGGGCCATTGTCACTACGGATGCATTTGAGTTTCTTGCCAAATTGAGTTTATATGAAGGAGATGAAATGAACTAAGTGAGTTCTGGTTTCACTTTTATTGGTCATAAAAATTGTCCAACTAAACCTGTTGTAATCATCTACAAGGGTTAAGAAGTACATATGGCCTCATATGGAAGGGGTGGAAAGAGGTCCCCAAATATCAGCATGAATTAAATCAAAAATGGTTACAAATTTATTTGTACTGTGAGCAAAAGGCAAATGTTTTTGTTTGGCCAAATGGCAAGTATTACACGGTTGATGATTGTTATTGAAAGTGACAAAAGGAAATTGATATGAGATACATTTGTGTATATAAGGACTTAAGTGTCCTAGTCTAAAATGCCAAATAGTGGCATGATCATTCTTGGAAGGATCGAATGGAGGAGAGATGGAGGTGTTGACAGAATCAGGTGTGTGTGGTAAGGCTTTAGGTGTGGTGGCATCAAGAACATACAATTTGCCAAACCTCCTAGCTGTAAATCCAGTCATCTTGGGATGGAGCAACTGCACAATTTGACAGCAGTTAGGGAAAAATTTCACATCATATAACGAGGAGTCAAAAAGGGTAGTGACTGATATAATGTTAACATGAAACAAAGCAAAATAGTAAACATTGTGGAGGATAAGGGATTCACATAACAGAACTGATCCAGCAATGGTGGTAGTGATTGTGTCACCATTAGGCATGGTCATGGATTTAGGTGCAATGTGATATGTGGAAACAAAATTAGTAAAGCTATGAGTGATGTAGTCTGTGGCGCCCGTGTCAATGATCCACCAATTATGATAAGAGGTATTAGAGAGATGCTTACCAGAAGTAATACGGGGAGAGGTATGTGATACATAACTTGTAGCAAAAACAAAATTAACCGATGAAGGTGAAGGGAATTGCAAGTTGGACTGTTGAAGCAGCTGTAAAATCTGAGTGTATTGCTCTTGGATCGTGGACAAAGTGCTTGAGCCATTGGTTGATGTGGAGGCAGAGATGGATGATGCCTCAAGTTGAGTGGAGCCAGCATCTTGAACAAAGTTCACTGTAGATTAAGTCAAATTTCCTACAGATGTAGTAGGCTGGCACTAATGAAAACCAGGAGGATAACCATGCTTCATGAAACAAGTCTCGATAGTGTGGTTGGTGTGACCACAATGGGTACACAAGAGGTTACCACGGCCACCGGAGGAATGTCCACAGCCACGACCACGTCCAGAGTTGGTAGAAGGACGAGAAGATGCCGTCGAGAAGTGATTTACAGATGACTGAGATTCAATCGATGAAGCAGAGATTGAATGAAGGTCGAATTGTCGTTCTTGCTGGAGAACCAGATTAAACGCATTGTCAAGGGTTGGTAGAGGAGACATCAGCATGATCTGCGAGCGAACATTAGAGTATTGATATCTAAGACTTTTCAAGAACTTGATCACTTTATCTTGTTCTTTGAATTTGCGTAGATCTGAAGCAGCACCACATGAGCAAGGTATAACACAAGTGCAATCACGAATTGGGCGGAAATTCTTGATTTCTTCCCAAAGCGTTATCAATTTTGTGAAGAACGAAGAAATGTCCAGTGTTCCTTGTTGAAGACGAGCAACTTCTTCTTGAATATCAGCAATTCGAAAGATGTCTCCCTGAGAGAACCGATTTTCCAAACTTTTCCATACCAGAGAAGCGCGATCATACCAGAGAAGAGATTTTGCGATTTCTTCAGAAATGGATCATTGAAGCCATGAAAGGACGAGATTGTTGCATCGAAGCCAAGGATCGTACAGAACATCAGAGATAGGCGGAGGAGAAAGGCTACCATCTACGAATTTGATTTTGTTCTTGGAGATAAGGGCAACTTTCATCGATCTAGACCAAATCTGGTAGTTCTTGTTATCAAGAACAGGTTGAATAAGAACGAGGGAAGGATTCTCGTTAGGATGCATGTAGTAGGGATTAGAAGGATTGGTAGCAAAATCTGAGTAAGGGAGCGCCATGGCCAGGGTGAGGTAGCAATGGGGAAAGAAGGAGAAAAGAAAGAGGCGCGATGAAGGAGAAAGGAAAGAGGCACGGAAAGGAAATTCAAACTGATACCATGTTAATTTTGGAATGAAAGAAAATTATTGAATTCTATTTTTTTTCTTGGCAAAAGTACAGAAGTAGAGTTTATTATATAGCAGTATAAAAGCACAGCTTACTAACAAACTATATAAGGCTAAACTAATTTTTTGTTACTTCTACTCAAAGGATAACTATATTTAGTTGTTTACATTATGTAATATTTACCTCATGCCAAAAAAACAATTTTTGTTGGAATATCCTTATAATTTTATACACTAATATGAAGAAAAAAAAAAGTATGTGAGTCTTTTTACAATCAATAGAGTTAAATTTCTTATTTTGTCACTTGAAAAAAAACTCAACTATATGTGTTTCGATCAAAAGATCAAAATAAATAGAGACTTATTAGAAGTTCCATAATTTTTTTTCTAGATACTATTTATATATGTTATTAGATAAGTTTCTATAAAATATTAGCATAAAACTCAATTGTATGCTAACATTTTCCTTGTTTCCGTTTTATAAAAAATTAGCTCATAAAAAGTTCATATTTAATTCATCTCGAGTTACAAAAATTTAGGGATTGTAATAAAATTTCTTGCAAAAAATCAAAGTCTACCTCATAAGAATGATATGCTTGAATTATTTAGGGATTAACTATAGCTACCGTTTTGGGGTTTCAATTTGAAGTTTATGTTAGTGACGGACTTAGTGATGAATTTTTTGTTGCTATAAATAAAATTTATATAAATAATATAAAAAGGGGACAAAATTCTACGTGGCATCCATGTCGGCAAATTTACCACTCTGAGATTGTCATGTGTCAGTGTCACGTCAGTTATGTTATCGGATGGTAGCAAAAGAAATTAAAAGTGTGGAGTGACCATTCTTTGAAGGAAAATTTTAAAATGACTAAAAATAAAATTGAGATATTTGGAAGACCAAAAACATATTTAATATTTTAAAATTAATTTCATTTTTAATCTTTAATGTAAAAATAATTATTATTTCTTATTTATTATTCTACTCACAGTTTCTAACATATTTATAAAATTAATTTAATATAAATATATGAAAAAACAGTTATTATTTTAAAACGGAGAGAATATGATATAATATTTTAGAATATGGTAGGATTTAAGACTTCAATTTTTAGATTAGATTATTAGTTAGATACCATGCGTCTGAATTGGTAAAGATAATTATTGTAGTTTAAGATTAAAATGAATTAATGAATTGTAGTTGTATAAATCCAGTATAATGAAATACATATAAATTGAGAATAATGTCAAGTAGAACGAATGTATAATGAGAACAATATAATTTAAATATTTATTATACAATCTTCGATGTTTTGAAATAATTAAAACATCTAAATTAGAAACTACTTATATATCATTAAGATATTTAGGCATCTTCAACAACTCCTTGAGTAAACGATAAGGACAATCAATGATCCTGTTAAAAAAGTAGTGGTAGTTCAAGAAATGGACTTATCACAACAATTACTAAATTAGAAGTTTGAAAGAAATGCTGTTGCTAATTAATTGGAAATGACATTTGAAAAAGGAGAAATGATTGAATATAAAACTGGAAGAGATATTATTACCTCTATATTTCGAAATTCTTAAAATCGAGTTGTATTTATCTATAGGAGCCGAGAGGTAAAGATCGGAGGTGCTTGGATATTCTTAATCAACAAACAGTTGAGTTATTGTTTCTGTACGAGAGACGAGTAAGATCCCAGATTGATGTGTCAGATCGAACATATGGTTTTCGGAGGCACGTCCGTGAGTGGTGTTTAGGTAGAGACCGGAGATCCGAGTTGAAAGCCTTTGACATGAAATGCATTTGCTAAATAAGCGAGGTAAGGAAAGACATCATGAAATATTGTCACTTTATCCCTTGGTTAATAAAAAATTGAGGTGTTAAATTATCTGCACATGAGTTTGAACCCCAATATTTATATTTAAATCATTTTCAAAACTAGCACATTATATCTCTCAGTTTACCAATAAAGCTGAAGGGTAAAATACATTATTTTTTAAAAATTTATTACATTGTTTACGCAGAATAATAATAAATTAATTTTCTTAAAAACTACATTATTTACCCAAAAATATTACATTATTTACACGTAATATTAAAGTAAATATTAATTTCTATGAAGATATATATTTTAGATCTTCGAATCATAGAATTTTAAGGAAGAGAAAATATTGAGTGCAGGGTATTTTCAATTGTTTTTGTATGCATTTATTTATGAAATAAAACAAAAAAGGTTAGATTAATAGCTTTTCTGCTCAAATAAATATATAAGAACATAAACCTTAAACCTAAATAATTTTCTGCTTTTGCAACCCATCATAGAGTATTATCATGAAAAATGCTCTAACATCATAGTTTTCACTTTTTACATCTCTGCGACCTTAATACAAACAACTATCGTGCATAAACGACGTCAAATGAAAAAAATACTATTGTAATCTCAGTCAAGAGTCAAAACCACAACTACTGATCAAAAACCTTCAACAATGTATAGTATCAAGTATTAAATTAGTAGTTATTAAAAATACCAAACATTTAATTGGTTGTACTCAGAGAATGATATTTGGTGATAAACAAATTCGGACAGATATACCAAAGTTTTTGAGAAATCGTTTTTTAGTTTAAAACTCGAAATTAACACAATTTCGAATCTGACCACCACCATAATAACTGTTGAAAATGAGTTGCCGCCACCATATATCTACCACCGCGAAATCGCACACCACCGAAAATGCGTTGCTTTGATTAATTTATGATAACTAAACAATATTCCTTTTCACTAGTTTACCTTGAATACAATGAGATCAATAAAAATCTGAACAACCACTATGCCAAAATTGGTTTTAGGCAGCACACCTTAGACAGTGCTTTTGAATCAAAGCGCTGCTAAATGTCCCGATAAAATTTTAAATTTTAAAACAATATACATTAGACAACGCTTTATAAAAAAGCGCTGCCTAAAGTTAAGAAAAAGAGTTGTCTTAGGTTCACTAAAGAGAGTGCTGTTATAGGCCCAACAATAGAAAGCGCTGCCATAGGCCCAAAGTAGACATCGCTTTCTTCCAAAATCGTTGCTATAGCTTTAAAAGACATTTGAGAAAAAGTACTGCTAAAGACTTACTTTAGAAAGCACTGCTATA